>JBBPDA010000152.1:6766835-6780289 GCA_037974385.1 Arnoldichthys spilopterus | reverse complement strand
CTCTCTCTCTCTCTCTCTCTCTCTCTCTCTCTCTCTCTCTCTCACTCTCTCTCTCTCTCTCTCTCTCTCTCACTCTCTCTCTCTCTCTCTGGCCCTCCTAAAGAAGGAGCATCCCTCGTCTCTTCGCCCAGCCTATGGACAGAACTACAGAGAGGCTTTGATAGCAGATGACAGGAAGAGTGGCCTTCCCTTGAGTGTCAGTCTTGTTCTGATGCTGACAGATCTCTTCCAGGCAGTAATTAAGGTAGAAAAAAAACACAACAAAGCAAAGACCTGAGATAGCTGCATTTCTCTACTTTCTCCTCTAATGCACACATCACAGAGAGCCGTCAAAGACAATGTGGAGCGGAGAGGTAAGTCCCTTACTGACAGGGTAAGACAACAGCAGCTTCTTCACACAATTGCGTTAAAGCAAACTGTTTGATACCCGGGTCCTTTAAGCACCTAATGATGCACATGTAATACCAAACACTCCAACTGGACTTGGAGGCCAAAGGCAATGGTGAGAGTGGAAAGAACACCATGTGCCCATGTTCCTCCATAATGTAGCTGCTTAAACTCACCAGAGAAAGTCCAGGGAAGCTTGAATGTGAGAAGGTACAACTAAGCAGAATGTGATGGAGCCAGTAAAGTGGTTATCTTCGTACAGTGACCTCAGAGGTGCATTTTCAGCAGGAATCAGCTTGGAAACCATTGTTTTGCACATATAGTAGCAAGTGAGCACAAAGGTTAAGGAATAATTAGGGAAATAATTTTAAATGTACATGTTGTTCCCCTCATCCCAAATCAACTAAGACATGTTTGGTGTCTGACGGTTGCTTCTTTTGTTGTGCACGAGGCTAATGTAGCAAAGTAATGGATGCCAATCATCTTTTGTAATTAATCATACATTTCCTATGGGGGGAACAAGAATTCACACACTGCTTTTAATAAAATATACCTCCACGTCCAGTTTACACACTTAATATCCACATATTCATGAACATAAAAAATATGGGTTTAAAAATTACAATTAAAAAGAGGAAACAATTCCGACACATTAAAATGCGTTCACAGTCGAGTACAAACGTTTGCATTCGCCTGGTCAAATGACATGTTTTTGCATCCGCTGCTCATTGGTTTCAAGAACTGTCTGTTCACTTGCTGCCTAATATATCCCCCACCTTCATGACAGGTGCCGTGGTAATGAAATAACTAGATAATCAGTGTTAATCACCTGTCAGTGGTCATAATATTATGGCTGTTGGTGTACGTCATCAAAGGAAACCTGAATAGAGTGATGGATGCACTGTGATATAAAAGGGGAATTTAATTTCACAGGGCAGGAAAGTCAGGTAAAAATAACTCCTAAAAGGTTTCTAAAAAAAAAAAGGTGAAGACACTTTTACGGTCTTAAACATTTCCTGACTTTGAAAGACTTTGAAATTGCGAGTCCATCAGAAATTCTCTTAACCTTGGGGACGGTTTTCCAAGAGAAATGGACCAAAACTGAACCTTAATGCTGTAAAAAGTGACTTGTGTTTTTCTGTAGACTTCGCAGAGCTAGTGGCAAGAGTTTTGCAAGAAAGTACTAATGTTTTTAACTGTTGAGTCTGAATACTTTTCTTGATCATTTTTGTTTTTTAAACATACCTTTGCTTATGCTTATGGATACATATTTCTGGTCAGTGCAAAACACAAAATACATCTGAAAGGGATTGAAGTAGTTCAACAAAAACGGCCTGAATACTAATTTCCCCTTCCATCCACTATAAGAATGAACGAAGCTATGTGTGTGTCAAAGCCTGTATTTCGTCATATTGACAGACATAAGCATGTCACACAGTGTAGCAGTGTAAACTGCAGGGGCTTAAGCAAGACATCAGACATATCTCAGCTGACCCACTACATTAGGGGAGGAAGGGAAATGTATGTAAATCACCAAACTATTGCTTAAACACTAAGAGCAGTACAGTTTAGCACACCGAGCATGGTTGGGTGGCAATGTCAGTACATAATTTATAAGGAACAGTCTCTCATCGGTTGAAGAGTAGTTACAAGGTATCTGTGCTGTAATCGAGAACCAGCAAAGATCACGTCAATCATGGCATTGTCTGAGAGTAGTCTGAGGTGCATGACGTGTAAACTATAGCCATTGTCTACTGTTACCATTCCAAGTGAAAAAAAGAGAAAAACTAACCAAAACAATGCATAATTTGATAGAAATTTGTGAACAGTGAAGATACAGCTAATGTGTTTTCATAAAGAACTCATTTTCCTGATTGTCACTCTGCTCCGCTCAAATGGCAGACACCTGCTTTGTATTTCTTGCCCACAACAGAGTTGAAAAACCCTGGGCTTGGACTTAATTCAGCCCATCGCTCTGAGTTTCTCATTTACATAATGACAGAGAAAATTAGCAAGGAGGACGGAAAGTGAGGAGAGACTGAAGCAATTTGGCAAGGAGAGGAGAGAGAAGGGAAAGGAAGCTACGTGTCATCTCCCTCCCCCACCCTCTCCCTTTTTACCCTCTCTCTCTGTAGCCTACCTTCACAGCCGGTGCCACCACTGAAGCTGCTGAAGTTCGTTTCACCCCCAGATCTGTGCTGCTTGTGGTAACGGCAATGGTGACCGGGCTAGGCAGTAGGGAGGGGATGACCGGCAGAGGGAGGAGTCCGGGCCGATTGTTACCGTTGGCCAGGGGCGGGGCAGCTGGAGAGCAGGCACTGTGGCCCACTCCGTTATGGACGCCGGCGGGGCGGTCCCGGCGCTCCCATGGGCCACGGTAGTCTCGCTCGAACCGGTGGTGGTGACGTGACATGACTTCCTTTCAGAGGCAATGTGGCACTCCCTAAGAGTGAAAAAGAGGATCAGAAGGAAAGAAACAGACGCATTAATGACAAAACCGACAACGAAAAAAAAACAAACAAACAACAGGTGCAGTCTGCAAAAAGGGCCTAGCGATGCACAAGCATATGCTATAGGTTTTCGTACTTCAAAAAAAATCGTTTACAGAATAATGTCATTTAATTTGTCCATAGGGATCCGTCAGTCAGTGCTGTAAATAAAAAGTAAGTGGATGAGAAGTGAGAGAAATGTGCAAAGTGCCTTCCTGAGTGTGCAGCTCATCTTAAGCATGTCTCACACTGCAAACATGCAAGTGCTCCCACAGCAGATGCTGCCGCTGCCTTTGACTGACGCGTAGACACAAAACGCTTCATTTACTTATTTTAATGCCCATTCTGCCAGCCCTTAATGAGGGGGGAAAATTGGCATTTATTTACAAGAAGCAACATGAAGAAACCAGCAGAATCCACTGCTCCAGGGAAGATTTGGTCTAATCCATATGGTTAAGAGATCTGTCCTGCTTTCCCAGGTTTTCCTAATGACTTTACTGGTATAGCTCCCAAATCTCATAACTCAAACCCATCTAGAGCTCTAATTAACCGGACAGCCCATTTCGCAACTCACTTTATTGCTTTAAACTGCTGATTGGTTTGCAGGCAGCGACCTGAGCCAACTACCAACCACCTCTACTTCTCCCTCCTGCTGTCGGAACGAAAAAGTTTACTTTATTTCTTGGGGTTGGCGAGTTGGTAAACTTAATTTTCCTTTATTTGCTGTGGCTTCTTTATCTAGCCATCCTCCACAGACAGTTGCGTGTAATAACTCTGGAGACCCCCGGTTGGGAATTGGCTTATTAGTTTCTCTCTTCGTACATGTGGGAGAAGATTAGGCTGCTTGTAAAATAAGCCAGTGCTGGCTATTCAGGTGCTCTGCAACAAAATCAGGATTTATTGCACTTTGGCAACCCATTTTATATTGAAGTCAGCTGCATAAGGCTGCATCAAAAAATAAGTTTGTCCAAAGTTATTGTGTGATACTGTGCATTTTCTCCAAAGGAGAAACACCCAAATGTGCTGTATTACGACATGTGTGTTTATACATAAGCTGGTAAAGTAATGAATTATCTCTAACAAACAATCTTTGCAGCCATGAGATCTCCAGTCCATCTTTACTACTAATAATGAAAGGGTATCGAATAGAGAAGCATGTGTATTTTCAGCGACACACAGAAAGGACCCTTTCCACTGAGTGCACGACAAAAAAAGCTTCCATTAGTCTCACAGGGCGCATATGTGCAATTATTAAAATAAAATGCATAAAAACGCACACGCACACCCACCACACACAAATCGAGTAGCTGCAAATGCCTCTTTCCAATAATTATGCTACATATTACAAGCAGCATATTAATAATTCATGAAGTACATCGGATTGGCTCTGTAATTTGTGGTGCTTTTCCACAGTTAACATATTGTATGTGAAATTACACTGCAGGTATAATGTCTTTCCATCTGCATCCACCCTATAATGGGCAAAAATGTACATGTAGCTCACAGACGGCCATATAACTTTCTAAGGCATGGAATCTTATTAGTTATGACTCTTGTTGTTAGTGCTTTGAGAGTTGCTATTATCATTGGTGATAAGGAAGGCATGCTGTTTATGTATTTTATGTTAATAATTCCTCACTCATAGCTCATTGAAACAAGCAGAGAAATGTGGTCAGAAGTGCACAATGTGTACCACATTTGTGTTTGTAGGTAGAAGTTTGAGGGGAGAATTTAACATGTTAATATTTTGTGAGAATATCGTTTTTTTGTATTCAGTCTTGCTTTTTGCGGAAAGAACAAAACGTCCACTGTTCTATATTTTCCAGTTTGGTCGATGTTTGAGAATGAAACAAAAGGAAAAAGTCACACGTTCAGACTGTAACCTGCTGCAGTAGAGTATGAATCAAATGTAAATGTGATTAATTATGTTACAGACTATGTCATTAACTGTGTAATTGTGTAATTACGTTTAAATAGTAAAGCAAAACGGCCTCTGTGGGTTAATTCGCTGGACAGGGCAGATCCTGCAATACCAACTGAGCGGCATGCCAACTGCGCATCTGTCCTTATAGAGAGAGAGAGAGAGAGAGAGAGAGAGAGAGAGAGAGAGAGAGAGAGAGAGAGAGAGTACAGAAATGGAGACAGTAAGAAACTGCCAATGAGGCATTGATTGGCACTTCACTTTGCGATAATGCAATCCTTTTTAATGGGGTGGTTCAGGTAGTGGAGCGTTTTGTTTTTTTCCCCCTCTCTCTTCTACCTTTTCTTTATTGCTGGTGTTTGACTGAGCTTGAGTGCAGGGCGCTGACACGACAGCTTCGTGATTAGAACCGACATTCAGCACACACACACACACACGCGCGCGAGAGCGGAGAGAGAGACAGCGAGAGCGAGAGAAAGAGGGGGAGAGAAAAGACAGCTAAGGGGGGAAAGCAGAGAGGTGATTAAGCAAAATAAAATCCAGTAGCTGGTGTAAAATCGTTTGCAGAACAAATGCATGCGCACAAACGTCCATCCCGCGTACGTGTCAGAGACGGCCTAGCCGATCGAAGGACGTGCACAAAAGCAGACTGGATGGGTGGCGTGAAGCACAAAGTCTCAGCGAGAGACTGAAACTAACAGATGGGAGAAGAAGCTGAAGATGACACACCAGTGCTCTCCACGCTGCTGCCGCTCCTGTCATCTCTTTAGTGCTTTTTTTAATGCTTTCATTTGGTTATTAACATTATCGATGGACAACAAAAATGTAGCTACCGTGTAAAATGCGAGATGCTTCAGCTTGGCTTTATGAACATTAAAACAAACAAACATTCACTCATTATACAAACTGCTTGTCCAGTTCGGGTCATGCGGAGCTGGAGCCAATCCCAGCTGACTATAGGCCCAAGGCAGAGGCAGGAGGCCAACGTGATGCGAGGCAACACAGAGACAGACGACCATGCGCACACACACACACACACACACACTCACACCTATGGGCAATTTAGAGTATCCAGTCAACCTTAACTGCGAGATATTGGACAGTGGGAGGAAACCCGAGCACCCAGAGGGAACCAACGCGAACCCCGAGAGAACCTGCAAACTCTGCACAGAAAGGGACCCATGGTCGAACCGGGGGTTGAACTCAGGGAATTCTTGTGAGGCGAGTGCACTAACCAACAAACAAGAACAGTCGTTTTTATACTGACAGCATAATGTGAAGAGGTGTGGAGGTTCTGGCATTCTTTTGGCTTTTACTCTGGGCCTTGACTCCAGTTCTGTATACTGTAATCGCTTTAACATGTGGTAAAAGCAGGTACCTCAACCCTTGTGTCCGATGGTTCGGTCTTAGGTTTTTCCTCCCTGATTCAGCTCAGACACGACACTACGTAGCCAATCAGTCACATCAACCGTTCAATCCACTACAAGTGATTAAAATTACAGGGCCAGAAACTGGAAACTGGTCTGGAGTTGAACACCTCTGGTATAGAGTATCACTCCGCATGAAGCATCAATTGAAAATGAATTAAATAAATCTCATTAACTTCATTAGTGCAGACTTTAATATCAGCTCAAGCTGTGACACGGTGATACGGTTTGAAATATGAAATAAGGAGACACTGATTATCACTACTGACCAGAATTAAATGTAGCTGCTGCAACTCTAAAGAGACAAATTAGATACAAGAATCACATTGTGACCATTTCTGCTGTGCTGACCCCTCTAAGGAAGCAGTATTCCAAACAGCAGGTGCTCAATGATGATAATTCCATCAAGGTAATGAACAGGCTTCACATTTTTCAGGACCACTGCAGAGTGAGCAGTGTGTTCTATGTTACAACACTCCAGGAGCAACTTAGATTTCAGTTCTCACCAGCGGTCAGGGGAAGGGGCATTAGTCCAGATGACGCATCAACTACACCTCAGTCCCCCGCTGCTAAACCAGCAGCGCTGAGCAACATTCTGAATTTCAAATCGTTGCAGAAGTAAAAGCCACAATGTACTATCACCACATGAGAAGTGCGCTCCTGAGAAAGCGTTATATTAACACATATTAATATAATAATTCATAACTAATAAATAATAATTAACAACTTATAACATATTTCATTCATTAAAAATAATGGTTCTTGAGAGGTTCTTGGCCTGGAAGGACATATGTAGAAACATATAGGGCCAAGACACTTATCTGACAATAACAAAACAGTTGACAATATTAAAATTGATTGTTTTTTACATTTTAAAAGCAGCATCCAATCTACAGTTACTGATAACCTGAAGAGGGCACCAGTTCAGCTGTAGGGTTGTACATATGTAAGCTTATTGTGATTATTTGTCACTCTCGGGCGTAAGGCGGGGTACACCCAGGACAGGAGGCCAACCCATCGCAGGGCAACACACAGACAGACAGACAACCATTCATACACACATTCACACCTTTGGGCAATTTTCCAATCCAATCAACCTCCTGCAGCTTTTGGACAGTGGGAGGAAACCGGAGCACCCGGAGGAAACCCACGCAAACACAGGCAGAGCTTGCAAACTCCGCACAGAAAGGCACCCGTGGCCAACCCGGGGATCGAGCCCAGGAGCTTCTCACTGTGAGGCGACAGTGCTAACCACTGCACCACCGTGCCGCCCCTCCTGCAACCCAAAGAGCTATAAAATTAATCTACAAGTTTATTAATATATCACTTATTTTTGCTGTGGTTTATCTCCTACAGGAGATCAAAATAATGGTCAGACTAATGACATGTAAAGTTGACGGATTTTATCGTATAATAATTATATTTATTTATTATAATGTTAATGAAGTTGTTATTCTATATTAATTTTATTTTATTGAAAAAATGACACAAAATGCAAATTTCTTATTACAGTTCTACACATTTATAAGCCATAGTTTGGCCATAATCACGTGTTGATTAATTCATATTCATAATAACAAATTTTCAAAATTCAGGAATTTTACAAATTTTTGTACAAATGAATAAAATATTTATGTATTTTTAAAACATGTCTTAATATTCAATGCTAAAAATTGCTGTAACAGATTTATTTAAATTAGTGAAAAATTTCAATCCCCCAGTAGCTTCAGTTAAACAGTGTTTGTGGACTGATATGATCTGTCAAGTGGAATTATAGGCTCTCAGTTGTCACATTTCTCACGCAGATAAACAGCAGAAACTCACAAAATCTAAAATAAATATTGGTTGTGCTCCAAAATAAACGTTAATACAATAAATAATGATTTTACGTCTGTCAGTCTAACCATTTCCAAACCTCCTCTCCAGGCAGCCCAGTATTTGGAGCCACCGTCCAAAACCTGCTTCAGCAAATCAATACTTCATTAGGTTAAATCAGGTGTGTCGCTGATGGAACTGAACAAATACATGAAAGGCACTGTATTGGTGAGAAGCAGAGAACCTGTGTTCTTCTAGTGTCCATGAGATTTCTATAACTGTGCTGCTTTTCACTGTATTTGTATTTTTTTAAATGTGAAATATTGTTTTATAGGCACAAACACACTTACTGTCTAGGTGAGAAATTTTAATTTACAGTTTTCTTGGCTGGTCTAAGACCTTTGCAGGGTACAGTAAGGAAAAAAGATGCAAGCAAACACATGCGCACACGCACACACAAACACACACACACAAACACACACACAAATACACAAATAGATAGAAGTGCTCTAGGACAACAGAGGTATTGTGAGGGAACTTTTAACTAATGAGAGAGACTGCTGGTACAGAAATAGCCACAGGCGACGAATGCAGACACTCTTTTAGTCCCCGTCGCAGGCAGAGGTAAGCTGCTCACTGTGGAAGAGAGAGATCCACTGATAAAAGAGAGAGGGAGGTGGCAGCACTCCTGATCAGCTGTGGCAGCGTCGACACAGCTGGAACTATGCAGGCTATTTTTAAAATCACTTCTAGAGGCAAAACTAAAAATGTCTTAATTGAAGCATGAGAGGAAAAATACACACAGCATCTTAAAAAACTTCCCAACTGCAACGGACCCCACAGATATTTGCCGCATTCCCCTCTGGTCTTTCCAGATAACAGGGATTCAATTCAAGTAGATCCGCCAAATGCTCCTCAAAGGTGCAGCCGCCGAGCGTCCTTTTGTTTCGGGGCTCCTAATGACAGAGGGGTCACTTCAGTACAAACCCTTTGTGGGCAGCAGAGCATCCTCGCTATTCAGAAAGACCCATTAGGACAGCTGGAATTCAAGCAGAAAGCATGGACCATGCAAAGAGGCAAAGGCGCTCTCTGTAAGCCAAGACTCTATTTTCCTACCCAAATAGAGAAAACGACCTCGTTTAAACTCATCTTATCTACAGTGAGCAATATCAGTGCTCCAAGGCTACGTGCAGATAAACGACCTCCACCGGCGACTTAATGTGCTGTATTGATGTTTGACAAACACACAAACATGAATCTCCATAAAATGGCCTGTTTACTGCCCTCTCCGCTGATATCGATGACCAAGGCTAATACAAATGGTGACAACATAATCCAAAGCTGTTGGGATATATTACAAATAGAGAAAAAATAGAACACCGGGCTTTGCAAGTACAGCAAGGAAAATCTATTCTGTGGCTTTTAAATGGATTTTTTTTTAGATAATGTTATAGTTAATGTTAATAACCACACAGTCATGTACCATTAACTTTATGATAAACTATATCTAATGTAACAATATTATAAACAATATATAATAGATTATTTAACAATATATGTATATATTATAAAGAAATAATCATACATATATTATTAAGAAAATATTTTAATATTTTAAATATTTTAAAATTATATATATATATATATATATATACACATATATTTTATATATACATTTATATTTATTTAAAAATTAAATAAATTAATATATTTAATAATTTAATAATATAACTTTATTTAAAAAATAATTTTTAAATAATGAAATTATTTATTATTTGCTGGTTGAGATGAGTGCATCATTAGATCATGGTATTAAACCGTGTCACCTCAGCTCAAAGCACAGCAAACCGCACCTGTTTTCCACACAGCTACTGAGCAGGCATACCTGACAAAGCACATGTACCTCTGACTCATACAAAAGGTGCAAAACGTTGGGGAATCATCTCAAATATTGATGCAGCACAGCCACAGAATCGCTTCAGACAGGAATATTAGATTTTTTTTCCTCCTTATCTCTTCTAATTAAACGGGTTTCCAGGAGCTTTTAAATGTGACCGCACAAACAGCAGAAAGGTTCTGACTCTTTCGACAGAATCACAATCGCATGTTTTTGCCGCTGATGGTATGAGAACAGAGACTGATGGTTTGAGACAGACATTAGTTGTCAGAATATCTGAAAGGAAATATCAGTATTTTTGTCTTTGTTGGTATATTTATAATAACCTCTCAAAAAAAAAGTTCGAAACAAATTTGGAAAGGTACTGTACAGAGCAATGCTACAGAATCAAAAAAAGAGAGAGATATTGGTTTTCGGCTTTCAGAAGCTATAGCTTTCTCTAAAAGTGGACACTTCATGTAAATTATTCACATCTAGAACACTTTCACAGCTATGTGGATATCTATTGATGGGCTGGCGATGCTGTAAAACTACTGGCGCAGCACCGTTTTGCAGGGTTGGAAGGATCAATCTACACTCATGGCCTTTGAAAAAGCTAAAAAAAACACAAGACGGCGTTTACACGTGGAGACAAAACGACTGCATGGTGTGCTCATTGTGAAACCTCTGTCCTTACAGTCTCCCTGTCAGCAAATGACACCCCTTATTAATATTTATAAATCCCATTGAAATTAGAGCACAGTGATTAAATCACATTTCAGATGCAAGGGGAAAATGAAATAAAGAACTACCAACAGACAGGGTGAAAGCTTCGATAGCCCCTCCTCAATTCATGCATAGTAGGCTGTTAATTAAAACTGTTTCTTTCTGTTGCCTCCTTTTGTTTTTCAAGACAACAGGCCACATCATCCACCTGACAGGGAGCACTAGTGAATCGGTCTCAGGGGTGAATTTTAAAGCATGATTTCAAAAACAGCACCTTCACCCTGCCTCCGTGCACTTAGCATCTCCCTGCTCCTGCTGCTGACTCTGACAGCACACGGAAAAACAAATAAATAATCCGGCAAACAACAGTTATGTTTCACCGAATAAAGTAATGCATCGTATTTACAGGATTCAACCGTCTACATCATTTCCACAGGAAGAAAATGTATTACATCAAGCCAGTTTTGTCTTTCAGCGTACTTACCTCTGGCTGAACACTGCTTCGGCCCCGCTCTTACAATTGAACCACATTATCCTGCAATGTTCAACAGCCATTCTTATAAAGCCCCCATTTCCAAAACTACACCCTACCACGTCATTTTACATGGGCGTTTACGAGTTGTTTGCTTCTTCATTTTGCTTTTTTTGTTCTTGTTGTTTTTCTGCTTCACAATATTTGTTATTTGTCACTGGACCTGCTTGCTTCTTCCTGATTAAGGTTTTGAATCTAAAGCTTTTGGACCTAAATCCTGCCCAGAGTACAGCAACTTGGGTCATAAAATTCAAGTTGTTTTTTTTTTACAGCTGCTTCTTTATTTCTGTAGATATTTATATATTTGTATATTTTTTCTATATTACTTATATAGCTGTGTTGATAACATATGTATTATTCCTGTAGAAATGATCTACATGTTGGAATCAAGTCAAATTCAATAATAGTGATGATGCAGTATTGGAATTCTCAGCCAAATGCCAGTATCAGATGTTCTGCATACATACATACACATACACATACATACATGCATACGTACATACATACATGCATGCACACATACATACAGACAAACAGATATACACATACATACATACACACATACACACATGCATACACACATACACAGATACATACACACACACATATACACACACACACACACATACACATGTACATACACATACACACATACATACATACATACATTCAGTTTTGTCTAAAGGTCTAAAAATACAGAGATTTTTTAAAGGAAACATCGAAAAAAACTACAGAATTTTTTCACATTTAAAACAATTAAAGGAAACATTAACGAAATATTAACAAGTAAGATTTACAGGTCACTACTCATATTGTAGCATGTGTTCAGAAAACTGATGGATCTGATCTATGCATAAGAGCCTTTTTGGACAAACTTGTTGTAGTTTGAGTAAATATCTTAGAAAAGCAAAATACTACAAATTACAATGTTTAGTTAAGATTATTCTAATTTATAAATGACTATATAATGCAAAATAGAAACATTGTCATTGGATCCTGCTGAACCTGTCAATGCCAGTGTCGATGCCTACATATATAATAAAATCTACAGACTGAGACAAGAAATATCTGTATAAGCACTAACTGTAATATTTACTTGTGGAGGATACAAGTGTAGTAGAATGAATAAAACACAGATATTTTATCTCAGCAGCACAACATCGACTAAAGATTCTGCTGCTCTAAGGAACAATAAACAAACCATTCAATATCAGTTAGAACCGTCACGTAATTTAAACACTGCAAGTAAAACACTACCTTTTTCAACATGGCCCCTGATGAAGAAGCTATTGTTTTTAGGCAGTACAGCGTAATACAAGGAAGCTAGCTGCTCACAATGAACACAGAGAGCGTGAGAGAGAGAGATGACAGTGAGACTGAGAGAGAGAGAGGTGACAGTGAGAGAGGGGAGAGTGAAGAGCACAAAGGGCAAGACTGAAACTACGAGGTAAATGTGTGTTTATGGACGCATGTTTTCGTATGTGTGTGAGTGAGTGAGTGAGTGTAGGAGCAGAAGGAGAGACTAGAGAGAGAGAGAGAGAGAGAGATAGAGAGAGAGAGAGAGAGAGAGAGAGAGAGAGAGAGAAAAAGATTAAAGCCAAGGTGTATTCTGCCCTCACCAAATGGTTCCATTGTCCTTGCAGACAAACATTTGCCTTCAGATGAGAGAGCGCTTTGATGGCCAGCAACAAAAGAACACAGCAATGGCCACTTGAGCTTAGGACAGGTACAAGAGCCCTGCTCATGAACTCACAGACTGCTCAGGGCCTCAATTATAACTAGCCTCTCTTTGAAAGGCAGGTTCTAGTGTCATACATGTCACTTTGCATCTCTCAGAAGACCGAGGTTATTAGCACATATTGCAATACTAATTCAATGTGATTACAATTCTTATTACACAATTAAATCCACAGTTAAACACGGAGATGCCTTTAACTTCAATGTATATTTGTCACGATACGATGGTTGAGTTGACGGCAAGCGCAAGAGAACGTGGTATTAAATGAAAACAGATTTATTTAAGAAAACACGAAGAACACAGAACGTAAACTGAGAAACAAAACACGAAGCATGAAACACGGAAGAACAGGGTCGATACGAACAGTAGTACAACCGCAGAATAACAACAGACAAACCGCGACACTAAAACAAACCACGGAGACTACATAGATACAGGAAATAGACGACACCTAACTAACAAATTAACAACACATGGGACACAGCTGGGGGGCGTGGCTACACACGAACACGATGACAAGACACGTGGCAGAAACCAAAACAA
>JBBPDA010000152.1:6756462-6766735 GCA_037974385.1 Arnoldichthys spilopterus | reverse complement strand
ACAAGGTGATAGAGCTTTCTACTTTCTGCAAAAGCACACACACACACACACACACACACACACACACACACACACACACACACACACACACACACACACACCAGTTTAATTCTTAATAAATATATAGTCTACTTATGAGTAAAAATATATAACGCTTTCTGCTTATTTTAATGAGCAATTACGGGATAAATTACAAGTTTTATCACAATTCAAACAAATCCAATTATTTTAGCCAAAGATCTGATTTTCAGTACATTAAAAATTTCAGTGATGCGAGTTTGTTCATTCGGTTCGATACTGGGGTCTGCGGTCGGTATGAAATATGATGAAAGTTCACACAATCTGCTACAGTTCCATCAACTCACACATGAGAAACAAATTATAATGTGAGAATTGTATTATTAAAGGTTAAATACCGCAGTGTAGTCATGAGCAAAAGCAACTTCTCAGTACAAAATCCCGCACACAGTGAAATGCAGTCAAATTAATTGTGGAGTGAACGCACACGTTCATTTTTATGCGTCATATCAAACGTATCAACGTTTCAAACGTCAGATCGTGCGCTATTTTGGTTACTATATTGACGCAGATGGATTCATTGTTACACCTTGATGAGCTATGACTAAGAAATATATAACACAAATTGACACCACAGTTCTGCAATGAGCTCCACAGTATTTGTACACACTAAAAACGAGTGTCATTTGCTGATATGAGTTAAAATGGCAATATTGCCACGAGTCAAGTCTAACTAACATCAAGACAACTTGTCTCTTTATCTCTTTAAGAAATTAATACCAGAAAGCCATTCTCTATCAGCACAGACTCAAACCCTAGCTAGTGACGAGCCCACGCCCTGCATAATTCTGATAAGGATGTTTAGATGTTCGTTGCTGTCATATGATGAAATATTAAATCTCTATATATTTTCTGTACATAATGTAAAAAAAAAAAATCACCAACCAACCTTTACACTGTGGGAAAAATGTAGGAAAATAGACCAATAGAAATAATTCAGAATGAGCTGGAATAAAATATTGCTACTTTAACGTGTCATTAATTTCATCTCTTTCTGCAGGCACCTCGGGCCTCCACTTGTCATTCATTCATTATCCAAGTCGCTTATTCCAACCAGGGCTGCCGAGTCGCTGGAGTCTATCCCAGAGCTCGTAGGGTTGAAGGTGGGGAAACACCCACGACTGCTCACAGAGACAAACACATTTACGCACATTTAGGGCCAATATAGCATTTGACAGGGTCCAAATCCAGCAGAAACGGGGAATGTATGCAAACTTCACACAGAAAGAAGCCTGGCTGGGAATCAAACCCAGGGCCTTATTGCTGTGAGACAACAATCATTTTTCAGTACCTAGGGAATATACATGATGGTCTGAATGTAAAGATTTAATTGTAATTATGATTAAATATACAATAACTGATATATATTTGCTTACTACACACTTCAATTTCTAATGCAATATCTGTATATTATACATTATGTCTAGCATGCATGTGATTATTCCCTTCAAATCAACCAAAACAATCTAAGATTTTTAAATGGCCTTGCGATGGTGCGACACTGTTTACAAAACCAACACGAACTAAAATGTAAGTGTAAATTAAATTATGTGTTTTTATTCTACGTGAGTGATCGGTCTTGTGGGAGTGTGAAGCCTCAACAAACAGCGGTGAAAATATTGCTTACAATAGATGCAGTTTTTCTGTTTAATGCGGGAAGAAAGACGCATTAGCATGTCTGTGAAAGCTTCAAGGGCTACCTAGGACACTGTACGCTCTCTGTGTGTTAAATGTTAGGAGTCTGTGTTGAGCTTCTAGAAAGAAATGAGGGGTTAATGAGGGAAGGGGTGAGGAAACCCTGCTGTGAAAACGATTCATCCCCTCTACAAAAAAGAGGGTGAGAAGATAAAACAGTTGATAGATATATGTGTGTGTGTGTGTGTGTGTGTGTGTGTGTGTGTGTGTGTGTGTGTGTGTGTGGCATTTAAATGCAAAAACCCCCACTTTATTAATGGTGACTTCCCCACAGACCAATAAAGATAAACTTAGATTTTGTAAATCATATACATAATCATCAACATACACTTCCTACACATTACTGAAGAAAAAAATGTATAGATTACTTGAGGCTATGTGAAAAAAAAATGGTTCGCATCATTTTCCTTCTCCTTTAAAGTTACTACAGAGGTCTTTGTTATAACAGTGATGACAGAGACCCACATATACAAACGTGCATGCACAGACATACATTTACACATGCGCACAGCATAAAGGCTGTTATGCACTGGTTAATACATCTATGAGCACAGCAGCCTTATAGCGCCTGAAGGCTGGGGAAGAGAAAGCCTAAATTAACTGCCTGAGAGATCTGTCTGCATAGGCCACTGTATGAAAGAAGAGGAGCCATTGAAATGTAAAAATGGAAAGAGGATGGAAGAAGAAATGTACTCTCATAGATGAAAAGGCTCAACTGGTTCAATATTTGCTGTCAGGTGAAGTGTGTGCCTAATGTACTGTATGTGTATGACTGCGTATGTATGTGTGTGTGCGAGCATTCGTCTGAGCTGAGCATGCCATGCGGCTAATTCCCCCTAGCCGAGCTCCTAACACGTGGTAAGAAGCACGGCCATGGCAGAATGTGGAACTGATGTAATGAAGTGAACGCAGCTGCAGAGCAAAGCCACGGAGGCAGAAGTGAGGCATGTTTCAGAGAGGCTGTGGAGTGGATGTGAGGTGAAAAGAGGAGAAGGCTTTATTTAGGAAGAGCAGCCTGTCCCCCGCCCCACAGGCCCGGCTCCCAGTCTACAGCTGTGCACCTACGCCATAGACACACACACAGGGATGGGAAAGAGACTGGGGGGGGGTGGAAAGAGAGAGAGCGAGAGAGAGAGAGAGAGAGAGAGAGAGAGAGAGAGAGAGAGAGAGAGAGAGAGAGAGAGAGAGAGAGAGAGAGAGCGCAAGTTAAGACAGATTCCATATCCAGCCTAAATCGACAGAGCATGAACATGCCAAAAAAGATGCACAAGAAAAGATACTTAATTAAGCAAACAGAGACCGAGCGAATCAAGCCATGCAGAAATACAAATATGCTCCGCATCTTCCACAAAAACGGAGAAATTGTGTTTCTGTTGGAATGCCCTGACAGGAATTATGCCCGTGAAAAATGCATTTTCACATGAAGCAGAATAAAGACAGTGCTGATGCTGTGTGTGTGTGTGTGTGTGTGTGTGTGTGTGTGTGTGTGTGGGTTCCAAAACACTCGCCAACATTACAGCCCGATAGGGTGTCAATTCATATCCAGCTCCAATGCATCATAGCCATTCCCACACTTTTTTGATCACAAAGAGAGCCACAACGTCCCAAGAAGCAAAAATCAGTCTACAGTCTAACATTTGTTAGTGTGTTCACAATGACAAATAGTCACTTTCACTTCACTTCATTTATAGCACTAGTTTATTGTACTAACCCGACATTCACATATATCTTTGTTTACTATTTTAACAACATGTTAAACAAATGAAATAGTTCAATGGAGGAACTGTAGTGTAGGCCGCATTAGAAAATGACACCAGGGCCTGAGTGAAAAATCTCACCACCAGTCATAATTTGACCATTACTATTCCTACACTGCTCCCATTAAAGCAAGGCCACACCTCCTAAATTCCTATTTAGCCCATGTTCCTGCTTAATCTTCTCTAGGTCAGTCAATATAACCCATTTCCTTTATATCGCTCTCTTTATTCTAACAAAGTTTCCTTCCTTTGCGTATGTTGATGTGGGAGAACGAGTTAAAGCTAATACACGTCCTATTAAAGCAAGACACTGAGTTGTCTTTGTGAGCAGTGCGACTCAATGGACTCCCATTTTCATGTACGCTTTGAGATAACCGAGTCACAATTTTGTCAGGTGTTTGGTTAATTTGCCAGCACAGATAATGTTCATGGCTTTTTTTTCCCTTTTCTCCTCTCCTTTTGATCCGTTTGAACCACATACCCACACATGGAGAACAAACACGCTCAGCCACGGCATCGAACATTACACAGTTTAGTCTTAATTGCCCGTCCACGGACACGTTCCGGGTAATACCCCGAAAGCTCAGGCTCGTTCAAAATACAAGCTACTATCCAAACTGCAAACCTGACAATTCTGTTGGGAGAGCCACTATCAGATTAGAGCAGATTCACACATCAAAGCTGTTTCGCTGTGGGTTTTCATCTGACAGTGCGCTAAGAAAACACTACAGAACAGCCGGGTCCTGCAAAACTACTCAGCCACGGTAAGTAGCTGGAGCATATCAGGAGTGATTACACGGCACTTTTTGCCTGTATTACCTTTTCACACCTATTATTTATGAACCAGTTTAGAGAAAGGAAGCAACCGCGGGCACAACAAAGGTATAGATACAGCTTAAATTCACAGAAAGCATCCTAAACTAAGTCGTCCACTTCTGCTCCCCGTTTCGCAGCGTCGAGGATAATTGATGTCTCAGAGGCATTGTGTGTGTTCATAAATAAAAGAAAAGGAAGAAGGGCCCGGTATTAGATATAGCTCAGACAGAATATGAAATCAATGCAAATAGAAGATTGAGGGCCTGGATGCAGCACTGACCTTTCAACCTCTCCCCATCTCGTCCTCCAATAAATACTGAACAGCGGGGAAAGCGGTGCAGGGAATACTTAGGGAGGCAGCACCCGCACTCCAGATAAAAGTCATATTCATCAGACGCAGCGCCATTTCCAAACACAAAGCTGTGAAAGTGGTGAAAAGTAACACCTTTTACAGGAAAGTGATTTATCGGCAGGGAAGTTTTCGACGGGAGGGCCGCAGTGAAGCTGGTGTCGTTCTCAGGCACTTTCCTCGCACTCGGCCGCCCCGCCGCTCCGAACGCTGGTGGTCTGTGTGTGCCGGCGGCGCCTGGAGCCGGCCACGTTTGATAGCGGGCGATAAATTACCCAACTGAAAAACACAGCGAGGGGAGACGGGTGTAAAACACCGACGCCAAAAGCTCTCTCCTGAGGCTCGAGGGGTTTTAATGCGCTCCTGATCCAGGTGGAAAGATTTGTCATAGGAGGAGCTCTTTTTTTATACGGGCTAATGCATCTCCAGGAAGGGCACATTTAACAATGGGTGGCATTACTGGAGAAAATACCTTGGTGTTTCTGCTCATTTTTTGTTAACATGATTTGTAACTTCATTTTAAAAGCGCAACAGTACATGCAGGAAAGAGTAACTGGCTGTTCTGTGTGACGCTGTTGATGACACAGGCTTACCTTTTCTCTCGTGTGGAAACTGAGCAAGATTCCTTCTATGGGGCCTGGTCAGCATTTAATACAACAAACATGGACGCCTCCACATTTGTATGACCTGGGCCAGAAGTCAGAAATGTATAAGACCCTGTTCTATGATGCAAAATGTTAATAGCATTAAATGATTAAAGGATTTTCTGGAACTGGGTTTCCAAGAGCATTGTACTACTAAGACCATGTAAAATTTATGTCATACTGCTCAAAGTTCTCATAAAAACATGGTTGCCTGATTAGAAGAGATATATAACCCCAAATACCGAAATCTGACAAGCTTAAGAGTATAATGAGGGTATTGGAGGTCCACAGTGGGGTGTATGACCTTCACTTTAACTTACAAGTGGTAGGGTTTGACCGTTGTAAAAAGTTAGATTTTGATACTGATTCTGACCAGCTAAAAAATCCAAAAACTGAAAATATCAGCCAATATAATAAATTTCTACTACTGGAGACTCCAGTAGTTTTAGTAAAAGAGCGTTTTACTGACTGAAACTATAAGGTTGCCAAGAGTAAATCAGATATGACTTTCAGTATCTCAAATAAACGGCAGGAACTCACATAAAACATATAAACTTATAGCTTAGGGGCCCGAGATCGATGTGTTTTAAGCAGACTCGTCATATTCCATTTGAATGTATTTATGGGTTTTTGCTATTTTAACTATCACTGGGTTTTTTTGTTATTTAGTGTTGCAGCTGTAATCAATGTGAACCACTAGTGGCTGATATTGGCTTGGCTCAGCTGACGAACGTCCACTTTTTATGCCTGTGCAACAAGACTGCAAATCCACTACAACCTTAACGATTCACTTCCACAGCGCTATAAAATGTGGGGTTATGTATCTGTACCAGTTCTCCCTATATAATCTCTTACTGCCCTTATTCAAGTCTCGTTCTTCCAAGCAACCTCAGTACAGACCCTGTTCCCGTCCCTCGGTACAGCCAGTGCTCATGTTCGCCCTAACTAAAGCACAGTAGCCCAGAATTTACACCTCCACATAGGTGTCTTTCCTCCGAGAAGGTTATGTTCTCTTTGTGTTTGATATTCTATGCTCTGTCTCCTCTGGACTATTCCCCAAGTAGTCAGGCAACCCTCTTTCTTCTAGTTTGGGCACAGCTTCGCTCACATACTTTACGGAGCGTGACGCGGCCGAATGACTAACCCCAGAGAGACAGCGGAACATTTGGTAAACTGAGGGACTGCCCTCTCTCATTGCCTCCCAAGTGGCACCTGTACAGGCTTCTCTTTATTAGATTGAGTGGCAAGGACAATCGCTGAACACACTTGCACTACGTTCCATTATGGTTTAACCTTATTCGCCCTGAAAGGCATGACCGAGTTCCTGCTGGTCTGCAACAATGCAGCTTTTAACCCCACATTACAATTACAATCAGAAGGCAGAGGCGAAGCAGGGGAGGATATGGCAGGACCCTCCAGGACAGCGCACTAGTTTAGAGTCTCTTCAATGAGATGAACATTTAAAAACTCTGTGGCAATTCAATAGAAGCCGAGCAGCGCCATTGTAGCTCTGTTTGCTCTGAGATCAGGGCCAGAGACTCAGGAGCGTGACTGAGGCTGAAAAGCATTTGCCCTTAGTGCGACTAGACGCAAACATACAAAGGGCTTTGAAAACGTCTGAATAAAAAAAAGCATATGCCATCGAAACAGCTTGATGATATAAATGGAACAACTGTATACTTTTCAGGAAGAACCTTCACAGTCCATTTTCCTCAAAGAACCCAAAGGACAGTAAAACTCAATCATAAAAGAGAAATAACACACAGGCTTTTCTCTTGCATTTGTCTACATTGGAGAGCTTCAAACAGGGTTGGACCATATGAACATTGCCAGTTTTACCGCAATACCACTTTTGAGGAGGAAAAAATACCGATAACCAATAATAAGAGGAAATATAAATTTGTATTTAAGTTTTTGATTTTAAAGATAACGAAGCAGCTTAACCTGTTTTCCCTTCCCGAAGTGCAGCCGATGTAGTTATGTCTGATCTTTGCTTCTTCAGTTTTGCACTGGCGCTACAAGACTAATGTAGACAACAGGCAACAAAAACTATTACCACTGTACTACCTGCCTTGGAGTATAACATTTTTAAAAATTTTTTATTTCATACCCCAAGGCCCAGTTTCCCAGATCTAGATGACAGCTAAGAATCACCACTGGCACTGCAATTTATTACAGGATTAGACTTAATCCACATCCAGGAAACCAGCTACAACAATGTTTTCTATCAATTACCTTGACAAAAAAAAACCAAACATTTTATTACCCTAATAATAATTGTTAATTATTAATCTGGGTCCTGTTTCACAGTTTTGTGTCCAAATGTTGTAGCCCCCCTGCATTGCTGAGACAGACATCACACATATGTGCTAGAAAGGGTTAACTCTTGTGAGAGTGTTTTTTTGATGGTTTTCTTTACATTATAGGTTTGTTACAATAAGATGAAGCTTTCGTTATCTATACTTTCATTGCCAGTGCTGATATAGTTGCAAAACTTTCATTCCGGACATTATTTATTGACAAGTGACATGTCCTTCAGTTCCTTCTTCAGACACTGGATACTTGCTTACCAGATTTGAAATGATACTGTAAGCATTTCCAGGACATCCAGATGATGCATTTTGACACGACTGGAGAATATGATCTGACTCAGAAAGCATGCTCCCAACACCCTTTCTTTCATCACAGGATCAGTGACAGATGACCGTGACAAATAAAAACTCAATGAGTTTGGGATGGAATTCCCCATAACCTTGATTTATGGTTGGTACAGCATCTGCAGGGTTATGGCTTCCAGTACACTTCATCTGTCCAGCCCTTCCAGTCTGCTTTTGTCATCTGTCCATACGACCCTTGCAACCTTCTAAGCATGAGGGAAATATAAATCGAGCCTAGCGCTGCCCCTGTGCAGGGTCCACATAGGTCTCAATGCTACAAAACCACATGCTTCCTGATGTTCAAATCCCTGAACATGATGCATCTGACACAGTTGTGCTGTTGAGTTTAAGATACATCATGATAACTGAATCTTCCTTTGCTGGTGTGTGAATGGGGTATTATGGGTATTGGCTGATAATCAGATTTTTGCCATTATGTGCTGTGTTGAAACGTGCTCTGATTTATGTAGCTGTTTATGCTTTATTGTTTTCGACTTTACTTTCCGTCTGAAGCCTGACCCTCGGACTTGGCAGGCAAACAACTGCCTGGCACCTAAACAAAAACCTCTTAGTACTTCTCTTTCTTAGCAGATATTTCATCCATGTCTCTACACTACGTCCTGCTCTCAACGGAACTGCTGTAGATGGCATTAATACCACCAATCGCCTTAAACACAAAATCCTCAGAAGCATTAGACTGCACTGAACATTTTTCTCCCCGGTGCTAAATCATGTTTCATTTGTTCAATGCAACGTGTCAGTGAAGTGCAAATGCTCATGAGTCTGTGTACTAAACATGTACCGTACAAGTGACTGACACACTGTTTTTATTTAGCAACCACAGTGTAGAAGGTGGGTAGCAAGAGAGCGGTTGTAAACAGGCGTATTTATAGAGACGTTCTGTAGATATTTTACACCGAAATCCCATTTTCAGACACTGGATTCAGTCTCGTCTTTAGACTGCTGGAAATGACATTTTCATATATAATCAAATACAGCTCTTCTATCTCGGAGCCTTCGCCTCATTAGAGGAATAATGCACAAAAACAGCATTAAGAAGGACAGAGCTGAAAATGTTATGCTAATTTTCCTCCCACTTTCATAAAAAAAAACTGAAAAGGTAAAACACATTAAAGAGCAGGATGTTCTCTCTTCTCTCCTCTTCAGTAAGTGCAGATGAAATCTGAAGTTTGAGCACCGACTCCATTATCTCCTCTATAAAGAGGGCGAGGAATAGAACGTGCAAGTCAATGCAAAACACGAGGCTCCTTTCAGTAGATTATCAGACCAAAGTATCAAATTAGGAAAATGAAGGGTACAAGATAAAGAAAGCAGGGGAGTGATGGGAATGGCGAATGGTGCTGAAAGGATTGATTGAAAATGGAAATGGGGGTAGAAAAGAGTGGGTAGCGAGTGTTTCAAGCACATCTTCCTAATCGATCAAGCGAACAGGAAATCAGAAATCATTAGTCATATTAGGGCAGGGCTCTGAGAGAGCCCTGACGGACAAAGGCACACACAAAATGACTGTGCCACTGCTTTTCTCGGGGTCATGCCACTCTCTCCCTCATTTACAATCTGCTTTATTATGCTATTTTCCTCTCTTCCCCTCCCCCAGAGGTAAAAGCTTTTATCAGCCAGCTTCACTGTGATCAGAGTCCACACAGTAACATAAAGACGTCTTGCCTTAAAATGTAAGAAATGTACAGTACAGTCTAAATATACACGAAAAAGCACACAACACCCTAACTGACACTAAGCCACCACAGAAGTATGCATTCACTCAGATCGTTCACACACAAAGGGAATACAAACTCCCACCATTTACTCTACCCAAAGCGCCTTCAATGCCCCAAATCAACAAATCAATTGCATCTTTTTCCAATCCATTAGGCGCCAAGAGATGAACTAAAAGCATGGTGCAGACAGTGTTCAGACTACAGTCTCTCTTTCTCTTCCTTGTTATTTCACCACCCCCTTTCTCTTTGTCTGCTTGATCATTTTGTTCCATCCCTTACTCTCTATCTGTCTGTCTCTGTCTGTCTTACACACATCCTACACACACATACACACATTGACTCCCACTTACACTAGTGCATGCACCAGGACAATATTTCAAGCACTTTTAAAGTGCATTAAGCACTTTTCAAGGCAAATGCATGCTCTTCAGTGCAGCACAATCCTGTCAGCTTATAGTACCATTGTCTATGATTGTGGGAAACTCCAAAAAAAACAACAACAAATAAAATAAAATAAAAATAAATTCATAAAATAAAT
>JBBPDA010000152.1:6734247-6746459 GCA_037974385.1 Arnoldichthys spilopterus | reverse complement strand
TGTAAAGCTGCTTTGTGACAACGTCAGTTGTAAAAAGCGCTATACAAATAAACTTGACTTGACTTGACTTGACAATAGGTGCACCTTAAACTAAGACATTTTTTTCAATTTTTTTGATAATTTTACATATTGTAAAAGCATCAGATGACCTGTACATACGGGAAAAAGATGAATGAGAAACAATCGAGTAAAAATCTCGAAAAGCAGACGTTAAGCCTGCTTTCTTCTCTTTATCCTTTAAAGTCACCACTTCAGACATGTTACATGATTGGACATGCAGGAACTCATTACATGCATATATGTGTGTGTGTGTGTGATTCAACTGATTTTTATTTCTCTTCTGTAAACTTATCCTCTTCCTAAGTGCTGAAATTTATCTCATGTGTGGTGGCAATTATGGGATGCTGCCTTCCATTCTGCATAATTCATATGGTGATGAAAGGAAAGCAAGAGCAGAATGTGAGCAAGACAGCACATATTGCATCATTTTTTTATGGACACAGAATCTAAGCTGTTTTTCCTCCGCAAGAGCTGCGGGGAGTAACAACTGTCATTATGTAGTGGAGCAAGTATCACTTTGAACACTCTTTTGCAAATATGCAAATCTTACAGCAAATCTCATATGCAAAGCATACCGGAAACGCAGGCCAGAATCTTGAAACTGTGGTCTAAGACGTAGCAGTCATCAAATGCATGTTTCTATTATAACAGTATACATTCCTGCATTTCAGCAGCAAGAGAAGCACGTTTTCTAACTCTAAATCTGTATGTCTTTGTATGGGTCATCTGTAGACTGGGAAACATCCAAAAGAGATCAGTTTAACTTATCTGTAACAGTTGTATGTAGGAAATAAACCCCCAAACCTCAGTCTAACACTACAGTACAATAATAAAGTAAAAATAAAAATCATTGCACAGTATTTTCTGGTAAATTCTACCTCATAATGCGCACAAAACCCATAAAAGGGACTTATCGTGCTTTGTATTTCATTTTTTTTCCTGGGGTCTGATTATAATATTTAACATTTGCTTTTTTTTACATAACTTTTTACTTTTTTATCCCTATAGGTTGTTTTGGTTACTATGCCTTTAATAAAATGTATGTAAATGACCTCTGTTCTGACTGCACTGCATTATGCATCATTAAAAAGCAGGACAGGCTGAAACTCGCTTTATAACGTCACTGTGAATGGACAGAGAAAACCTCTGCAAGCTGAATAGGTGGATATTTGTAAATGTGGTGTTTTTTTGTGTGAAATCATCAAAATATTGAATACAAAGCATCAGATTTTGTTACTCACTTTCCATAAATGGACCATATGGACTGATAGGTGAATGGTACATTTTGAATCTTTAGTAGTGGTGACGTACTACATCAAAGGTCTTTGTTTAAAAAAAGCAGTTTTCCAGTAAATGGGCTCTTTAAATATTGAACTATTACATGTGTCTGAGTATTATTCACACAGAGGGAGGTATCGTCCTCCGTCTGTTCCTCTCTCACTTCCTCTTTCATCCAACATCACACTGACACTCATATTGGGATGTACGTTTTCTACCTAGCTGTCTTTGACAGGATGCTGTCTGACAGGAAGCTGTCTCTTCATAGAACCTACTTCATAGTTTAGGATAGCACTACAAAGGAAACCAGGCACTCGGCAGCCTGAGATACAAACACTCTAAGAGATTAGCTGTTTTAACTTTAAAAGTCAATGACCTGGAGGCGGTTTTGAGTTAAATTAAACTCATAAAACATTTCAACAGAACAATTGACCAAAGTGAGAAGTTCCATTATTATTTAAAGTTCAATCAAAACTCAGTTTTAAGACAGCCAACATACTGGTTTTTAGGTAAAAGGGTCTTTTTTGGTGAGCCTAGCGGTTAGGACCCTGTCCCTCTGAACAGAAGGTCACAGGTTTAGGTCATGACCTGTGTACCACAAAGATACCCTTGAGCAAGGTACCATTCCACTTCACTGCTCCCCGGGCACTACTGATAGCTGCCCGCTGCTCCACCTGTGCACGTTTGATGGGTTAAATGCAGAAGTAACATTTCGCTGTGGTGTTTACAATGACAAATAAGGTACTTTCACTTTTCTATGGTAAAATACTGAAATTCAATGCTTCAGACAGTATTTTCCATCAAACGGCCAAAGCCCTTTTACATGTTCCATAAAACATCCAGAAAGAACAAACAGTCCTTGTGGCATGTGTCTCCAGTTCACTGGCTTGAGCAATTGCTTAGGGTGCAAAAAGCTCACTGTGCAAACCATAAGCACTGTCTTTTAGCATTTTCTTAGAGCCAGACAACGGATCGTCAAACCATTAAACCCAGAACAGTCTCAGCTCTTCTGATTTGCAGGCTCTGAAGCCTATAAGTGAGATAAGACATTTACAAGGCATTTTCATCTTGTGTAGTTATATTGTGAAGCTTATCAGCTGCAAATCATTTTCAGAAATGTGGAAACAAAACAGTTTATTTCTCCATGTACTTTATAAGCAGCTCTGCTACTAGTGCACACGTCCCAATGTTAAATATCCAACATTTCTTTTAAAATCAAAGGTGTTAATAAGCATAATGTTCCCCTTTGCTGCAGTAACAGCCTCTAAGGAAAACTTTACACTACACGTTGGAACATTGCTGTTAGGATTGGCCACAAGAGCATTAGTGAGGTCAGGTGCTGATGTTCAATGATTAGTTCTGGATCACCAACACCACTTCAACTCATCCCTAAGGTGCAGGATGGAGCTCCATCACTCCGGAGAATGCGGTTCCACCGCTCCACAGCCCAATGTAAGAAGGGATTTATACCCCTCTAGTCGACCTTAGGCTCGTGTGCGGCTGCTCGCCAGCATCTCGTTCTACTGGCAGTGCTTTTCTAGGGAGATAAGCTGTGTGTGCGCAACTGAACACCTGTGTCAGCAATGGGTGCACTGTAAAATAGCTGAATTCTCTAATTAAGAGAGGTATCTGGATACGTCTGGACATAGTGTGTGTACTGTATATGATCAGTGAAATCAACAGTCCAGTACATTCCTCTTGTTGTGGCTAAGATAATATGCCAATATGATCCATTACTGATGCTGTGCAATACATAGGATCATGTATGATGAATGTAAATGTTTATGCACTTATGAGCACATGTCTGTCTCTAATATTATACTGTACACACACACACACACACACACACACCTATACATTTTCAAACATGCATAAGGAATAGGGATGCTGTAAAAATTGCATTATTTAAACCAGACACAATGTAAAAGTGTGTGTGTGTGTGTGTGTGTTTGTGTGTGGAAGTGTGTGCATGTGCGTGTGTGTGTGTGGAAGTGTGTGTGTGTGTGTGCATGTGTGTGTGTGGAAGTGTGTGTATGTGTGTGTGTGTGTGTGTGTATATTTTATACAACCCACTTGATTCCCTAGTGCCTGTGTGCCCGGAGGTAATGCACACACACACACACACACACACACACACACACGCACGCACCCTACACATACACTATGTAGATAAATGACTCCGGTGCACTGGAGTTTGATCCAAATGAAGCAATGATGTAGCTCAGTGGCCTGTGCCCTACATCTCAGCTTGTGTATGTGTGCATGTGTGCATGTGTGCGGGTATGTGTGTGTGTGTGTCTCCTGAATCAGTGGGCTCTCCAAGCAAATGGCCAAACCGTTACTTTATTAGACAGAAATGCCCTGGTCGGAAACATAATAGCCCTAATGACAAAATATGAAGCGCAGTGCAACCAGCAGGCCCTAATTGAATTGTTTTCCTCACAGATCCACAAATTATTGCTACAGAGACACTCTGCTGCAGTTTCCGGGGCATGCACATCATTTAGCCATTCCAGTAGCTGTGCTAATACCTAATCAACTCTGCTGCAAGAACACCCAGGCATTAGTGCGAAGACACACACACACACACACACACATAAACATACAGTTGGACATGTAACACTTAATACAAATTTTAAAAAAAAAAGAAAAAAACTTTTCATGTCAGAACAGATTTGATCAAACGCTACTACCAAGCCATTAATGCCACACATTAACGTTAAGACCTTGTTGTTTTGGTTCCAAAACATTCCTATCTCTTTATGAGCCAGGGTTTTCAGCTGTTCACAAACATGTCCCACATGTACTGCTGCCTGGGAATTTAGAGTAGGTGACATATATCCAATCCCTTCAGCAGGAGAGTCACTGGACTAAAATCGGTTGGACGTAAAAGCCAAAAGCTGTTCATTTTGTTCAAAGATCTAAGGGTGCACAATATATCAGTGGTAAAACTATTTGCTATGTAAAATTAATCAAGTAATCAATTTTGAACCTATCGTAGGCTGACCACACTTTTTGCATAGACAATAGTGTGAACTTGATTTCAAATGCAAAACAATAATCATAAGTTATAAATAAAATAAATTAACAGCTTTTGATATTGGTGCACTGAACAAATGTTTTTTTTAATGTTAGGTGTCATGGAGAGTGTTTTGAGTTCATGTAAGTAGTTGTACTGAATTTAAAACAGATTTTTGTTAAATAAACGAAATGTACTACAGTAAGCTAACACACACACACACACACACACACACACACACACACACACACACATACTAAGATAATGTAATGCAAGCAACCACAGGTATTTAAGGCCTAGTACTCTATTAGTGACTGTGGGCTAAAAGGTGGGCTATAGAACTGATCATAGTGAGTTATTTTGGAATGATGGGGGGTATAGATCATGCTGAGACACACACACACACACACACACACACAGTCTGATGTAGAAGTGTAAAGCCAAGAGGCCTTGCCAAACTTCCCTCCCCTTTACAAACAGGCCAATCAATACACCATCACTTAAGGCCCTGTTTCCCCTCACCCAGCCTGACTCAGCACACTTTGCAGAATTTGTGTGTGTTTGTGTGCGTGTGCATGTGTGTAACAGGATGATTGCTTTATGTGAGGGGCTATTGCGTGAGGTTGAAAATTCCCTACTTCTAATCTCTCTCCCGCACCCCCCTCAACCCCACACACTTACACACATACACACAGATACTCTTACGCTCACGTCCTTTACCCCTTTTTCTCCCCTCACCCTCTGTTGTCCCCAAAAGGCCGCTTGACAGCTTCTCATTTACCTGGAGCTCAGTTCAGGGCTGAGGCTGGGCCGTCTCTGTTTGAAAGCCCACATGGCCATCATCGATCTTATTAAAGTGGAAAATGAACTAATTACAAGGCAGATAAGCAGGGACAAGAGAGGAGTGAGCAGCGTGCAGTTCTCAGTGGAGTGTGCTCGGCTGTCCTTCAGCTTTGCACTGAGAAACAGCCCATAAAACAACATCACACTGCACTGCTGAGAGCAGCACTGCATTAACATGCGCTAAGTACCACTGAGAGCCCCGCCGGTCGCACCCCACGCTGCTGTGTACATGGATGTGACTGTGCCTCTGTAGGTGTGTGTGTGTGTGTGTGTTCATCCTTTTTTGTACATTTTCATGAAAAAAAGATCCAGATTATAATAATTTAACAATGTAAAAAACAGCACAATGTTTCTGATTCTCCATACTGCTGTTTTATTTAACGTACTTAACTTAATTTCCCGAAGGAACCTTCCCAAGAGATTAATAAAGTTTTAATCTATCTACCTATCTATCTTATAAAAGCTGCATGTTTTATCTTTTAAATTGAACAGACAAAAAAGGATGAATCTGAAGTATACATTATATAAACTGAATATTATATACATTCAGTTTATTCTAAAGTAACTGTTTGTATTGTTTTCCTCAAGACTTTTACACAGAGTTTATACATACAGTTGAGTGCAAAAAGTCTGTAAGTCCCTGTTTAATTTTAATTTGTGGAAGTGGAAAGTAGCATACATCCCCTACTGGGAACAAACATCAACATTTTTTATTAAAATTAAGAAATTTTGTACCATCTCTACTGGTCAAGTCATTATGAGATTTTCCCACAACTTAAAAGGCAACTGGAGTTTTTAAATTATGCAAAAAAGTGAAAAATCTTGTGTAGGTCACCCTCATGCTGCCGAAACAGCATTGACTATGCTACACTTTGTGGTAACTAAGCTCTTTGGGATCTCTCGGACAGACAGGCTAGCCTTGTCTCCCCATGCCCAACAGTGAGCCTTGATGTCCATGACCCCGGGTTCACTGCTTGTCCTTCCTTCAATCACTTTTGCTAGGTACGAACTACTGCATACTTGGAACACTTAACTGCTGTTTTGAAGCTGCTCTGACCCAGCCGTCTGACCATCACAGTATGACCTTTGTCATAGTCATACAGGTCCTTACACTCGGCCATTTTTCCTGCTTCAATCACATGAAATTGCTGCCTAATATATCCCACTCCTTCACTGCAATATGAAAATGAGACAATCTGTGTTACTTATTTCACGCGGTTTTCATGTTGTGGCTGATCAGTGTATATTAAAATAACAATAAAAACGTCTGCTGTCGTGGTAAAAAAAAAAATCATTCATTAAAGCCTAATTTAACCCAGTGAGACAAAAGCATGCAGTAAAACAATCACTCTCCACAAAGCCCTGGCTCCTCTCATAACAGCCAGATGGGCCCACTGAGGCGCAGTCTGATGTAGCACGTGTCAGGATCACCATGACGAAGTGCAGAGCTAGAGGTACGGTAAGCAGCTCAGCCTGCTCCGTATCTTACACGACACATCCCATCACTGGCCCAGTCAGCTGGAGCCTCTGATTCAATAACACAATGCTACAAGACACACACACACACACACACACACACATATCAATAAGCATCTAAGAAATGTCAAACGTGACAAAAAGCTGACAGCATTTAGGTGACGGTAAAACTGTAACGCATTTAGGGAGAGATGAGTTCACCAACAACGTTATGGCCACAGAACATCGCGCACTTCATTATAAACAGGATCAGCAATAAATATATTTGTGCTTTCACATCATCATCATATCAGCGGTTATTTGATCAGCGCCTTGTTCTTCATTTATAAACTGTGTTCGAGTCCACATTCAATTTTCCCACTCAAACACAAATCACTGATTTGATTAGGGAATAAATATAATGGGTCATTACAGAAAACAAATAAACATTAATGCATCAGCTCGCAGTGCTGAAATAATGGGCCAGTCGAGCAGCAGCTATTGTGCTATGGAGGCCCCTGGAGCTCTGCGTCCTCTGTGGGAGAAGCCAGCATAGCAACGAGCACAAACACAAACGCTTCAACCGAGCCTTGCATATCCCCAAACCCAGCCTTCTCATCTGTTCCTATAGCTCTCTCTCTCTCTCTCTCTCTCTCTCTGCCTGATTGTCTGTTCCGTCTCTAGGCTGCATGCAGTTGTTTGTTTGTACACATGTGAATCTCTGACCTCTCAATGACACAACTCAATAAAAAAATATTTTTAAAAATTGTTTTATCATTAAAAAAAAATTATTTGTCACTTATATGGGTATACAACAGGTAATGAATTGTATCCTGATTTTTCCTGAGAAATTTAAATATTTAATATATAGTTAACACTTAAATGAAATGAAATGAAGGCTAATTCTAAAGTAATAAAAATTTTACAGAAGAAAAATACATTATAGAAAAAACAGAATATTACATGTAAACAATAACTACATTGTGCATCTATTACTATATTTGGTAAAGTGTTTTATATATGATACATAATTATTTTTGAATAAAAACACACACACACATGCAGACAAAAGTGACTTTAAATAGCTGTGGAATACAGACAAAACTGGCAAGTGAACAATGTGAGCAATTCTAAAAAAATGTGGCTGAAAGGTTTTTATTGATTCTTCATTGATCATTATTATAACAAATACAAACTTTCAAAAATGCAGTTGAATTGCCATGTACAGACTGATGCACAACTCAAAAAGTTTGTTTTGACCAACAAATCAACTGCATAATTTACCATATTACTATAATATTCATTTTAATAGATTTAAATCAGTTGTAACAGTCCAGAATAGAGGTAGTTAAAGTGAGAAGCCTTTTTCTTTATTTAAAGTGGCCTGAACAGCATTTTAGAGGTTCTGACGAGTCGATGAGATTTCCAAATTGGAATTCTCGTTTTCAAACCTAATAAACAAAAATAATTACGTTTCATAATTAATCATTGATTTTATGTCACTGAGTTCACGGAGTTCCACTTCTAAGAACATCAGTCTTATTCAGGGCTGATGACTTGAGTTATTTAAATATTTTATTCATAATTGTAATGCAGAAACATCAAACGTTTTAATATAAGGTTACATATGGCTCCCTATAGACGTTTCTGGAATTACACTTCGTTTTGTCTTACAGATAAGGCTCAGTGCCTACGGCAAATCAGATTCTACCTATCTACCTATCAACTCACCATCCCACATCACGCAGTGTACGTACCCACACACCCACAGACTTGTTATGAGTATGGTTTGGTACTGCAAGCCGGAGTAACCCAGCGCTCACACTGAAAATGACTTTGTCGCTATATCTTGCTGTGTTGCTCGTGCCTAGTCCCCAAGTAGCTGTCGTTTGCAGCCGGCGTGTGGGTGTTGCTAATGGAGTTTTGAGAAAATTGGCTACACATGTATTGACAGGAGATCCATCAATTTTCTACATATAACCCAAGATATACACGAAGTCACAAATCAGGGGCATTCCTGCTGAAAACGAGTTTTGGAGGGAATTTATTTTCCTATAAATAAAATAACGTTGCTTCAAACACTACTTTTTGACCACTACCATTGACCACTGATCATCACCATTGATCTTTGCAAGCAGACAACAACTGCATCCCAACCTGCACAATACCCTACTAAAAATAGTGCACAACAATTAAACTGCATTCAGTAATGTAGTGTGTGAAGTATAATAGTGAATGATTTGGGACTTAGATAAGCCACTATGATACAGTTTTTGTTTCAGCAAATCCTTCAGTTGCTATGTAAACTTAAAGCCCAAGGCTTCGATTTCACTGCAGCGAAGCCCTTGCACATTTTGCTCTGGGGCTCTGATCTCAAAAGAGCAAACTCCACACAGAAAAGACCCTCAACAGCCCAGATAGTGTTAGTGGTTAACCAATGGCCGGGTGTTTAAAAGATGATCTACAGCAGCCTGTTTGTCTCAGCTAAGCTGATGTGACATCGAACCATGAATTCATGTTGATGTAGACAATAAGCTCACCTATACATACAGCTTAACACTCATAAGTTGCCTTTAGCCACCATCATCGTGGTCTGGAAATGTTTGTTTGATACTCCCGCTTCTCTAGAGAACGTCATGTACCAGATGCATCTCACGCTAAGCTGATTGGATCTCATGTGGTTCTCATTTGTTGAAAATTTGCCATCTCTGTTTCACATGCTTCATGATCTCATATAGTAAAATTTTCATACCAACACAACCTGAATGAGAGCGGCACAAAATTGGCTGCAGTGGAAGTGTACCCTAAGTCATGGAAGATCATGGAGGTTAGTTTATTAAGAATCAGCCGAGTTTTTTAAACAAAATCCCATTGTTCTGTAGGGTTTGTTTCGTTTAAAGCCTTTTAAAATGAGCTCAGATGTATTTCTTTTAGATGTTTTATGACCTTAACCTGTTCCTTGAGCCTCATACATGTACATTTTGTTTGTGTAATGTGCCTGCATCATATCTGAAAGTAAAAAGGATTGTTAGCTTGGATGCAGTGCCTGTCAATCAAAATATAGTGAGGAATATACAATCTGCATTCACAATCATATTGTTTAGGCCATGTTTTTGTAAAGGTTATGGAAATGCATGGAACAGTTTCCAACCTAACTTTTGGACAAAAATACAAAAGCAGCTGCCATTTCCTACTGGTATTATAATGAAATGTTTTGTTTAAAACCATGGTAAGTGTCCACAAGGGTGTTGTAGTGTTCCGGTGACGTCTACAGGATTAACGAAAGCTTCAAAATAATAAACAAATGCCATCATCACAGCATCCTTGTTCCAGGCTTGATCTCCTGCACCCTACCTCTGGCACAGTGCTACTGTGACTGTCTCAAGTGGACACTCCACAGGAGGCTGGAGAGAGAAGCTTCTCTTTGCGGCTTGTGCACTCTTGCTTAGACGGCATGAGGTAAAAATCTGGGCCTGGTGGTCTCCATGATTTGCGAGTGCACTGGGCTGTGTGTAATTGCCGAGTGGGTGGAACGGAGATCATCGGGGACACGTGGAGTAAAACTGGAAACGTGTAGGCAGAGATTTAGTCACTCACAGACGGGGGGTCAAAGCTTCAGCTGAAACAGATGGAAGAGGAGGAGGAGGCGAGCTTCTGGCACACAAGCAGAAAAAATTGTATATTTCTCTGCCTTATTAGCCATAATGTAGGACTAGCTTTCAGCTAATCACCCTTCCACCAGCTTAGTGCCCACTATTGTTCAAGGGAGCAGTGGTAAGTTATTACCTCACATTCTGATTAGCGGCAAGCTGAGGAACAAAGTCTCCATTACTTATGTAAATGGTGGCGCTACATATCTTCTGGAATCCATTAATGCAGTATATTTAATACCTGACAATCCTTGAGCCACTGGAGCACTGTACAGGAGGATGGGGCACAACCTAACAAGGGGAAAAAGTTTTTTTTAATGCAATAAACCTTATCAGAAAGATCTTGCTCTTGGTCATCTTCTTGTACTCCCATACCAGAGTCATCTGACAGCAAAATGACTGCTGTTTTTCGAGATTTGCTATGTTTATGGACCATAAAAGAAAATTCTTTTGTACCTTAAGTGTTTTTTGAGTTAAGTTACAAAATCCACAACTGTATTATTTTATTCATCACCTTCTTGGTGCCAACACCACTTTGAAACATATGATCAACTCAGCGCAAATCTAGCCAGACTAAAGTGCACATCGCTTGCACATCAGCAAGGTTAGTTGTAACACACTCTTACAGCTAAGCCTCCCAAATTGAACAATGACAGACGTCCATATTCCCCCACATATACATTCAAAACAGCTCATTTTTGTAACTTTTTATTCACAGATGTGTCAAAACTTACTATGGTTATAATGTAAATCCATTAGTTCAGTTCATGCTGATCTACTCTTCTACTTTATGGTAGAACGTTGAGTATAAACCAGTACTGATCCAGTATTTTTTGTTTAAAAGACTACTGAGCTTTAAATAAAGCACTTTACTTAATCTAGGCATTGAAATGTAGGCTATCATGCTCAAACTACTTAAATACTCAATAATCCATCAGAAGAAATAGTCATTTAGTTGTTTTTTTTTGCTGATATTGCCACATTACCAACACCTGGTATTGGATAAGTGCCATTTCTAGCTGTCATCCAACCAGCCTACTTTAAACTGATGGGTGTTGCTAACAGGGTTTCTATAATTAGGCTATATCCATTTTATATCTTTTTTCTGATGCATATAGTCACATATAAAGTCAATTGTAAAGCAGTATAATGTCACAGCTCAAGTAGTATATATACATCATTGAAATGATCTTCAATAAAAAAATTGCTATAATCATATTAGTGTGACAGCTCTGTGCATCAAACAAAATTTTGCAGCAAATGTTGCAACTATCTTCTCAGTCTGTCCCTATTTCTGGCAATTCCTTCAGTAGCATAGTCAGTCAGCCTTGCAGCATATGTTGGAGAGTTTGTAAAAGAGCTAACCTCGCACTAACAACAGACTCCAGAGCTATTGATTCCTGACAGTTTGTCTAAATCAGAGCATCTTGCAATGCTGCCATGTGCTCCTCTCAGCTAGCAGGATTGCTTCTGCAAAGCTCGATGCTTTTGAGCCAGACTGAAAGATACTGACTTCTGTGATGAAAATAGTCCTCTACACTACATCATGTGTCAAGCAAGGGTTGGCCATATGGCAAAAATACATCACAAGGCTTTGAAAGCTTTTTATGATTTTACTGCAGCGGCACAACAACTGTACCAAAAAAAAAACATGAGAGTCATGACTTTTTAAAGAATTAAGCAGGAAACAAATAGCATGATGGTGTAACTCACTGAATAAAGAGATTGCACAATGACATTTTCTTCTATTTTTCAGTACCAATATTGAACCTTGGAGTATCAACTGATATTGATCCAACATATTTCTTTTTAAAGGATTCTTAGGGCTTTAAGTGAAGTGAAAGTGACTCTTTGTCATTGTGAACACACTCAAGCACCACAACGAAATGAGACCTCTGCATTTAACC
>JBBPDA010000152.1:6707027-6731992 GCA_037974385.1 Arnoldichthys spilopterus | reverse complement strand
CCTGGGGAGCAGTGTAGTGGGACGGTACCTTGCTCAAGGGTACCTCAGTAGTGCCCGGGCCGGGACTCGAACCTGCGTCCTTCAGGTCCCAAAGGCAGCGTCCTTACCACTAGGCCACCACTGCCCACATATTTATTTATTTATTTATTTATTTTTAATATTTGCCTATTCAGCTACATTTAGGCTATGAAATGAACAATGATACATATTTTTGTTGTCAGTCTGTAGTCAGTCAGCCAGGACTTAAACTTCATCCAACATCTTTATTCATTAAGGTGGTGCAGACTTATCAGTGTGGTTTTGGACAATCTGGACACTACACGTCTTGGCTGGTCAACTAAATCTGTAGTTAGTAAACTGTGTAAAACTGATTTTTGCCTAACTGTTCCTTTAAGGTGACACAAGCGTTCAGTTGCACACACAGCTTACATCATTTGCATAGAAAAGCACTGGAAATTGAACGGAATGCTCAGGTGTATAAAGTTACCATTTGCCTCTTAAGCATCACCTAGAATTGTATAACGTCTCTCCAGCATTGGACTGTGAAGCAGTGGAACTGTGTTTTCTGGAGTGATGGGGCACTGTTGAATGCCATTTGTGATCCAAAACCTCACTAATGCTCATTTGGCTGCATGCTATTAGATCCTCACAGCAATGTTTCAACATTGAAAGCTTTCCCAGAAATGTAAAGGCTATTACTACAGCAAATCCTATATAATGCATGATTTCAGAAGAAACATAGCCTGAGCAATATACAGTGTATATGGCAGACAGTGACCGCTCTTATCTAAAGTGGCTCAGGCACTGTATTACTTTGTGCATGCAAAAGATGGGATGGGACATGAAAAAGCCATCGTCAAAAAGCAATCTTCTTAAAAATGCTTAGTGATGTCAGCGCAACCTATAAACACAATAGGGCACTGATGCATAGAATGAAAATGCAAAGCAATGCATTTAGTATATGGGTCAGATGTTAATCAAATTATTGTTATGGTGCCTACATTTAATCTGACTGCCTAGCTGTTTTATCCCTCCTACAACAAAATGCAATAACATTTGCATGTACATCTCTTATTTCTTTGACAGGTCTAGTGCAGTTCATGCATTCATGCATAATGACTATTCCATCTGCTTGTTTTATGTCATTCTTCCTTCCAACAGTGAAAAGACGTGCAGAGGCACATGAAGTCAGATGATCTAACAAGTTTCCCCGCTGCTGTTCTCTCCACTGAACTTGATCTAGACTGCAGCAGCAACCTCGTGGCTGCTAATATAGCTGTGATCAATAACAAATCCCAACACGTTTCAATTGAATCTGAAAATGTCACTGGAGACCATGCATCAATAATTACGGCACAGATGGGAATTGAATCGCAGCGCGTGGTGGCATAGGCTACAGACCGTTTTACACACATTAGCAGTGCTGCTGGAGAGGTTTGATCTCAGTATGAAAGTGCCCCCACGTTTCCATTAGCCAGCACGACTCTGATCTTATCACATGCTTGCCCTGCTCTAACTTCATGGATATTATCATATTTCAAGGAGAGCGACCAGTCAAGCTCCACATTAGACACTGCCCTGTTACTTTAAAACTGTTACGCATTGAGACAAGTCTTCAGAAATTTGCGAGGCTGCCTCAAAACACCCCTGCAGAGTCCACATACTACAAAAACATTAACCATTTAAAAAAAGCTCCACATTTTACAGGCCTTCCTCTTGAATAACGTAATCAGAAATGCTTTCTGTCTGACCACTGCTGAAAGATTAACACTCAAAGAATGATAAAAGTCATTATCCAAGTGGACATAATTTATACTGTCTACAGTCACTGACAGGAAGATATGTTATCTATGGGAAATATTGATTAAATTCAGGCTGTAAATGCCCATGTGATGACTAAACTGTGTGGTGTGCATGTTAAACGGCAGGCACACTGAGAAAAAAGGGCCCTGCACTAAATTCTGCAATTCTGAATCGAGCCTGTGACAAATATGCAATATGAATGTCTTAAAAAGCAAACCATAGATCACTGAATTTTTTCAATTAAAGCCGGATTCTTTGCTTTTTAACCCGTTATGTTTACTTTGGCTTACAAGCATTAATTATGGAAGAAAGTGTTAAGTACCTTTTTGATTTCAACTCGACTACTGATTAAAATAATCAGCAAGTAATCAGACTTTTACATGGTTTTTTTTCAGTATTTAATATTTTATAGCAAATCAAGTGGCTAGTTTTTTTTTTCTGATTTACCCCACACACAAAATAGGTTTACAGTAACAGACTTCTTGATCCAGTAAGTGTTAATGACACAAATCTCAATCAGGGAGCATTCAAACTTCTCAATTTTTTGCATAAATTACCATGAACGAGCAAGTAGCATCATGACACAAGTACTTAACAACTGCAGTTTGAAATGCCGGCCATATCAGCCACTATGAGAGGTGAAAGACTCGACAAGTTCCGTCCTACAATCTGTTCACGAGTGGAATCAGGAAAGAAATTTGACTCTCAAATCCAGCTTCGGAGCGCACATGTCAGCGCATCTAGACTGATTGCCTGGCATTTAGATTTGAATAGAATGTGAAGTGCAATGAAAACACACGGAGTGTTCGGCACAGATGGTGCTTGCAGGCTGAAAGGGCCACTGAGAAGTGTAGCCATGAGACATAAGCAGGAAAGTCATCTTCCAAAAGCAAGTGTTTAAGAAACATACAGTGGCGGGAGCCAAGAGACGAGGGGTTACGGCAGAATCCTGATTTAAAAGCACAACTGCTGATGGGAGAGAGATGTACAAAAGTTCAATTGGATGGCTGTTGTCCTCTTGCACGTCCCAGAACCTGCTCTAACCTCAAATAAAGCGACTGAGAAGCTGCCAACAAAAGCTTGGACCAGCCATTGAGAAACAAAATCGGACTGGATTGTTTTTGGAATCCTGAGGCAAGTGAAGCCAAAAGACACAAGGATTGGGAAAAGGAATGAAAGAGTGAGTGCAGAATGAAAACTCTGCTCTCCTCCCCAGTGCCTCTCACTCCTGCTTAACTTACGGCCCATCGTTTCTTTAGAGCCTAAGCCCTGGGGCTGCGAAAGCTACATTCACCTATTGCTTATGATAGATGTTAAGTTATAAATCTGAATATAGTTGAGCGTGCTTGGCTTTAATAGGCCTGGAAGCAATCCGGAGGGACAGCGCCTGCTCTTGGCTGGAGGGATGTAGGCCTTTCAGGACCCTGACCCTGCAGTGGAGGATGGAATGTGAATCTGCAGGAAGATTTTACCTAATGGCTTCTCCAGCTGCTTGGCCTACGGTCACCACAGCACTGCATGGTGACCGTTCAGCCCCAGCGGGCACGTTTTACACACCTTCCACTGCAGCTCATGCACCATTAACCTGGGGATGGGAAAAAACGCAGGCCGCTGCGACACCAGGCCTCTGGCCCCAAACACCCACACACACACACACGTCCACTCGCCCCTCACATTACTGAGTAAAATGGCCGAGTAAGGCCATAAATAAGTGCCGCGGAGGCTAAGCGGCAGCTCATGAGCCGAGATTTAACAGGGGCTGTGAGATGGCCATGAGCATTCACTCAGAATTTGTGAGGAGAATAGGGAATGAATCTGACACCAAGATACAGCAGAATAAAACACCAGTACTGTCATCTGGACATGACAGTTGCAAATACAGTAATTATGCCTGCTAGGATCAAAAGAGCCATGTTTTCATGAGAAAGCTTTCATTAGACCTTTGAAAAGTTCACTACATAAAGACCTGCTCTTCCAATACCTAGTACAGTAAGAGCATAAAGCCACCTGACCTAGTTTGAGCTGTGCATCATCAACCGCAATTAAGTGAAATGGCAGCCATCGTAGACTCCTTGGTTGACAGAGATATTAAATGCTCTCATACTCCAGGGACACGCTGATTTACTCAGCCAAAACAAAACAAGCCACTTTCAAAATGGAAAATCCATGAGGGTCAAAGACACATGGAGGATGACAGCACAAAAAGAATCCCCAGATGGATTGATGTTTCAGCTATATTCGCTTCTGTTTTCACAGCAAAGCTAAACAGTTAGGGAAGATTGATAGGGACAGTCAATCATAAAAAAAACAGAGGACCTAAGAACTTTCATGCTGTAGCTTTGGAGCTATGACAATCCTGTTAAAAGTGGAAGCATCTGACAGACACTGGTAGGTGGAGGGTGAGTGACACAGCAAAAACAAAATGTCACAATACTTGGAACATACTTTCACTATGTTTTTATATTTTTATAGAAGTTTAAACTGACAAAATGCACTGGCAAAAAAAAAAACAACCAGTGCCTCTTTTGAACCCTTTTGTGCAGGCCTCACAGTGGCCATTCTGCCAGCAGCAGAACATTTCTTGTTGTATATTTTATTAATATAATCAAATATAATATCTTTATTCAAAACCCAATTAAAACAAAATTTAAGAACAAAATGTTTGAAAAAAGGCTGCCACTGTATTTTATGGCTGATAAGAGTTAAAAAGGGTTAAAATACATCATTTATTTATACTATAAATACGAGAAGCAATAAAAATGGGTAAAAAATAAAATAAGACATTGACAATGGGCCTGACACCAAATCAGCTACTTGTTACTGTGCAGTTTGTATAGTTACCATAAACTGGTTGTTGTTGGTAACAGGCTTTTTAAAATAAAAAATTGACGTATTTGTCGTTGTTAACACACTCAATCACACACAAAGTGCACCACAATGAAATGTGACCTCTGCATTTAATCCATTACACACATGGAGCAACGGGCAGCTATGAGAAGTGCCCGAGGAGCATGGTGGGTCGGTACCATGCTCAAGGATACCTCAATGGTAACTGGGTCGGGACCTGAACCTGCAACCTTCTGTTCTCATAAGGGCAAGCTCCTAATAACTAGGCCACCACCGTCTTAGAATTGGTCTAAATTATTCTTTCATGATACATCAGTTGTTCAGTGTCCTTGAAATACCAAGCATGTTCATCAAATTAGCATTAAATTGATGTAATTTCATTTCATTTGGTTATGGACACAAGCATAAACAGCTTCGCTGTAGCGCCACCATCAGGCCAAAGTAGGTTCCTTTATGTGCTTGAGTCATGGAGGAAAGTTCATAACTTTCCTCCAAAATATACTTTCACTTAAGCAGAGTTTCTCTGTTTTTTCCTCCCTGGTATACTGCAGCCTTCCCTGAGGTATGCAAGGTGAAGGCAGCAATTGAAGGCAGATTATAACATCAGCCAGAGGACAAATTCAGACCACATCCGTACTGGCAGTTGTCTACTCATGAATCTCATAATAACCCCTGGCTACAGATGCACATAGATGGTCACTGCGGGTTACTGTTCTTCATGGTCTTGCTCATCATCACTCAGCTCCACACTTCTACTACTGGTCACTACCTCTGCATTAGAGGCTCTGAGGACTTACTCAAAAGCCGCACTCCTGTAATGAAGGCACTGAATCAGGGTTAAGGGAAATATATATTTTCCTTCAACTCTCAGGGTCAGCCGTCATATATCTAAATGGGATAAAGGCAGATTTGTCAAAGGCATTTTAGTTTGACTGAGTGTGCTTGTCTGCAGGAGCACACGGTACTGTGTGTTCTCTCCATCTGCCAACCTATGACTGCTCCCCCCAGTCTTCATCTACTGAGCCACTGCAATTCCTCTAATGGCTTCTACTGGAAGACAAATAGGGTGCGTTCTGCTACCTTAACCTACAATATCAGATTAAATAAGGTCAGCTCTTTAAAAGACCCCTAAGGGAGACGCTGATGATAGACGTAAAGGGGTTATGCTTTGACACATGACATGTGTATATGGTTCCTTGTGTAATACGTGCAGTAGAATGGCTTCCAGTGGTTCCTTTAAATAGCGTTGTGGTTAGTCTATGTGATCTACTTCCCACTTCCCGCTCCCTCAGCAGTACAGGCAAAAAAAATAGAAAATTATTTCTACAGGCACTTTCATCATGTCAGAATCCAAATTCGGTGGAAAGAGGTGAGTTAATCTTGTTATGAGAGGTACTGAGCTTCATAACACAGATGTGATATACAGTAAAACAGCATTCGCCTCAGGAATGCATACATACAGGTCAGAAACCAACATTTCCCCCATACAGCATGTTTCTGACATCTGTACGGCACATGAAGCCAGTCTATAAATCTCCTTGGAATCCCTTTAATGGAGCTGCAAACACTGCTAATGGATGTCCTGCTGGTGTAGAGAAAAGCTAAAGCAAAACCATCAAAGCAAATGTGACCACTAACCTTAACCCCATGCCATAGCTTAACTGTCACAGCAATGCCACAGATAAAACTCTAATGCACCACATTTGGTACCTTTGACCTCTTATGAAATGTCAACTTTACCATGGGATGAGCAGCTGAACACACCTTGACTATGAACCACATGAAAGTGAGTTTTGATATAGCTATAACAGACAAAATCAGCTTAATTAGAATAATTGATTACTTATAATTCAAATAATAATAATTCACTTATCTTATTCTCATCGTGTAAACACAGGTTTAAAGCAGAACATGAAATCACAGATTTCCACTGGGTGAGCACAGTTTCCAGTTTTCACAACTAATGTCCAGTGAGAGAAACTAAATGTTCCAACCAATGAGTTTTCACATCATATACATTTTAACTTCTCCATGAATTTAGCCTCTCATTCTTCTTCAAATTGGATTCATGTTATAGTGGGGAGCTCTTATTATTATTTCTGGGATCAGAGGTGTGTTTAGCGCTCATGACACATTAAATTTTATGTACATCAGTGACAAACAACTTCAGCAGTGGCTGGAAATAATTTTTCTCAGCATGTTTACCAATGAAACGTGCAGTTTTAAAGCTGTATTTATACAAGAGGGCTACAATCAAAAGATTCCTCCAGACCAAAATCCAGTGCTTGAGCAGCTAGGCTTCAGTTTGTACCACTATAGATGGTTCAAAGAGTCAAACTACAAAAATGTGGCGCTAATAACCCTGACTGCACTAATATAAGAAATTACAGGTTAAGCATGAGGTATTCAGTAGAACATTAAAATCCAAATGAAAGGCTGTCATTTTAGAGTTAAATACTCTTGTGTCCTTTTGGGAAAGCTACCAGATAAAATCTCTTACAACAGTATTGCATGTGCAAGTGAAATCTAAAACTTTCTAGTGCTGTTTTTACAAGTCTTGGTTTTATCCCATCTTTCCAGTGTGGTTTTTGGAGGTGGTTTTCTTTGCTGACTTACATATGTTTTTGCACCTAAGGCTAATCCAAACCTTTAAACTTCAGACACACTATGGAATGAAAAATATGGTTTGAAACCTCCAAGACAAATTTCACACTTGCAGTTGCAACAAATAAGCAGGGGCGTTTGAACCACTGTACTGCCTACATCCTATCAGGTGTATTCCATCTGCAGTTAATGCAAAATTAAATACATGGCACCTCCAAGTAACAAACATAAGGAACATTGCACTTTAATGTACCATTTTCCACAAATGCATCTCTGCTACTGTGATTAAACCTCATTAAGACCTATTGTCAAACTGTGCGGCTAAAGTCAGAAACTTCCATGGCATCAGATGAGATATTCTCAGTAAACATGATGCTTACCCTACAAATGCAGTTTGGATAGAATATTTAAAGATTGAAAGAATGAGTTATTGTGCTTTTTGTGCTGTTTGCCCAAAAATCTCAAAGACAACAGACTTTCACCTTGCACGTTTTATTTGTTTGATGGTGTACAAGGTCTCCAAAATAATCTTAAATTTAAATAGTCCACAGAGGCCCACACTCATGAAATGACTAAGCAAGGTTTTAACTCCTAGGCCAATATTTTTTTAATTTAAGGAGGACACGTTCCCTCAAAATCTCAAGGACATCGAGACTTTGACAAACATTTACATTCACATTTACAGCATTTGGCAAACGCTTATACCCAGAGCAACACACGTGGGTGCTTTCTAGTCAACAAAGAAAACCTTTTACACCAGTAAACCTAGACTTGGATTAAGAGCTGCTAGTCAACCAAGACTATACCTGAACTGATGCTAATCCTTAACATAGAAAAGACTTTTTTCTTTGTAAGTAAGTAAGTTTGTTAGTTCTGTATTTATTGTCCTAAGTGCTCTGTGAGGAGGTGGGTCTTAAGTCACCATTTGAAGACAGTAAGGGGTTCTGCAGTTCTGACTGTAAGGGGAAGTTCATTCCACCACTTGGCCAAAGTTGAGAAGAGCCTTGATATCTGATTTAGATTTTTGACAAGGGGGGTAAAAGGGCGAGCTGTTATCTGTGTTAAAACACGTTATAAGGTATACTGTATGTCTGCGTAATTGAAACATTCAATGTAAATGCCCTTAGCAGAGGTATTATAGCGGCACACTTTTCAGTTTCTCTTAACGGATGATGTTTATAGTGCACACTGTAAGTCAGAAACAGCCCATCTATATCTGACAGCTATGTTTTTGCTTTAGGAGACTTTAGGAGTTGTCTAGCTTATGTTCTCTAAATTCCCCACATAATGCTGTATGTACTCTGGGCAGGTAAACACGGGAAAGCATTTGAGTGACAGATGCAGGCAGGATGAGTACAGGACCGATTGACTGGCAGGCATGAGTTGGTGCAAGGGCTGTTTGAGATGTTACCTGTCAGCCAGCGGTCTGAGAGGTGGTGTCTCCTGAGACAGTGATGGGCCAGAGGTTTCCTATTCGTTTGGGCTGCAATGGCAGGCTGACTCATTCTGTGAACCTGGGCCTGCTATAGGCTATATAGCCATGATCTGTTATTCTCTCTCTCTCTCTCTCTCGTTCTCTCTCTCTCTCTATGTCTCTATATCTATCTCTCTGCCTATTAGGGCTGCACAATATGGACATAAAATGTGATTGTTGGCTATTGCAATACTGATGTTACAATAAATTCTGAATAAATATTAAATTTTTTGCATGTAGTTTGACAACATTTAAGATAATTTCCCTTTATTTCTAAGTTATTTTCCATTACATAACAAACAGTGTCTAATGTCCACAAGTGAAGGTAAAAACTGTTTAATGATTTTATGCTAATTAAATCATTTTTTAAAACTGTTTACTCAAAAGTACATATTCTACAATATCTACTTCAATATACTGCATATACAACATACATTATTCTTGCAGGTTGGTTAGGAATCAGGTAACCATCACCATCACATCTGTCACCTAAGTGAAAAATTACAAAGCACTTCCTACAGACAGTAGTTAGCAATAGTGTAGTTGTTCAGGTGATCATGTGTGTCTGCTTTGAAACTGACAGGATAGGGTAGTGGATAATTGTCAAGGCTTTTAACATGTCTGACTTTAGAGGGCAGCAGTTAGGTAAGATTTGAGCTCTGTGTTGAGCTATTAAATATTATTCCTTTGAAAGCATGACGGGTGATCAGCCACTTTGAGCACTTTAACTTACAATAATAATAAAAAAATAACAATATTAGCTGCAAAAAATAAATATACCAATAAATGTGTTATTTAAAATTATTTAAACAATTATGGACAATTATCAGATAACATTCTATAATCAGACAGCCCATTTCTGAATCCAGTCATATCTTTGTTTCAGAAAGTCTTATTGTGATGATGACACAAATATTATTCATTGTGCAGCCCTGCTACCTAGCTGTACTTCTATCTTTCCACCTGTGTCTGCTAACTGCATTTTTCTCAAACATGGATACCGAACAGTGATCCAGTCACTCATATAGGTTGTACTCTTGTATAACTGCAGTTGTTGGCAGATGCAGCAGAAGCATGGGTTCATCAGTGTGCACACAAACAAACAAGGAAAGGTGAAGTATGTCATGTTTCCAACAAATTCAGCCCTGAGGCATCATTTAACTGACCTTTTGACTGAAATCAATCCAATATGCCTACAGATACTCTCAGTATTAAATTCCCCATAGTCCTGGAGATATCTCTGTCAATGCTAAAAGCAGCAGCCCATAGGGATCCTGTGTTCTACAGAGTCTATGCTCTTTCACTTGGTCATCCATAAAACAGGAGATGGAGGACCCAGCTTAAGCGATCAATGTCAGTGGAGGTGACACTGTTTCTAAAGTTTCTGAATGCTGTGGCATTTGGCGAGGAAATGGTAACCTTCTCCTCACAACCCCTCTGAGTCCTTCTGTCAATCAACACCGTCTTCCCCTTCCAATTCATCTCCACACCTTGCAATCTTGCTGCTAGTGATTAGACTCACTAGAATGGGTACACACTACAGACAGAGTCAATTGGGCAGAATTTGTTCAAATGTTAAGGTGCTGCTTGACAGGTTTTCTGACAGTCTGTAGTTGCATATGTATTTTTTCATGCCCTCACAACACAGTCAGCACCCCAGACAGTTTAACTAGCCCCTCAATTCATTTGAACTGCAGGCTTGCAAAGATTTGATGTGATCATACACTTGCTTATAATCACACATTGTAACACACAAGCTAAGTTAGCTAACTTCTCCCCAATTCTTCACTCTTTTAGAAAAAATTTTTGAGGCACTGACAGCTTCATTCTTGGCTTATCCATCAAATCTAAATTTCGCTGCCGCTACAGTTCTGACTTCAATGGACATATCTATCTACAGCCTCTGCTGGACGCTATTGTCATCAAAGATACTAGAGATTACTGACTACCTTAATGTTTCTCTGCAGCTATGTAATAATACCAGAGAGCTTTCTACTTTCTGAAGTGTGGAGTTTCAGTACAGAGTTTCTAGTGGCATTACAACACAAAATGCCTTTGCTCAATGTTTACATCACATTAGTATGTTCAAATCCTCTCATGGTTTTAGTAATGCAGCTTTCCCATAATTATGCATATTTAATTGTGATTGATCTACTTGGAAAATGTAGATTTTGCATTCTAATGTAGATTTAAAACATGTATTGAAGCCATAGTGTGTTATAAGACTGAGGTTAACTAATGTTATTGAGTGCTATTGGGATGTGATTCCTAGTGCTTACACTGATTTGCTAGGTCCACTTATAATTTACAATAAACACCACTATGGTATTTTTAGAGGAAACTTTTAATCCCTCAAATTCCCAGGTTTACTGCACTCGAAAGCTCATTATTTAGCAAATGAATGTAATTCAGGAGGAATGCAAGCCAGGTCCCACAGGTCATTTAAAGAGTAACCTTTTTATTCTATAACCATTCAGTGACATTGTTCTATTTTTAACAACTCTACTTTCAAATTAACCTTATAATGTGAACAATGTTACGCATGAGTTTTGACATGAAATGCCATGACTGCAGATTAACAGATATGAGATTAAATAGAACTGATACAATCCTGACTGCAGAGCACTACTGGAAATGAATAAGTCCAAGGAGTCCAATTAAAACATTCTAGAAAGTAAAACATTCCAAAAATGCCATTATGCTTTACATTACTAAAGTGCAAAAGGGCATTACAAGTGGAAATGACTGAAAACATAGCACATGATACAGTGCATTAGGTGTGAATAAAAGTATGCCTAGTGACAAAACTCATATACAAACACATCCACAAAAAAGATGGTTATAAAAGCCTTTCCTAGTTTTTTTTAATGCTAATTAAATGCTAATGCTAGCTCAATTTAGATTTTCACTTCAAAATAAACAAAAAATCTCACAAGCAACGAACGACCCTCTACTCAATTTCCAACATTAATAAATAACAATAGAAACACTAAGATCATGTTAGCCTAGTGGTTGGAGACCATGAGATCGGAGGGTCGCAGGATAAAGTCTTGGCCCAAGTATCATGAAGTACCCTTGAGCAAGGTACCCTCCCCTTACAGTACTCCCTGGGCGCTGATGATAGTTGCCCACTGCTCCATGTGTGGATGGGTTAAAGGTCACATTTCATTGTGGGGCACTTTGTGTTCACAAAGACAAATATTCACCTTCACCTTTCACTGTAATCCAAAGTCAAAGAATCAAATCATCTGACCCACAAAAGTTAAATGGGCCAGTGGACTGACATCACCCATGTGAAATTTTAAAAAGCCTCAGAGCATTTCCATTCAGTAAATGTGTTTAGATTTTATTTTGACCCATCATCAGACAAGAAATGGCATCTTTCCCTGGATGGGGTTGAGGGGCTTCTTCCCCATATAACCTTATATAGAAAATGTGTTAATTTGGTGGTTTATGCAAAACATTGTCTTCCAAGTTAAAAGCAATATATTGCATGCTATGTGTTACCCACTGATTACCTGAGCTATGCAACCTGCATCTAAAGTTGAGGAAAAGCAACATTACCAGCACTGCATACGAACCTAAAAGCAATTTTATTTGGTGGTAGCTCGAGGGCTGGATGCCTGCCTGGATATTTCTGCACTTCATACTCTCTCAGATGGTGTTTATACTAAAGCACAGTCTCTAATGGCCCTTAAACAGGCCGGATCTGTGGGCTTGATCATGATGGCTTGTGAATGCAGCTCATTCACACGTATTAGGCTCAATGGCCTGCATGAGATGGGCTGCTGTGACCCCTGCTGTGAGATAGCCCCCCAGGGGTCTCACCATGACATCACACCACCCACACCCAACCAGGCCAGAGACATCTTAATCATTGTGAGTGTGTGTTTATGCATGGGTGATATAGGTGGATGAAAGTGTTAAAGTCTTTTAAATGCTACTGCCATTTTAAGGGAGTGAGAGAATAAAATGAGAAAAAAAATGAATAATCATGGCTATGGAAATTACGCATAATATGCAACTCTGGACATAAAAGGTCATGACATACCACTACTATTATCATAAATGTCTTCACTTTGCTTTAGATTTTGGCCAGAACTTTAAATCCACCTGATAATGGGTCTCTGCGGGACAGTGGAGTTACTTATCATGCAGTAGTGCTGGGCAGGTTTGATATAATTCTGTATATTAATATTATTATTGCATATGGTATCATGGCGTCAGATGTTACAACAAATGGCCAAAATGCATGAACATAACTATTCATATGTATATGGGACTTCATAGCTGAGATTACATGTTTCCAATTGACAATAATAGCACTTACAGTTGACCAGGGCAGTTCTAACAGGGCAGAACTTACTGTAAAAGTGGCATCCAATGACAGTGCCACACTGAAAGTCAATGACCTCTACAACCATTTCTATGGTCAGTATTTGTCTAGGACACTGCATTACTGAACCATTTTATATACCTGAGTATGGGTGAAATAAATAGACCCACTAATTAGAAGGGATGTCCAGTACAGTTAGGAGATTTTCCACCATAATAATCTATCAATACTGCCCCAAATATAATGACAGTATCATATTATCAATTTTATGGCAATACCCACCACTAGTGCTAAAGCTTTCTCAGTACTCATAGAAATCTTTTATAGCTTGTTTTGATTGGACTCTTTTGTGCTGTTGTTTTTCTTTTAAAACACCAGAACTAGATGAATGACAAGCTAGAGGATGACATACATAGAGTTACCTGAGTTTTGTTATTTATTAATATTGCTAAAGCTAAAAACCAGTATTCTTTTTGCTCAGCACTACCAAAAAGGCAGGGCCATTTCTGTGGTAGACCATACTGTATATCTGTACACCTCATTGGTTTGATCAGCGGACCAGTCAAGCCTCAGTGATGGCAAATATGCCTTTATTGTTATAAATGCATGCTGCAGACACATAAGCTAGTGTGAAAAAATACCTTTGGGCAAATATAGGAACAACATATAACAACTGTAAAATTACTAAGCATAGCTGAGACACAGTCATTAACTATAGACTTCATATAGACATCTGATGTCTAATAACAACCTGAAAATCAGCTCGAACTGGCAGCTTCAAACATGTTAAACACTGACCACTAACACAAAAACCCCTGAACCCTGACAAAAAGCTGGTTAGAAGTGGTCACTGCAAATCCCAAGATTAAAAACCCGCATGTCCCATTAGGCAGGCTTTGCTATAGACTAACCCAATTAAATCAATTCTGTTTAATCAGGCCTGGATGCAGAAGCAGAGGGGTTTGGGGGCATTTCTGATGACCTTTACGCTGGGAATCTGACCTTCTAAAGACCCAGAACTGTGTGCACAAAATCCATAATTGCCAGGTGATGGAATTCTACTTGTTGACGGATTGGCAAATGCAAGAAGACAAATCCCAACATGGGTCGAGAGAAAGAATTTCAAATTAAGCTATGAATTAAAGTGTTCACTTGATTGAATGAAGAAGGGAGAAGCTAAGATTAAAAATGAATTTCCTATACACAAGAGTATGACTAAAGAAAACTCAACAACACTAATGCAAGGACATGAACCAGGCTTTTATCTTGAGTACACAGAAAATCTAAAACACTACATACCTCAATAAGACTTTTAACCTTCAGAAGTCTAGTTCCTGTTAAACTCATGGCAAATTTTATAGTTATGAACATAATGTTTAATTTACAGTCTAAATCATCATCTTCAAGGTGTAAACTGTAAAACTGTAAAGAATGTTTGTGGGGTCCCTTTCTTTTGGTTTAGTCGTTGTCAATACCCACCCACTAGCTAGGATTCCTACAGTCACACGAAGGTGGGCAGGTGAAGACTAGCACGTGGATGAAACAAGTCACATGAGGCCAACCACAGATTCCTTCTCCAACTGCCACTAACACAATGTTACAACGTCACAATTTATTATGTCAGCTAAGGGATGCCCACTCTTCCCTGCATCATGCTGAGTGATGGGGAAGAGCGAAGAATATCCCACCCAGAGAGAGCGAGGCCAATTGCACTCTCTTGGTCTTATGATCATGAATAGTTTTGGCATCACTAGGGTTCACCTGACAGGGCCAATGCTTAGACAGTTTACCACTCAGGAATCAAGGGTATTTTTTTCATTCCATAAACACCTAAAATCATAACAATTCAAATCTGTGAGAACATTTCTTTGCTTGTTTCAATGAGCTATGACTGAAACATACAGCATGCCTTTATTATTGCCAGCCATTACACTGACTTCTAAGGATTATAGAGGTTCATAAATCCAGTCCAAAAATAAATCAATAAATAAAGAAGCTGAGAAAAAATACAGACTAGCACCATTTTCTACACTTGGGTAGTGCAAAGATCTTTTGACAGATCTTAATGAATCTGCTGAAGTAGTGTTGTACCTTCGGTCTGTGGAAGACGATGATGTTCATTACAGTCTAATGAGATCTTTTGAGTATAGTCAGGTGCTCCTGCAAAGACAAAAACAACAGGATTAGTATAGAGATCTGGGGGAAGTGGGGAGGGAGCTAAACAGGAAGTTTATAATAACCCCCCTGAGTTGATGTCGCACAACATTATTAAATTTAATATCACAAACGTTTTCAATTTCTCATGGTATCACAGTATCAGACATCTAGGCAAGCATAAATACAATGAATGAACCAAGGTTTAGGGATGACTGGTAGGAATAACTCTACCATCACACACCATCACTCACTTTCAATGTCCCATTCTATTCTGCTTCTCTTAAAATGACACCAATTCAAATTTTACTCAATAATGCGAATGTTATCTACACAGAACCCACATTTTGAGAAAGAAAATTATTTATTTTTTGTATTTGAACTGTATTCTTGTACTGACATACTTAAAAAATCTAAACAAGCCAGTAAATTACAAAGATCTTCAATTTTTCCAAAGTTCTTATGGTATTGTTATTAAAATTACATTATATATCTACATAATTACTTGATATGTAACACTTAATTAACATTCTGTATAGACAAACAATGAGCCAAAAACAGCTAAAACATGAAGTATATTCCTTCTTCCTGCCAAACAAGACAGTGGAGACATCAATATCTTCATCGAATTCAGATCTTAATGAAAAGTCTCTTCTTCTACTTACACACACTTATGTGGTCTGGACTGAAAGTTTACAGGCTGTATGTTCCACACAATTTATATAAGATTCTGTTCTGTCAATACTGCTATGATTAAAAATCAGACTGGGCTCAACTCAAGTGTTTCCCTTGAACGGACTTCATATTCACGTACCACGCAGATAATCAACGGCCTTATACGCTTTATATAATAAAGTGACATCGAATTAGGTGTACATCCCAGGGTAAACACGTTTTCCCATCACGAAAGTAACACAGAGCAGAGAACATTCCTGTTTGCAGTAGTCTGGTGAGCTGACGGCCTGTATGAAGAGGTGCTGCATCAAACAGAAATCTTGTCCAAAGTAAACAAAACCTCTACTGTTATTCCACAGAGCTCCTCTGAGTCAGTCACGGCACAATCTTTTGTGCTAACCTATTGCATTGTGTGCAGATGATTTTACGAGTCTGTAGTGTCTAACTGGCAGGTCTTTTTTTACCCGTTGCCCTGAAAAGAACTTCCAAACAGAGCTGATGCACTGTACATAAAGCAAGTCTCTGACGGGATATATAATCTCTATCTAAGGAAAATCAAGTAAACATCTTTCTAAAGGTACACAGGGCTTTGTACCAGAACAAGCCAGGTTCCAGAAGAACCCAGACTGGATCTTGCACCTATTTTGGCCTTGTGACTTTTTATATGTAATGCTGATAATGGTAAAACATTGGTCATTCTCAAAAACAAACTTTATTTTTGTGATTTATTTTCCTAATTAGACACCTGTTGTACCTCCTGGCCCTGAATGTTCTTTAAAAGTATATTTTAGGTCAAAACCTTCTTTCAAAGCTATCATAAAACAGACCTGAGGCATCAGTGAGTATATTTATAACCATTCCAGCTAAAAACTTCATGTTAGTGAAGTGAAAGTGACTATTTGTCAAGCACCACAACAAAATGTGACCTCTGCATTTAACCCATCACACGTGGAGCAGCGGGCAGCTATCAACAGTTCTCCAGGAGCAGTGTGGTGGGACGGTACTTAGCTCAGTAGTGCCCGGGCCGGGACTCGAACCAGCGACCTTCAGGTCCCAAAGGCAGTGTTGGGTGGCTTTTCGAGCACAGATAGCCAATGTTATCCATTAAGGGAAGGTGTGGCTGTAGTTTTTCACTTCAATCAAGCAGGAGCACACCTGGTTCTACTCGTTAAATGAGATGATCCCAGTCTTCAAACAGCTGATCATTTATATGAGGTGAGATCCTGCCTGGTTGCAGTGAAAGCCTGCAGTCACACCAGCCCATTGCGTATAAGACTGGTGACCCCCGAAGCATTAAAAGCTTCAAACATGTCCACCGCTGTGAACAATTTTGTCTTCTAGATAAGTAAAAATGGCGCATTTCACATCAAACACCAAAGTCTGACAGACTTTGTTTGTATCTTAACCATTTAATTATGCAAACATTTTGAAAAATAAGTGCAAAACTAGGTTTGCCTTCAAATATATTTAAGCAATGAATAAATCCATAAGCATTTCCATAAACAACTTAATATATATGTAGCACAACAAAGTAATGTATTAAATGGTAGCATGCAGAGTTTTCCTCCAGCCATGGAACGCACACACTTTTGTGACAGACATGGTTATGAAAACAAAACACAGTTTATTACTCGCTAATACCCCATTACTGCTTTGATCGTTCATCCCCAATAGAGCTTAGTAATGCTGAGCAAAAACACTGCTCATGCATTCAAAGCTTTACTTAGTTCTGACTAACCCACGTATGAGTGAACGTTTGATGCGTAAAAGCCTCATTAACACACTTGTTAGTAATACAATCCAGTGAAGCTCACAGTGAGCTGCATGTCTGATAAATCTTTTAAAATTATCATTCACCAATTAAACCCTGAACGTATGAACTTCACTGACAAAGACCCTTTCGCTAAATGGAAAATCAGAAGTGATTTCAGTGTGACTGTGAGCTGAGTATGCCTTCAGAGCTCACTTGAATCCATTCAACACTGAAAGTATTGTGACTTTACACCCTGCCAATATATTGGTAATGCAATAATTACTGACACCTGTTTAAATAAGCAATAAGCAGTACAGGGTGAACTGATCAATGTCAACACCAAAAGGATCATGTTTAGTATAATACAAACCTCAGCAGATCCACATTTTAAAGGCATTCTCTACAGTCTGAAATTTCTCCACAAGAGGGAGCTAACATCACTATAGTCTAACAGGATTTTCGCCCACCCTGACATGGAAGCAAGTTCAAAACACTGTGCCATCCATCCATCCAGTTTCTAAACCGCTCCTATTTTTTCTGCACACATGGCCAAGATCACCTTTAAGGTGTTTTCTGGTAAAATACTTGGTTAGCAGAGGTCAATGAGTCTCTAAAATAACAATAATAATAATTTTTATTTATATAGCGCCTTTCTCAAACCCAAGGTCACTTTACACAGGAGGATCAATAACACAAAACACCAACAAAACAAGTACAAAAACACAAGGAATACAGGAGCAGAAGTCAGGAGCAGGAAGAAGAGATGCAGGAAAAGAGAAAAGAAAGGTTTTCAGTTGTGTTTTGAAAATCGACAGGGAAGAAACGTTTAGGGGGAGAGAATTCCAAAGTGTAGGTTGCAAGAACACTGAATGATCTGCCTCCCAATGACTTAAGACGGAACTTGGGAACAAGAAGCAGGCCACTGTTAGAGGAGAGTGAGGAGCGAGCAGGAGTGTCTAAGTGCAGTAGATCAGAAAGATAGAGAGGAGCGACACCATGGAGGGCTTTGAAGGTAATGACCAGTAGCTTGTACTGAACACAATATGATCTCGGTAAACAGCGAAGTTTATGAAAAATGGGTGAAATATGTTCAGATTGGTTTTTTTTTGTGAAGGTGAGAAGACGAGCAGCAGAATTTTGAACGTATTGAAAATGTGTGTAAAAAAAACTTTTTGGGTTCTAAGAGTTAAACAAAACGATGAATCGTCAACATAATTGATATTTTACTCCATTATCAGTACTGTAATTAACACTCCCACTTTGTCAAGTAAAATCTTTACTTACACTGAGAAGAAAAACGTAACATGCTGTCACCATCTGATATACGGCCAGTGAAACAGTGGCCTACTTAGTGCAAAATGTCTTGTGCCCCAGAAAAAAACAATATCTTGGCATAACAACTGTGAAATGACTGAAATTCAAGTACATCACAAAGATCTAGTCAGCTCAGCTAGAGAACAATAATCTTTTCGTTTTCTATGTAATACAAACATAATACGATTCCGAATGCAATCACGGACGCCCTAAATGCTTTTGCAGGGCCAGAAGGATAGTGCTAATCTCATCAGATTGAGTCTGGCCAGAGAGACCCCTGTCCTTGTTTGCTTATTAAACACATTACATGACTTGTTTTGTTCTCGCCTAAACATGCTCTGCTCTATTCCAGAGCGATCAGTGATAACAATGAGAAAAATGTTTACTTTGTCACGAAATGAGGGATGTTTTCCTATTATTCCACACAAGATAATTTACTCCCTCATTGGTTCCCACTTATACAAACCCACTCTTTCTATCTTGCTCCAAGCACTAGATTGCACACTGTCAGCAGTTGAGACTTTTTATGTCAAGTCACTAGAGGATGAAATTAATAACGAAAAATGCATGGTAGATTATCTTCAATTATCTTAGAATAACACTGAAAAATAAAATAAAAAAACAAATTCCACCTGCCATCCTATTGTTCTATTTAATCAAATCTTCTGCAAACAGGATAATGTTTCTTCATTCAAACCTGATACTAAATTCCCAAAATATTAGGTAAACATTTTCCTTGGATACTACATCACTTTTCTTTTTCTTTTTTTTACATGGATATAATATCTATGCACTAACAAAGAAAACCCAAGACGGGTTCTAAAGCCTGTCTCTAAGCCGCACTGAAATCTCCATTTAGCAATTATTGTTCGCCTGTCAACACAAACTCAAGCAATAAATCATTTTGTTAATTATCAATTGATTACAATAGCCATCTGACGGATAAACTGACTTGCAGACGTAATACATCAGTTTAATGGCATTTCTTAATCAAAACACTTGGCAATCACCAGAGAGCAATTACAGGCCACGAGATAAAGACAAACCATTAATAATGTGTTACCCTGCTTCACTCTGACTTCATGTGAGGTACAGCTGCTGGGGCACAGGACTCGTCCTCATTCCAAGCATTTATCACATTTACTGAATATGGCAATTATGTAAAAACTTGAAACTGATCAGATCAGTGCAAATGTAAGCTTTCTGATACAATACGCTTACTGGCAAAAAGATCAAAAGTGTTATGCAGCACTGTTAAGGAGTCCACTAGTACACTTACAACGCTTACAACATGACTGTAAAAGAAAATTAATTTCAAGCATATCACAAACCTCAAGGGCAGAGTTGAGAAACATCCAAAACATTTAGTTTTCTAGTCTGAGAAGCAAAAAAAAAAAAAAAATTATGAAATTCCTCTCAAAACATTTTATATCCAAAGAGCTGGTAATTAAGGAAAGCATAAAAACAGATATATTTGACACATTTCTTAACCACTATTAGCCAGTCATTAACAAGCACAAATTATCAAACTGTTCCTGCGCTGTTTCCATGGAAGCTCTCCCTTTTTTCTTGGCGGCGCATTTCAGCAACAATTACGCTGCTTTCAGCTACTTTTCAGCGTATTAGATGGCCGGCTGTGAGCAGCCTTGTTTTCTACAGCGAGGTTTCACTTGCTGCCAGCCTCGAGGTCAATGCCACTTTACACTCTTATAATATCGATGGCCAGCTCCTGACTCCAGCACATTTCTTCCTTTATTGCTCCATATGCATGATGCTTCTCTTTAGTGAAGCTTTGATTAAGAATGAAGTTTTCTCAACCACATTATTCAGATTCAGCGTTGGCACCAGCAACCACATACACTTCTTTCCAAATCCCTTTACTGAAAACAAGAAATACTGCAAGGCATTAAATTCATATTTCTGTATTTCAGTATTGCCTGGTGACTGCTTTTCTATTTCCTACCTTCTAAGCACGTCTAGGGAAACAAACTCGGCCCACACAATTGCATACTGTATAATGATTTTTTTTCCATAAAACTGCTTTTTTTATTAATTATATATCCACTGCAATCATAATGTTGCTTCTAGAAATATTCAATCATAAAAGGCCCCAATCAATACAATCCATATAGTAATTTAAATTAATAATGGTATTCATAATGCATCTATCAATCTGAAAAATGGACATAACCAAATCAAAGAAATGGTTGATGGTGATATGGCTTTCAAGGGTCCATACACTGTTATTCTTTTTATATTTTTTACCCAGAGTCCCCTCAAGTGGTAATATGTAAAAACCACACACAGTCCATGATCATGACTTTCATGATCATTTTGACATCACAACCATGACAGATTTAAAACAGTGGTTGTATCAGCAATGTCCATCTGGAAAACAGAGTGAGTGGTTGTGAGTGTGAAGCTTTAACAATGCTAACGTATTAGGTTTAAGTATTTTATTTTAAAAAGCACAGAAAATCAGTTTTCCATAATATGGGAACAAAAAAAATACAGCATATACTCCTACTAGGCCAGTCACAATTATTACAAAATTTTAAAAATCGCAATTATTTGAGCTGATTGCAATTATTCAAGAAGATTGTGTTTGGTTTCTACAGGTGTTAGGTTTGCTATGAAGAATGTGAACTGGATGCACTTTCGTCAGTTAGGCCGAGGCAAATGAATGTAAATAGAAGATCCACTGAGACAAAAGCAAAAGGTCTGATTTCTAACATTTAGGGGGCAACTCTGAGTAATGTTGGTTTATTTATACAGTTATTACCTGAGTAACACCAGTTTACTAATACCTGCTGGCTGATTTCAGAAAAAGTGTTTCTGACCTATATTTTACAGTCTTTGACTTATATTTTATGTGTTCGCCACAAGTAATTCTCCTAAGAGTCAACTAAATCTGTATCTGTCACAAAATATAAACTCCCAGTGTTCAAAACAACTTTTTATATAAATATCTACAAAATAAACATGAACATATAATTTGAAAAAAGCTCCACGGGACGCCTTTTATATGTTGTGCTTGTTTCCTGTGTCTAAGAACTGTAAGGAATGTCTCTTTGAAGCTTGCTTTTCTGCAGAGAACAAACAAGCCTAACATCCTATCCTATAACAGTCAACACCAGCTCTAGATACCATTACTTAATGAACATTCAGGTAGGTGGGTTAAACCACACTTAGATTAAACCATATTTAAATGGCCAGAATGACCCCAGAAGGGCAGTGTGCTGTGGCTATTTTCCAGACCGCAGCGGATCTGTCCACAGAGGCCAAGCGCATCGAGGAAAATCATAAATCATCTGCTCGGTTTTCCACCTGAGTTCGCTCTTTTGCCCTAGATGGAGCTGTTATCCTTGAAGCCTGATTCAATTATTTACTTGGCAAATAAATTATTACATAATGCTCCTGTGCACAACAGCCCTCAGCACCACTGCACTTTCCAATGATGTCTGACAATGTGTTTCCATCTGAAGAGTTCCACGGGGGACAATAAGGAGTGCGAAGTGCCGTGAGGAAGAAAAAGAGAAAAAACATAACATATTTTCTAAAAATTTGGGAAAGGGAATGAAAGGCACGTTCTGAGTGAAGCGTGGGCTGTGGCTGCATTGCAGAAGTGCAACGGTAAGCTGAGCCAGGCAGGGAGCGGCATCTCTGTTTCTGCACCCTGCTGGGTGTCTCGGAGACGGGGGGAGGGGTTCAGGGTGACTGCAGAAGGCTTCACGGTCTGATCAGGATGGCACTGCTGCCCTGGTTTCCAACCCAGCGTGCCAACATCATCTTACAACATGCTGTCATTTCAGTTGGACACCATGGCCTCCTTTCTCTACGATACGGCGGGACTCCTAGGTGACCACAATGACGACAAAAGCAGACTGAAATTACAATACGCATTGCAAGGTAAAGCAATATCCAAGCGATACACACATCTACAGGATTTGCAACTAGCAAACTGCAAGCAGAAGATCACTGTTATGATACACTTTCATAGGCATTGCACACCTGTACAACTGACACACAAAAAAGAAAGTTTTTTTAGTTAACAGTAACAAAAACACAAAAGCTTACTGTTAATGTGGGCTATTTGATGGGTGCATCTTATCTGTTTGAAATAAACAGTGAAAAATACCAGTTGAACTAAAAAAAAACTTTTCTTCTGTGAATTTTAGTTTTCTAGCAGAGCAGAACACTGCAACCAAAATAAGCGATGTCAGATACAGATTCTGAAACGGTTCTTGGGTTGGATGAACATTAGAAAAGTTCTTCACACTCACATATCACATTTACAAAATGTTTTTGTTTAAATACCCATCCACTGAAAGCAGGGGTGGGAGTTAGACCGGTCTAAAAGTAAAGATAAACCAGCTCATAAAATGTAGGGGGGTAGGGGGTAAAGTGTGATGAAATTAGCTTAGCAAGCCTGGACCAGTGAGTTGCTTTAAGTAGATACAGAAAAGAATAAAGCATAATTCAAGAGTCCAACTGCAATGTGCAGAACCATAATGGGTGGGTAAAAACAAACAAGGTGTTAGACAGAAGGAATAAAATTAAAAGTACTTGTACGTTTTTTCCTTAAGAAGCTACTTTGTATTCTTTTCAAAAATTTGAAATGTCTATAAAAATTGCTCTAATAATAATACAGAGAGGAAGAAAAAGAAGAATAGTTTTGTGTTTTTGTTTTTTGAGTTATCAGTTTGTATCGTCCTTTTTATATTGTTCGTTTGCTATTGGTCTTATTATTGTTACCATTAATTACTGCTATTTTTACAAATTAATCAGCATTTTTAATATTGGGATTCTCATTTTATTGTCTGACTAGCAGAAAACTCTTTGGTTGAAACTTGAGAAGTCCATCGCTCCAAAGCACCCTTTATTTCGAAGGGTGTCAAGTACCAGTAGTAAAGAAGCACGGCTTTATTAACATTTGATACTGTGATACTGAATTTTGTCAAGCCCGCCCAGCACTACATTGTTTTAAAAAATGACATGCGAAGCAGAGCGTGGCCACTGCTCTGTGCCCACTGTGGTGGGAGTGGAGGGCGAAGGATCAGGCAGGATATGGGTAATAGGGACTGGCTCTAATGGCCCACACAGCCTCTTAAGAGCTTGCAAACTGTGCAGTTCACTCACGGCCTTTTGCCCCTTCTACATTAGCAAGTATATTACTCCTTTTGCTTTGGCCACTGTGGCTGAATACTCTGCATATTAATTCTCATCATGGGCACTGGCATTCAGCAAAACTTGTTTGACAATCTGGCTTGAGCACACAAATTACAAGCCACACTCAAAGCAGCTGTGGTCTTTTACTGGTCTCCTCTCACTGTTCCATCTCCTGCTGGAGCTTCCTGCTTCTGCTTCCCATGCAAAGCAGGATATCCATTTCCTCACCTGTTTGTTTAGCCTGAGCTGATGCTGCCAATGCATCCCCAAGGGCTTCTGTCTTTATATGGAGACGGATCAGACACCAGCATGCCGTAGAGCATTCTAGTCGTAAGCTATTGCTTATTCATCTTAGTACATCTATAAGCACAAGCTATCTTTAATATCTCTGTTGGCCAGTCATAATAAACAGAGCCTTCTCCTCTGACTGAATAGCCAGATGCTATTTCAAGTTTATATCCATCATAATGGAAAAAGAAAAAGGTCTTGCATGTTTATGCGTTCTCCTGCTGAAGAACACAAACTAGGAAAAGGTGCAAAGATCTCACCTGCACAATATAGATCATCAATAATGATTTTCCGCATGGGACTGCACAATTAGCTTCAGCATCTGTTAAACGTTATATTATCGCCAATACTGCAGTCGACCACAGTATGTAGATTAATCCTGTAACCAAGCACAGTGCTTTTTTTATTATGACTGTAATATTTTGAGAGGCAAAACACAAGATGGTACGAGATAATCACAGACGTAATCGTAATCACAATATGTAGCAATCTAATCACAATCACCTTATCACAATCCTAAATATCCATCCATCCATCCATTTTCCAAC
>JBBPDA010000152.1:6680646-6706927 GCA_037974385.1 Arnoldichthys spilopterus | reverse complement strand
AAGGCAGGGTACACCCAGGACAGGAGGCCAACCCATCGCAGAGCAACACACAGACAGACAACCATTCATACACACATCCACACCTATGGGCAATTTTCCAAATCCAATTAACCTACTGCAGCCTTTGGACTGTGGGAGGAAACCGGAGCAACCGAAGAAAACCCACGCGAACACAGGGAGAGCTTGCAAACTCCGCACAGAAAGCAATCCTAAATATAACAATAACAATTACAATATGTGGCAAAATAATCGAAATCACTAGAAATGTATCTATAATTGCAATCACAATATGTACCTTTATCATCGCATTACCCTATGTACCAATATAATCACAATTATAATATGTAGTAATGTAATCACAACAATGATTACAATCGCTATATATGTACTGTAGCAATAAAATCACAATTGCAGTATATAGCAATATAAGCACAATCACAATTTTAATATGCAGCAATATGACTGCAATCACAATATGTAGTAATATAATTGTAATCGCAATTCCAATATACAGCAATATAATCACAATCGCTAAATATTACATTACATTTACATTTTTTGTTTTGGAAGATGTTCTTATCCAGAGCAACTAACATTTCAAACACTTGTAACAACTGTGATTGTATTACCACATATTGCATTTTACCTGGCAAAATATTAAAATGTATTGGTGAAACAATAATGTGACATTATGTGGTAAGTGATCAGCAAGTATTATTTTATTTATATGTGATAACAGCAATATAATCACCATCTTAACTGAATTCTGAAGCAGTGTAATAGTTGTTTGTCAATTTGTGCAGCTGTAATGCTAGAGACACACAACAATAGTTGTTGCAGATGTGACTGATTTGATGACATATTCATTGTATTCCTGAAAGAGCATAACATTTAGGCGATGCTGGGCAAAGGTGCTACAAAGTCTGCATTTTATTAAATTATCTGCACTTATAAGCCTATAGAAATATATGTTTTATTTCTCCATCATGCTATAGGTAGTCCTACAGCCAGTATAGAGTTTATAATCGGTTGTGCACAGCACAGACATTAGTATCAATCGATATGCACATGGAAAATATAGGATGGTATTAGCTCAGAATTCCCATATCGGTGTGTCCAAACCTATTCCACCTCATGCCAAATCATACCCTGCCTGACATCATAATTAGAGTGAAAACACAAACCGATCCTCAGTCACAACTGTGCAGCTTGGTAAAGCCGTGCAGCCCTTAAATTAATCTAGGTGAATAGTTCCTCTGAAAAAGACAATGTCATGACTTTCACAAATAAATGAGCAATTAATATTCCATAATTCATATTCCGCAATGACAATAAGGCTTTTAACAAAATCTTCCTGTGAGCTTATGTTGAGATTTAAATAGTCACTGGATCACCTCATTGCTTAAAAATAACTTTTTACACGCCAGGCCATTCTCCCTTATAGCATGAGCCTCAGTCTGAATTCTGCTATACTATACCAGCAGAAATGCCCTAAGCAAGACTGAATCACACTTCCCCTGTTCTGGAAGGCCTTTTTCATAAAAACACAACACTCCTATCAAACAGTGCCATCCAACTTCTTCTACTCTCACTCATATTGTTGGTTTCATCCACCCTTTCGAACTGCAGCCCCAAATTGATGGGGTCGGGGTCGGGGAGGGGTAACAGTTAACTCGTCATTGGTACAATGTAATAATAATAAATATATTTACTATTAAAATACATATTTAAACAAGAACACATAAAAACATTTCTGGGTAAAATGCTGAATAAAATATTTAAGCCCTAGATAAGAGGGATTACCAAGCATCATAGCTCGCATCTACTTAAAACAGCAATAAACAGAAGATTTTTGTTTTTAAAGCAGCCAGTGCAGATAACAAGCACAAACTCGGCAAAGGAAGGCTTTCGTGACAAATGCACATATCCAATGGCTCAAATTACTTTCTTATATATGGCCTTTAAATGGAAAGCTCAAACATAACGCTATGTAAAGGAAGTAAGCAGATAGTGTAGTCATTTAGATACGTTACTGATTGCAGTTTAAACAGCCAATCAGAGTAAACTCTGAACCTAATCCTGCTGTATGGCACACATCACACGCGAACCAGTCAGCTTAGTTAACGACAAAGAAAGTCTGGAAACAACAATGCAACTAACGTCCAAAACACAGTCCTACACAACCCCACAGGCAAATTATAAGTTTTGTTAATCTTCTTAGTGATAGTAAGCTCATATTCATATTCATATACAGGGAGCCCACAAAAATGTCATTTTCAAAATTATGTGCAAAGTTTCTGTTTATTTGCTGAGTTTAAAATTTGAGAAAAAATGTCAAATATTAACATTTGCAAAGGCCACATTATAGGTTTAATAGCAAATATACATTAGTTGTGCATTTAAACATTAAGAAGTGTTCTCTGTAGAGGATCTGTGCTTATTTTAACTTCACATGAAATCATTAAAACATGTTATTGGTAACCTACTATGCAATGTATGTAGATATGAGAATGAAATGAATGTGTCTAATGTGCATTTACTGTTTAAGAGGTTAAACAGTGACAAATTTGATGTGTTGGAAGCAGGAAAAATGGGAAAGCATGAAGATCTCCGTATCTTTGATGAAGGCCAAATTGTAATGGCTAGATGACTGGCACAGAACATATCCAGAACAGAAGGTCTTGCAGGGTATCCCCAGTATGCAGTGGTTAGTACCTACCAGAAGTAGTCCAAGGAAGGACAACCCATACACCGATGACGAGGTCATAGATGGCCAAGACTCGATGATGCAGGGAGAGTGAAGAACAGTTTGTCTGATCCGTTCTCAAAGAAGAATTACTGTAGCCCAAATTGCTGATTATGACATAAAGTTGTCAAAACACTCAGTGCATCACAGCTTGCTGTGTAAGAAGTTGAGTAGTCACAGAGTGCCCGTGCTGACCCCTGTCCACCACCGAAAGTAACTACAATAAGCACTTGAACATCAGAACTGGACCATGGAGCAGTTGAAGAACACGGTATCGCCTGATGAATCCAATTTATGTTTCCATCATGAGCATGGCCAGGTGCGAGCGGTAAGCCTTGCTTACCTGGAGAAAAGATAGCACCAGAATGCACTATGGGAAAAAGGCAACACTGCAGAGGCAGTATGATGCTCTGGGCAATGCTCTGCTGCTAAATCTCAGGTCCTGGCATTCATGTGGATGTTACTTTCTTATGTACTATCAACATAAACATTGTTGCAGACCAAGCACACAACTTCATGGCACCAGTATCCCCTAACGACAATGGTCTCGTTCAGCAGGGTAATGTGCCCTGCCACTCTGAAAAACTGTTCTGGAATGCTGAGGAATACGATAAAGAGCTCTAGGTGTTGACTGCGCCTCCAAATTCCACAGATCTCAGTATAATCAAGCATCCGCAGGATGTGCTGGATAAGCCAGTGCAATCCATGAAGGGCCCACCACACAACGTACAGGACATAAAAGATCTCTTAACATCTTGATACCAGATACCACAGCACACCTTCCGAGGTCTTGTGGAGTCAATGTCTCGCGAGGTCAGAGCTGTTTTGGCAGCAAGAGGGGGACCAACAGAATATTTGGCAGGTGGTTTTATGTCTGATCGACGTAAACAGTATGTGTGTATAAGAATGTTGCCACCAGGATGTGTGTTTAACACCATCTGAGCTGAATTCTCACTCTAGCAGGTTCAGACCCTCAGCCTTGTTCTGGGATGACCGTACCGTAAGCCTTTAATCCTCTATGTGACCACGCTACCTGATAGATTTGCCAATATTATCAGTGTAGGTGTCTGCTCCTCCTGACTGCCTCTGGAAGCTCAGCCAACATGACAGGGCTGCAATTCCACTGAGAGATGAGCTATACATCTGTACCTGTACTTCTGGAGGTGAAAAAAAAAACATAATAGTATATGACAGAACAAAGATTATTCTGACAGTGCGTGCTTGAAGCCACAGGCCAGGTCTAACATGAAAAAAGGAGGAGCTGGTGTGGAATAGCGCTTTCTTGTGCCAGCCAGTGTCTAAAAGTGATTTCCCTTCAGCTGCCCCCCTACTACAGACACTCTCATTACCAGCCATCTTGACTTGCACATGTTAATCTGGATCCTGTACAAGTTCACAGTCAAATCAAGCTGAGTTGATCTTACTGGTGAACACCAAGGGAGGAAATGTCTCTGTGCCTTTGACTCAACAGCGTGGACTGTTTTGCAGCTGAAACTTATTCTCCACTCTCCGAAACAGTAGAGACAAATCCAGGTTAGCAGTGAAGTGTACAGTAGATTATATCATTGCATTGCAATTTATTGATAAACCTGGAGTTGAAGAAAGCATGAGAGGTCTTAGTAAGAGTCACTAACATCCATGATATATTGCTTAGTACTATATGGGTCATTGCTATAGAATATAAGAGCATTATATAGAAATGATCAAAGTGTAAAAAAATCTATTTGGTGCTTAAAATTGCCTTCAACATTTGCACCCTTTAGTGTTTGAGTCGTTCACAAAGCTTGTGTTAGCTGTCTTTACTAAAGTCTTCCATAACACAGCCCAGAGCACTGGCTCAACACCTGAGACGAAGGCTACTTCCACCTCCTTAACTACTGTCTCCTTGTTTAAGGAGGCTAACCACATCTGTCCAGCTGCATGCAGCACTGTCATTTTCTAGTATTTTAGTGGGTCATTATTATAAAATAAGAGTATATGATATATAACTTATCCAAGTTATTCTGTGCTTACAATTGCCTTCACTTTGCATCCTGTAGCATCTGGGTTGTTTACAGAGCTTGTGTCACTACAGCATGCTTTAATACAGCCCTTTATACACACAGCACGGGCTTGACACTTGACAGAGACGGCTACTTTGACCTCTTTAACTACTAACCGCATCTGTCCAGCTGCCAACAGCGCTGCCAGCCCCCGAGCCCTCTGACAGCAAGTTCTGGACGCTGAGCGCTTGCGCACTATGCGCTGATCCTAACATCTGGAAAGGATGGCACACACGCACGAAGCACCAGTCCCCGAACGCAGGACAGTCGCTGGTGTAGCATTAAGTCTCCTCACACACGCCCTCTGCCACTGCCACTGCCATGGAGGCTGAGGGCAAACGCTAGCGAAACCAACGGCAGAAAGTAAGAGCAGCACGGCGCTGTCACCGGCGCAGGAGCCTCACCTCAGCAAACTGCAACCGCAGCCTCCGCGTTCCCGTTTGGACGCTTCCCTCATTAACGGCTGGCTGCCGCGTAAACACTCGTCCCTGGCCCTGGCTTGTCCCTCCGTCAGGTGTCTCGCGTGTCTTGGAAGAGTTGACAGACCCTCCCAGCCCCCCTTGCTCGCTAGCAGAGATGCGAAGCGGTAGCCTTTCAGCCTGAGCCGCGCTGCTACTTTACTCCGGCTCCGCTCCTCCCCTTTTCGCGCTCGGCTTTGTGCGTTATTTATTTATTTATTTTCTTTCCCCCCACCCGTATTCCGACACGCCCCGCCTTCCTACGATGGTATTCGCTAGCGGTGTCACGCTTCATGCGCTGGGATTGGCTACGAGTTCCTATTCGCGAGGAGTGCGCGAACAGGCGTTGTGTTGTGTGTACGAGAGTGTTGTTTTCTTTGTACCCGCATTCAGACAAGTCCTGCCCTTCTGATCTACGATTGGTTCGTGCTTGTAATTTACCAGCTCTCTGCGCTACGATTGGCTAGTATTTCACACTAATAAACAGCCCGCCTATCGCTAAATACAGACTTCTAGCCAATCACGGCAGACAAGGTCGGGACTTGTCGGAATACGGGTAGGAAAAAACAAATCGTTGCGCATACAGGGCACGTCAGCGCCACTTGGTGGTGTAAATGTGAAACTACACCTTAAAAAAAGCACTTGCGTTTTATGAGGCCCCACATTCAGTCACAACGTGACTCGTCTTGTAAAATGTTAAAGGGCATGCCAACTAGTAATGACCAGGCTTTACAGGTTCATATTCACAGATGTTTTATTGTGGTTGTGAAAATAAGATTAGTCTGCCTCTCTCCGTTTCCCCACACTGATTTGTGAAGAGATGCTTCAGAATCTGCTTCCACGTGTGATTATGTTTGTCTCATATCCGGAGTGGCCTGACAACAGACTCCAGTTTAAAACATTTAGATACTTGGTCCCAAGGAATTGTAATTGATACTGATATCTGATAAATGACCCCAAAAGTTGGGAATGAATGTGCCATGTATAATACAACACATACTATTAAATATTGAAGATGGCCTCTTATTAATTATTAAGAACATTCACTGTCAATTTTCCACCAATCTCTCGTTTAATTTCTTGGGGGCCATTTAAGTTGTCACTTGCATTGTGCTTTTAACTGCAACCATGAAATGTATGGATATGTATGCAGCTCGGTGAGGCTTGGATAGCTCCAGGGCCCAAGGGGATGCAGTACGCTGCGTTCCACTGGGTTTTAGCTGACCTGAACGTGCTTTTACACCTGACCCTAGCGAGCATTCAGGGGATTTAGCACAGAGTGAGAATGTTACATGTTTCCTCTCAACGTGATTTCAGATGGAGCACCATCAAGAAAATGACGCTTGAGTGCCCAGCATATCAATTCCAGTCAATGAAAGAGTCTCGATGAACTGTGTAAAAAATGAATAATCATTAACTGTCTATTGACATGGAAAGGTTATTTCAGTTGATTTGATCAGTTTTAATAATGTGGTGACCTTTTGACCTTGTTACAGGCCCTACTGGAGAAAAAAAGCTGTGTATGTAGGAAAGAGAGAGAGAGGGAGGGAGGGAAATAAAGAAAGTGATTCCAACAACACCCAAGCTGCTGAACCCCATATGAGCATTGGCCATTGCTCTATATGGACAAACAGGTCCAGGTAATTGGCCACTGGGGAAGATGATGTTGAGCAGCTCGCCTGCACGCGCTACAGCAACACTTTTTTGTCATTCGGTTTGCTTACTTGTGTTGATATAATGTATCTAAGTCATGTGGAAGCGCAGTGTGCATTTGAATCAAGTAATGCATTACTGGTTTTCAGTGTCAGACTGTCGTGCTTGCCAATATCTTTTAAACCCTTTTCTCAGCTGCCTCATCTCATTTGCAGCTCTTGAACGCACATAAGCCTGATTTCCAGGCTGATAACAAGCAGGACACTTCCTCTCCCTAACCAGGCACCTCTCTGAGCTCATAGCCGGTCACAAAGGTGCTCAATATGTAGCGTGCAGAAGTGAGCCTGATTCACAGGCAATGTTCCATGTCCTTGAAGGAAACCCTTGAGTTGTGTGGAGCTCAACTAATTGCAACATCACACATTTAATTCTGCGAACAGTGGGTAACATATCCAAGCCATCTCGAACAAGCATTTTTACTGCTGTGTGAAGTAGCAGAAGGAGCATTTTACAAAGGAGATGAGCATCCTGTTTGACAGACACTTTAGCAGGAGGGGTGCTTGGCTTGGACATATGGTTCTAGGAAATGTTGATCTGGTAAAGGTTCACATTATGTAGAGGTTTTGGAAACCTTTTCATACTTACATATCAATAAGTTTTTAAAACAAAATCTGTTATATGGCTTCTATAGCAAGAACTGTTTTTGTCGTGTTTATTGTTTATAGTTTAACAGTGGGTCTGCAGTTAGGAGCTAAAAAGCTCCTGCAGATAGCGTATATTACCATAAGGTATCTTCATGTACATTAGGGATTACACTATTTTGTGCATCATAAAAAGTATTTAAAACGTAAGTATCGTGGATGCCTTAAGATGTTGAGTTTACTGAACTTTAAATAATTTGCTAACAGAATGTAAAACAGATTACACTATGTAACAGAGTTCTATTTTATTTTTGTTCTTGGGTACAAAGTGTGTTTTCAGAATGCCATATGTTTAGAAATAATGGAAAATAGCTGTTGTCCCACAAAAATTTGCTTCTGTGATCAGGACAATGACATGTATCTGTTTTCAAGAACATTCTCCATTCACTTCAAATGGTAAGTAGACTTCTAGAATATTTTGGAACTGTGAGAACTATACAGAAGTTTCTAGAATTGTCCAGAATTTTCTAGAACTTTCTGGAATTGTTTGGAACTTTCTAGAACTTTCTGGCACTGTCCAGAAAAGACAAGTCACCTGTTTTGCCACTATAAATACAAAACTTGTGTGGGCTGTGGTCATAAAATCATAACACATAGAAGCCAGGAACAAAAACTGTGTATCATTGTGTTATTGTTCTATTGTTATTAGTGATGTAGTCAGCTCAAACAATTAAAGCAGTATGGTTACTTACTTTAAGTTTAAGACAATATCATTATATGTGTTTCTGCGAGAGTCTGCTGGTCTGCTCAAAACTGTCGTCATCAGTGTTGCTGAATTATTGTAATTTCTTTTGTAATTTTAGTCAGAGCTTTAATCCCACAGCAGATGCTTCTAAAGATTCAAGCAAACCCCTTTACCACGTCTTTCCAAAAGCATGCAATATGCAAAAGTTTGAACATTCCTGGTCACACTAGAAAACACTTATGCAAATCTTAGGGCTTTGTATTTTCCCCTACATGTAGCAAATGAACAGCGATGGTGCTGTTTGCAGAAGTGTGTTCTTTGTAGGATGTGTGTTCATTATTTTCACTTAGACATACACACACACATGGCTTACAACTGGAACCATCCACTGCAAGATTTTTTTGTAAGGAGCCAACATTCTTTTATGACAAAAAACTGAAATAAACATGTTTTTTTGACAAAGAACCCATTTAGCACCTTCATTCCTAAAAGTGCAAGTGTCAAGGCTGGTATGTAGAAAATATATTGCGAAGCACTATTCTTACCTTTCGATGATATTTTGGCCAGTTCTGTCCTCGAGGCCTCAAGGACACAGTCTGAAATGGCACGTGGCACTGCTGGGATTTGATCCTGAATCCCAGAAGCTTGGACTCACTCTGTGTTGCCTTTGCAGAGAGACCCCAGAGGGAGGGAATGAACGGTTCATTTAAAATTGACCCCCTGACTGAATTAGAGAGTCCTTCAGAGGAAAGGCATTATTAGTCACTATGCCATTACCCCACTCTGTGCTAAAGACTAGTAATGGTGGAAATGGCTTTACGACCTAATTTTCTATTGGACAGTTGATTTGTTGGATACTTTCTAATTTGCATATTTGACTTGAGGTTTAATAATGTATGTGCTGCCTGAGGTGCATCTGAAACTGGAGGGCTGACGGAAAGTCAAATGGTGCCACTCTCATTAATCTGTACTCTATGACAACACAGAAGATCAACAGAAAATTAAGCAGGGGAGAAAATCACAGCTGTCATATCAAAACTTTGTATCATGGAAATAACTTCATAGGGGAAGACATAAATAAACTCTGTGTTATAATTCTTCTTGAGTGTTATTGTATATTAATCTGATGATATTTTTGACTGTGGGGTTGATCTAATTTTGGATCATTTCTATTGACTAACTCATCATAAAAAGTTTTGATCAAATGCAAAATATTAACCTGACAACCCATCAGCTTGAGCTTATGATAAGTGCTCTCCACCTCATTCCCAAAAACCATGGAGTCTGAAAGTCTTGGTCCTTAAGTATACATTCCAAGAAAGCGTCATGTGAATGTGCGCTAATGGAGGTCTTTGGGAAAGTGGTTGGAGAATGGCCTAGACAACCCCTAATCCTTCACCATGGCTCCACACAGCCTCTCCTGCCCAGCTCGCATCTAATATATGATCAATACAGCAAGTGAGTAGTGTTAGCTGCAATTAGGAGACAATGCACCCCATAGCTATTTTCAGCCTTCTTCATCAGTGGGAAGACGCAATAGGGAGATAATTGGGTATTGACCAAAGGGTGTGAGAGGCCTAAGACAGCACAAACACACACACACACACACACACACACATATATACACACGCACACGCTCACTCACCAATTTGCTGTCATCATAAGGCTTCAATAATACTGTTCACTGACCATATAATTGACCACTTGAGAAGTGAAAACAAAGCTATGGCAGCCAAAGTGGTTGCTTTAGACAGGGCGAAACAGTTAGTTACCTTCTCTGTGTGAATGTTGAATACACTGGAATACATAAGCAGTGCTTATTCTGCAAGGCACAGATGTAGGAACATTGTGTCCCAGGTCCCAACACCTAAAAATTGGAAAAAACACCCCCTTTCCTGAAAACAAAGCCTATTTACTGTGAAGCATTGAGGTCACCCAACCTGATAGCCGACACTTGTCATTGGGCATGATAATTTCAGGCTCATGTCCATTCTACTGACAAGGCATTTCTACAGAGTTTATACAATTTGCGTGTGCATCTTAAAGTAGCTAAATTCTTTTATTTCAAGAGGTATGTAAAAGCCTTTTAACACATAGCATATACAGACTATATTCTGTTCTGCAAAATAAAGGCACTTAATAAAGGGGCATCTCTTTATAAGTCAGCTACAATGCAATAAAGCACAGATTTATTTATCAATTATTATTTAAATTAGATCATTTTTATTCTTAAATTAATATTGTTATTATGTTAATAATGTTAACAATGATGTTCATTTCTGTTCAAATGGTCAATTACTAATATAATCATACAATACAATTTATACCTTTTATGAAAATTATTAATTATTAGCCTTTTCTTCTCCTTTTCTTTTAAACTATTTTATCCTTCTTTCTGCAAGTCTATTTGCCACTCAAGTCAGCAATAAGCTTTAGGATAATAATATAAATTTCACATTCCTCATGATGATAAATTCATCAAAGTCATTTAAATGTAAAGAACTCAGTTCAGCTAAAAGTCTTTAGACATTAAAATGTTGGCATGAAGGTGATTGAGCATATGAGTAATATCCTTTATATGATCATGCAGGACAGAAGATACTTCATACATAATAGATCCAAGTGTGATGTTTCATTTATGTTGGAACATCCAAAAAAGCCTGCTGTCTGGCAACTCGGCCTGCTATATCCTCTCATAGCATTTATGCATGCCATCTACTGGTTAGTACTGGAATGGTCATTAAAAGGTGCAGGCAAAGTGTTCTGCATACTCACAGTAACAGAACTGAGCAAAAAAGCATAAAACTGAGAATTGTTCAATTATCATGTTTAACTGGTTTAATTGGGGATTTCAAAGACTAATACATAGTCCCCCCCTTTTAATAAGATGTTGGAGATTCAGCTGTTCAGTATTTGTTTTGAACAGTTATGTGTCTTTGCCTCATTACTTTCTGCACAGGAAAGCTAATAAACGCTCTAGCTGTGGTATTTGCATATGAAGTTTGCTGCGGGCCATGAGAACAGAGACAAAGACAAGACATTTGATGTGTCAGCATCAACTGCTCGGCACATTGTTAATAAGCAAGGATGCAGAGCAGCAATATTAAACAATCTGGAACACTATGACAACCAGAGTACTGTATTATCCTCCTTCAATCATAAAAACATATCAAAAAGATATGCATACATGGCTTGCAGACAAGCAGACCAGCAGTACAGTATGCAACTAAATAGTAAGCATACAGTTTGCTAAAAAAAGTCTAAGCTTCTAGAGTTCTACAGCAAGGCCTAATTGGCAGGCAACATCAGTCTGTAATAGTATGAAGGAAAGAGGCAAAATAGAACTGCATGTTGTGTGGAAACATGGGCAGACATGGTTGCCAGGGGAAGCTGGAGCATGTTTTTCTCTTTCTGAAGACAAGACTGTCAAAATTCAAAAAGACTGCAATACATGCAAGACCCAAAAATAGAGATTATTTCATGTAGTAATTGTGGTTCAAGTAGAATGTGGTCATCTTGTATTTGCACAAATTTGCACATCATTTCTTGGGATTTACCATGTTATACTACAATAAAAGTAACATTGTCAATTAATGAGTTGTATATACAAGCCACAGAATTCACACAAATATTATTTAAATTATCCCATTGATGTCTGTAATGTAGCACTGTTTTAAAGAATGTGCTTCATAGTAATAGCTAACCAGGCTAAAGAACACCCTCTGCGTGATGGGGTTAAGTTTAACATAGTTTAACGTGGAACTCTCTCCATTTTTACTTCAGTCCATTTCATTTTACTTTATGCATATATTTATTAAACTTTACTGTGGTTAAAATTTACATCACCCCTTTTTTCTAATACACACACATACACAGTTGGTGTTGGAAAGCATGTTTGGGTTTATCAACATAGAACTTTATTGAATAATTGTGTTTTGCATTGATTTAAAAGACTTCTAGCCACAGTAAAAACTAGTCCCTTCACCTGTTACAGTTAACCCTGCCTCTGGGGATATTTGTCATCTTTGCAGCCTTGTCACGTTCTGCAAAAATATTTGTAAACCATAGGAAAACTATAACTATATAACTAAATAATGTTAGTAATTAGTTAAATAGTTAAATAGTAATTTTAGCCAAAAATTCTTTAGGTTCACTACATGGCTCACTCAGTATAAATGTAAATACCTTCAAATTAAAGCCATTTTAACATTGTATTTATTTGTATTTGTTCAGAATACATTTATATATTTATTCCAAATCCCATGTACTGGAGTGCAGAGTCAAAATAACACAACTTTTCACCTTCTAACAATTTACAGGAAGCACTGAAGCTCACTGTTCTACACAGTGAACAACAGCAGGCAGAAAGTGTATGTGGCGTTTGGCTTGGTCCAGTGCCCATGCTATACTTTTCTCTCAGCACGCCTGGGAAACCCACAGACCAGCTCATGCCTCCTACTGCCATAACCAGGGATTTTGCCCTGCCAAGCAATTAGCAAAGTGAACTCTGTCAGTGCCAGTTGCGTAACTGAAATTTCATTCTAATTGACCTGTTAAGTCAAAACAGCAGAGCACATTGCTGTGTTCCACATGAGGCACACTCACTATATTGAAATGCAGGATTAGAAATGCGAAAGGCAAGAGCATTAAACAAAGACGTAAAACAGCAGCCGAGATGTGGATTAGCCCACGCTTTGTTTGGACCAGAGAAAAAGGAGGGTGTGGATACTAAATGAAATGTTAGCACTGGCCTACGTCCTGGACGCGGTTGGTGCAGCTTCTGCACTGGCATAATGAAGGAGGCGATTACAAAAAAGAAGAAGAAAGGAAAGATAAATAAGCATGGAGGAACCCCAGCAGCAGGGAGGGATCACCATCATCATCTCATAACCAGCAGTTATGGCCTGCTGTGCTCTCAGAGCCTCCAAATGTTTCTGAGCTCAGAAAACATCATTAAACACTAAGAGCAAGCATTTGTTCAGCCAACACATACAGTAGCCACAAACGACATCTCCTACAGCAGAAATGAAACCTAATTTCATGCATGGCTATGAATAACCCATAAACACAGATTCTCAACCCTTCCTGTTCTATTCTAAACGTCATTTAAATTTAAAAAGGGCTCTCTGAGCATGCAATTTAGCATGCTAATAATGAATCATTACTCATTGTTTAAAGGAAAAGCTAGCACAGCTGGCCCTAGATCAGTAATTTCATCAAGGTGAATCCCTCAGTCTGCACAATACTGCACAATGAGCAATAGTCATTATTACCATAGAGTTTTACATAATTGAACACTATGGAACATTGTAGACATTCTTCCAATGGGATTTACTTCCCCTTTACTACAACAATATAGTCTAATCTTCAGGTGCAAAAAATAAGTATACCTAATTACAACAAGTAATTACAAAAAAATTGTAAACAAAGGATGCTAATATATAAATAATACATTTTTAATTGTGTGTATTTAATGAAAATACACCTAAAATGTACCATATATAAAAGCACATAACTAGATACATTTTACAGTAATATAGTTAAATTATGCTTACACATTTATTTTATTTTGTTCTATTCAATGCATATATAAGAGTTTATTATAAATATGCATAGCCATATCAGCTAGCTGTAGTGCAATAGGATTTAAGCACACTTATACACACTCCTGAGCAGAAGAATTTGTGTTGTTCCCTGACACTGCCCATTCATGGTAAGTGGCAATTCCTTCTAAAGAAACAGACAGATTCAAGCCAGTCAAATATCTATTTATTTTTTTTTTTTTGCATCATGTTCATAACAGGAATGTTAGGCTAACTGTAGATTACAGAGCTTATACATTCCACAATTTTTCTACTGAACATAATTAAAAGTATTTTTAAAAGAGGGAGTGCAAATCTCTCTCTGTGTGGCTGGTTGTGAACTCAATACCACATGGTTTTTGAGTTATTCACTCAATGCATTTAGTACAGCGGCCCAGGCCCACATGAGAACTCATGAGGTAGACAGCTGCACCTTTTTCTTTTTAAACAGCATCAATGAAAATAACTAACTACTGGTTTTATGCAGTAAATGGTAATTTAATTACTTTTAAAAGAAGTAACTAATTACTGTAACTAATTACTTCTTTTCAATTACAACTTGCACAACAAAGGTCATGACGCTAGACACTTGCCTAAAGAAGAGTCATAACAGACATTTTTCAAGTTCCTCTGCAATGGGTTGGCCTCCAGTCCGGGGTGTACCCCTCCTTAGATTGGCTCCAGCGTCCCTGTGACCTGAAATGGAAGAAGCGGTTTAAAAAATAGATGGATGGATGGAAAAGGAATGTTGTCATTTACTTTATGTTCAAATATCATTAGGCAGATATTCAGCACTATGCTCACACTCAGAGATAGTGAATGAGCATGTTAAAACACTGTGCAGGCCATTTTTACCCACACAGAAAACTGATCAGAAATCGGTAAGGGAATCAGTAAAGAACTGGACTGATCGATAATGGCATTGGTATCAATGAAATCTTATCCATTGCCATCCCTAGTTAAGATGCATTAAATTATACCATAAATACTTTTATCCCCAGTGTTCATTTGTGTTTAAAATACATACGTAAATCTACTTAAATGCAGCTTACGTTTTTGAAAAAAGCCCATCTGATTGCATTTAAGGCATGGTTGAATCACAATTTAAACACACTTAGTGTAAGTTACCGTAAGTTATAACACTTTAGCTGACTGGGTACTGGGCATGGTGCCCTTAGACTCATCTCTAGCTGGTTCAGAGATCCTTATTTAATTGGCAAGGCTTTTTTAATGGGCATTAAACAGACTGATTAACTATCTTACGAGCCTACTGAAAATTGACTATCTAAGACATAAAACAGATTCGTTTTAAGAGGTGCTGTCGTAGCTTGTAACTGTACATGCCAGTAATGAATCAGGCACAGCTGGCCTTCGACCGACACTCTGAGTTAAATCATTCTTTCAAATAGACTACAATAGATAGCATTGTCCATCATGATGGAGTGTAGACATGATCACCATGCACCTCTGCATGGTACACTCACAAGTCTGCATTTTCTGCATGGAACATTTTAAATATATTGTTGTAAAAGATAACTTTTTTAATGAACCTCTGGTCAAAACCAAGCAACACAAAGGAAAAAGAGCGTCTGTACTGCAGCTGTGAAGTGGGTGTGTAAAATGCCATGTTGTCAGTGGGTGTGCCTTGTAGTAATTTAGAGCTTCCTCCGGTACAGGCAACTGCCTATTTATGTGTGGGACAGGAAGTGCATGGGTGCGTGAGCACATGGTGTGTGGTAGCTCAGAAACCTAAAACTGTTCTTCAGTTCCAGTTTGCACAAAAGAAAAGCTAAGGATCAGTTTCAGCAGAAGAGCAAAACCAATGCTGAGGCCACTTTCTAATGATGTATTATAACTGCCCAGTGATGGACACGCAGTGTTTGTTATCAATTTTCATTTCCACAGATGTTTTGGTAGAGGATGCCTAATAGTGAGTAGGTCCCTCATGCTGCTGAAACAGCTCTGACTGTGGTGCAATGTGTGTTCTAACCCCTTTCTTTTAGAATTAGCATTTACTTTTTAAACCACAGCAGCTTATGTATGGGTTTGGACCAGGCAGGCTAGCCTCATGTGCCTCAGTGAGCATCAGCTTTGGGTGCTCATGACCTTCTCACCAATCATGTTTTCCTTCCTTGAATCACCTTTCGTATGTACTAACTTCATTTCAGGAACACCCCACAAGACCTTTTTTTTTCCTGCTTTCAGCACATCAACTTCAAGAACTGACTGTTCACTTGCTGCCTAATATATCCCATCCCCTGACAGGTGCCATGTAATGAAACAACTAAACAGTCAATGTTATTCACTTTACCTGTCAGTGATGTTAATGTTATGGCTGATGTGTATATGTAGACTTCACCATGCCATGTGAAACCTGTGTAACTGTAGCTCTGCATGGCTGACATGGTTTATGTAGCTGGATGGGTGTTTTCTTGTCAAGCTAGACCCCCTTAAAGTGGGGTATACACAAAGCATTTTTGGACAATCGTTTAACAAATTAAAAATGAATAAATTTGAAGGCTGGGCTGGCCTCTAGAACTCATTTGAGGAGTAGCGCCACCTAGTGAATAACATCACTGCTAAAATCCACTGCTTTATTTGACAATTATTTGTGACTTAAAATTCAAACATAACAAAAGTTGGCACACTGCACCTCTACCGCATTCTGTGAACGCACACCAAAGTTTGTAAAATTCTGTTTTTAGGAGGAGCTGCAACTGGTACTACCTCAAATACCACCACTTAATGTAAACTTTTTGTGGCGGTCATGTTTGTCATTGTGAACACACTTAAGCACCACAACAAAACGCAACCTCTGCATTTAACACGTGGAGTAGCGGGCAGCTTTCAACAGCGCAATGTAGCGTGTTTTCTTCAGAAGGTTGCTATTATTATTATATATTTTTCTTCTTATTTTCCACATTTTTCTCCAATTATAATGTTTTCCTGGTTTTTGAATTAGAAATCATCTGCTCATAATAACTAGGCCTACTTGTGTCATTTGAGAACTTTACACATTATCATGTTGCTTCCAATTCGTCCACCAGAGAGCAGAGTAAGCGCAAAGATTCTACCTCTCATTGGCTCCAAAGCCCATTCCGCCTCCACTAGGAGAAAGCAGGGTAATCATCAGCAGCCTGCTTCGCAGTGACTTCACCTGTGTGATGTTCACTTTGGGCCCAGCAGGGTCTTAAATATCACGCAGCAAAGAGATGAATCATCTAAATGGTGATATCAAGTAAACGGGTGTGGATTCACATCCCTGTAGAGAGGTTGCACGTATGCTGATTCTCCTGGTCAGGTGGAATGCATTAAATTGTGGTTTAAGGTAAAGAAACGATGGAAAACAGAAGGTCATCAAAGCATTCAGGCCCCAATTCTTTGTCCTTTCTCTGCCTCTGGGAGGAAGTTGTTTCGCAACAAACCACATTCATAGCCTCTCCAGTCTACAGATCATGCTGAATTCTGTCTACACCCTCTATGATCACATGGACTAAAGAAAGCAACTACCAGGAGGTTGATGTAGAGGTCAGGGGCACACACACACACACACATACAATACAGTGGGCCTGAGCAGATTAGTGGTTTTTGACAGAGCAAAATGAAGAGTTCATTGGTGCAGTCTGCCAGATGCTATGGTAGAGACACATCTGGCACAACAAATGTATGAATCTATTTCAGGAGTCAGAGATTTGCAGGATAACTGCAAATACCATGATAACGTGTGCGCTCATGGTACATGTAAAAAGGCTCTCACTCACTATAAATATCACTCACATTCATAACTAGTCCCTATAAAATGCCAGAAAAAAGTTACAAAAGGACACAGTCCATCATATATATATATATGAGACAATATGTTCTACTAATAACTTGACAATATATTGCAATACTCTCGCTCTCTCTCTCATATATATATATATATATATATATATATATATATATTATACACATATAAAAAATACTAATATTAAGAATATTAACATTAAGAAAAAAAGAATATTAAATGTACATAACATAAATATTGCAATATACTTCATTCTCATATATACAATACTATACATATTCAGTCCCCTTGGCTTCCTGCTGCAGATCGCATAAAACTACCCTGTCACATAAGCCTTAAAATCTTTATCTGCAGGATTATCCCCTTGTGGGCTCCAGGCATATTTAGCAGCTCCCATACAAATGAGGGCTACCACTGAAAGGACAAAATCCTTTATATTATGAATTCAAACAAAAAATAATGTCTGAGAATTTGGCCGAACTGAATGGAAGACCCACCAGACATGAACGTTGGCGACAAATCTATATTTGTAAGAACACATACAACCTATTTGAATGTGTCTATACCAGCTGGTGTGCTGACATGACATGACCGCTGCAATTGTGCAATGTATAACCAAGCTTACCAAGCTGGTGCATCTAATACAAATTCATTCACTTCCTAGATCTCAGTGGAAAAAAAGAATATAATTTTTCAGTGTGCAGTTCACAATTTATTTACTGAATAAATTTGGACAAAACACCAAAATCAGTTACATTACAATCAGAGCATCTGAGGCAGATATCCCACCATGCACGCCCCCCCTTCAACTAAAAAAAAAATCAAACAAACAAAAAAAAAACTAAAAAAAAAAAAAAAAAAAAAAAAAAAAAAAATCTCCTTCAACATTAGCACCTAATCAGCACCAACTAAAGCATGGGCAGTTCCTCCTACTTAAAATGCATATTTTTAAAATAACATTATTAATAATAATAAACCTATGCTTACAGAATCTACGTAGACTCGTAGCATTTTTTAAAACTTTTTTTTTGCAAAAACTATGCTTCCAGAAAAGAAAGGGGTGGGAAAAAAAAGAAAAAGCTTCCCCGCCCCCCCTGCTAGGCAGGCTATAGCATTCAAAAAGGGCACATGCCATTGACTAGATATCACAATTTCAAGTAACATTGATATACGACAAAACATGTCCACATGTACCCATTCAGAACATGATCATTTCACAGAACCTACGCAGGCAGTAGAAAATTAACATGAGGTACTGGAGACAGTGTAGTCGTAGTAACATCATTTTACTTTTGTGGAGTTGAAACCGAGAAGAAACAAACAAACAAAAAAAAAAACTCAAAAAAAAAAAAAAAAACCAACTCAAAAATAAAAAATCACTATCGGCATAGGTGGTTGAGGGGCACAAATACTGCAAATACTGGCACTAAAGTTAGATGGTTTATTCTAAACCTTGGGACAGTCTTTAATGCATTAACTTTGAAACTGTCCTGTGTCAGAAGTATTGCCTACAATATTTGTGGAAACTGGAACTGAAGAAAAAACCCTGCAAGTACTTTTTTTGTTTTAAATATAGTAGTTATTTTAAATTAGAGGGGAAAAAAGATTTTCATTCCCACAGAAGAAAGAAATTAAAATTAAATAGATGCTAGTCTAGAGAGCTGGAATGGACCATTCACCTAGCCTAGGCAAGTCAAGTGCTCGTCACGTATGGAGGCTCAAGGAGAAAGGTTCCGTTCAGGTTAGAGCAGAAATAAGCAGCAGTAACATTTTAAGAGAAAAAGAGAAATAGCTTAATGCAACACAAGGAGCTGACTTAGCGCAGCCTTACATGAATGACAAACGATGCAAGTCAACAGAATTACATAATGGGGGAAAATCAAGCCTGAAGAGAAGAAATTACAAACTTATTTTTGTAATTCTACTGAAAGCCGGCACATACGTTTTACAGTATAGGCCTATAAGGCTATGAAAGAGCAGAATGGTGTAAGTAATATACTTAAAAAAAAAAAAAAAAAAAAAAAAAAAAAAAAGAAGAAACCTAGACAAAACCAACAAAACGCTTTCAAAACAAAGTTCATTATCTGGAGACAATGTCGTGTACTTGATGAATCAAAACTCAGAACAGGAGTGGTTGCAGTTTGAATCATGGATTTGTTCTCCTTGGCTGAGGTCTCCTGTGCCGTTCCATTTTTGTTTTTCTTCTTTTGTAGCTTAATGTGACTCGTACATCTTATGAGCACCACTTAAAATAAAGATAAAAAACTCAAACTAAAGATAGTTGTAAGTCTTGCTACATTACTGAACATTAACATTTGCATTGACCCAAAGCTCTTGCTGAAAGTGTTCCACACCATCACGCCAGAACTTCCCAGGTTTCTCGATGGAATGAGATAAAGATAGACACCTTTGCAATGAGTGTATTCTGTTACCTTTTTGTCATCTAAAACACATGGCAAAATGTCTGAATGTTTATTTTTGTGCTGCTCAGCTGAAGTACTGCTCCAGCTCCTCCTCCATATTGGCCTCTGGCACCATCTGGTCCGCTTCACGTTCTGCCCTGCTGTGGACCGTTCCAGCTTGGCTGGTGGCAGCCAGGAACCAGGGGTGCTCCAGGATCTCCCGAGAGGTCAGACGTTCGGCCGGCTCACGCCGGAGAACGCTGCGGATCAAGCAGCGGGCCTTGGGCGTTAACGTCTCGGGGATGCTGAACTGGCCACGGCGGATCTTGCTGAAGAGCAAGCTGGGCTCGACGTCGTGGAAGGGGTAGCGGCCGACGAGGATAGTGTACAGCATAACGCCTAGACTCCACACGTCGGCTGCTTTCCCCGAGTAGCTGCCACTGGCATTAAGGATCTCTGGACTTACATAGGCTGGACAGCCATGTTTGTCTGAGAGAGAGTCATCACCTCCTTCCAGGAGGTATGTGTCTTCCAAACTCTCCAACTTGACAAGGCTCCTGTGGACACAAAAAGATAAAAAAAAAACAAAAAAAACATGAGGAAATGCTTCAGGGCAAGCGGCCGTTTACAGCAGTTTCTAACCCTGACAGCAAAACATATATTGGATGACAAATCCCCATGACAGTATGAAATAATGAAACAAATGACTGCCCCAGGATGTTCCCATCAGTGTAAGGCACATAGAACAGCCTCTCAGGAAAACAATGATCCCTCCTCTGAATTTTAATGAAAGTGAATAGTACAGCAGAATCTACGGGATTCCAACAACCTTGCCTACACCCCGCAATGGAAGACAGGGAAACGTCCAAAATCATCAGAACCCAGAGGCCTAAGAAAATGACATATTCTTTGGTGGATTATGTACAGACATAAAAAGGAAAACCTTGTATTCTCAATAAAATTCATGACCACACTTCTGTGGTCCATAGCCAAATTGTAACCACCTGGTCATACCAGTGTTATGCCTTTGCATCTCCACAATTGTTCACCTATTGTTCCACCCTAGTAAGCTTAAAGGTAAAAGGGAGCAGAGCGTGTGTTCACTGAACTGACCCTTTGACCCCTAGCTCTGTATCTGTCCATCAGTGGAGGGCTGGCCTATAACAGGAGAGCAGCCTGCTGAAAATAACCCTTAAAATGATATGCAGTATATATGACTCACACCTCCACTGCACAGTGGAAAAAACATACACGGGCACACGCTGGGTAGGAAAAGGACACTTGGATACATTAAGGCAAACCAGAACAGGCTAGAGAAAGCCATTTAAATGACTTCTGGACTGCATAAACAGAAACCTTCAGAACTAGATTTGTAGATGCAAATTAAGATGAATCCTATAAATATTCACTGGCACTGCACTTCAGTCTTAGACTAGACTTAATCCATCAGGAAGGCAGCCCCTTGTGTGTTACAACTCAATGTCACAAGCGTCCTCTGTGACATAACCGGGTCAGGAACCCAGCAGAGCCCCAGAGCAGCCCGTTATGCACAAAGGATCAGATTCCGTCTGGCTCCCTTTTCCTATTCCCATCTTGGTTCGCACTTGGTGTTTCATTTCAGCCCGAGGTAGAACTTCCCACCTTGGCCACGTCTATCACTCCAGTCTGCCCTCAATCATTAAGAAGGCGTGGTGTTGGCGTACCAGGCTACGTTGCATGAGAATGGTAAGGTCACAGAGCTCACATTTACAGCACTGGTCACGTCTACTCACTTTCCATGTGCTGAGCCACAGGAAATCTAGATGAGGTGACTCATTTGGCTGAAGGTGCTACTACCGTTTAGCTTAAATGGGAAGACCACCCAAATTCGTACTGCATGCTGCTATTACATCAGCCTCATTTTAGAACCGAGGCACACAGTCTGGCTGCATTTTACATTCCAATTTGCCTAGTGCAGTGGAGTGGATGTACGGTCTTCAAAATTTAACCCAACATTTATAGGGGCCTGGGCAACTTTACACAAAAGCTCTTTTAACATGCAGCCATATATTAAGCAGGACAAGTATGTACAAATGACAGCAAAACTCTGATCCCTGCATGCTCAGCTGCCTTTAGCACATTATTATGATGTAATTTCATTGCCCGAAAGCACAAAGGCAGCTCTGCTTACCTTTCCTCATTCTTAAAGACGAACTTCCTCAGTTTGAGGTCTCTGAGAACCAGGCCATTGTCATGGCAGTGTGCCACGGCTGACACTATCTGATAGAAGAGTCTGGCAGCCTCTTCCTCACGCAGTTTCTTGCAAGTGCGGACGAAGGAGTGCATGTCCCCATGGCTCCTTTCGAAGAACACGTACGCCCGTGTGTCCCCCAGGAGAATCTCCACTATTTGGTTGACGTTCTGGTGGGCACCCAGCACAAAGTAGGCAGCCAAGGACTCTTGATATCGACTGATATCAAATACCTGAAATGAGAGACAAGAGCAGTTTGCATCCAAATAGACACAGGCATCGATTCTGAGACAACTGGATGGCTGTGCAAAGTTACTGCCTTTTGAGGCTCTATTCCCCCTGGACATGTCCATCACCACGTAACTTCTTCACCTCAAGAGAAGCCCCCGTTATAGTCAGACAATGAAGAGTTTGGAGACAAAAGGACTGCAATCCGTGCAGCATTAAGAGGCAAGGCATACACCTCTGCAGCAATTTTAAGCCTCCAAAACAGACATTGATCTTTGATGTTGCTTAGTAACAGACACATAGGAAGGAAGGCTGGACAAATATAGCACACTAACAGTGGACATCGCAGGCCTAATTCTAGTCAGTATTATATAGTCATTTGGGTTATTACTCATATTTGCCCTTGTCCATCATACATACACACACCTCACTGAATGCACTTTTAACCTGCCAGGTAACCTCCAAAAAAAGGTGACCTCTGGTTAACTACATGTATACAGCTTTATTATTTATGGAAACAACCACATCCTGGCAGTTACTTATTAAAACATGACTTATGAGTCAGTGCTCCCACGTCACAACATACACACATGTCGGCATTACTATGTTTGTGAGAACATTCGAATGACTTTAATACTGTATCTCCGCAATACTACACCAAACCTTCGGTTTGCTCTCCTAAGATATGTGTAGAACACACAACGTTTCCTATTGAGGGCCTGCAAACGTCCCCATTTCTACAGATGTTCTAGTATTCCTATCCTTAGGAGGACTAAAGGTACCTATGAGGAGCTAAATACACGTCAGAACACCCTGGCGCTGCCTGAGCTGGGCCGTCGGACACGGTTACTGGCTCCTTTTGTCAAAGTTACATCAGGAAACATGATCAACAGCGCAGAGGCGATGTGAGGGGCTGGCCATGCGTTTGCTAAGCCTTTCCATTACTCAGACCTTCTCTATTACACGCGCTGTAGAATATTCCAACACACATTAAGTCGCTTACTTAGCACTTCCAGTGCATGGAGGGGGTGCAGAGGTGGTGGTGCACGTTCTCCAAATCAGATGTTGCACAAACGTGATTAAAGCTTCTCCCTGACCTTCGAGGTCAAAGGATTGCTAATCAATGCTCATATTCACCCGAGCTTACTCCACCAACACAGGACCCCCCCCCCCTCCCCTCTGCGCGTTGCTTTAGGGCACCAATGGGCTTACTCACCTTGCACACGAGCTCTTCCCCACTGTGCAAGTGGGCGGCCCTGAAAACGTGGTCTCCCTCGAGCGGCTCCAACAAAAGGTAATTTCCAATGCACGAAATGCAGTGCGACGAGTCCGGGGTCTCCGGGGGGCTAGGGGATCCCAAATTGGGGCTGAAGCTCTGACTTGACTCTGTAGTCCTTAGGCAAGACAGCTCCTCGAATTCGTGCGCTTTGTGCCTCGATCTCCCATAACGCGAAATGTTAATGGGATTTGACCTCTGTATGTTCATGAGTGGTAGATGGGAGAGGTCCTAAGGGAGAGGGGTCGATGTCGGAGGAGTCGGATATGGGGGGGGGGGCGAACTTGAGCTGCAGATAGGATGTGACTACACTACTGCAATAGGAAAATACATAGAGGCAAGTGTAACGACTCGATCTGTGTCACTAATGCCTGTTGAGGGACATCGCTCTAAAACAAGCCCAAAGTGCGTGCAGTGGTGGATCAGCAAGTGGAGCGTGACTACCATGCAAGATGCACCGGCGTTAGCGTTGATTCTGCTTGGATCTGGAAACAGACGAGTGTGGTATTCCAGTTACAGCATAAAAAAGCCCTCAGAGCAAACGAGTTATGATAGAATAGTGAGTGTGTTCAGCTGGTCTGGTTAGTTCACCCTGTACTGCTGCAGCTACAGGAGCCCTGAAGCAGGCAAGTGCAAAATGCTCGCGCGCGCGCACACACACACACACACACAGGCGAGGTTTCGGTTTTTCTCCAGTGTGTGGGGAGATAATGGAGAAAGAGCACGCTAACAGAAAGGCAGCTAAGCCTGCTAACCGGTGAGTGGGATCAGGTTTCCTGAGAGAGGGCTCCGGTTTCCTCCAGCAGCAGCAGCGGCGGCCTTCTTTCTTCCTCCACAAATCATTTCCATGCAACAGCTCTGCTCGCCATGCCGTCTGCCTCAAACGGCAAGAGAAGCATCCGGATTGTAAGCCCCCTTGGGATATTATTATGTGGGTTTTTTTTGCGGGGGAAGTCGACGTCCTCGATGACTTTTACCTTTTATTCCCGCGGACTCGCCGAGTTCAGCGACGATCTGGATGCAAATAGCGTGCAAAAAAAAAATCGAAGGGACGGCGGACTCGCCCAGGCCTATCCCTTATTTCACAAAGACATCCTCTCCTGCAGTGTGCTCTTGCTGGCCCGGCTGTTAGTCACGTCCATCGGTGGCGAGGAGAGGCGCACATGCCCGGCTCAGTGCAGTGCGTCGCGGTGCAGGAGCAGACTGCTCTCTCGACTCGGCTTTGCTCTTCTCTCCACGCACACGGCCAACGCGCTTCCGCCCCGCCCCCGTGACGTCACGGCGAGTCGCCGCAGCCATTGGTCGACGCTTTTGACGCGGACGAGTCCAGCGATTCCAGGTTGCACGCGTCTGGCCTTGCGCAAGAACGAGTCGTACTTCACAAATATTGCACAAATTTTCTCGTATTTTAAAAAATGCAATTTAATGCACGAGTGATTTTTTTTCTGAATGGCCCACATCTATCGGACGAAGTATGCACAATTTGTCTGCTTATCTTCAAAGCTAAAAAAAATGTGTTTTTTTTTACATTTACAATGAATAAATGTTTTTCCTATGCACAAAAGTGGGTTAGACCTCACGTACAGTAATGTAGTAACATGCTTATATATATATATATATATATGTACAGGGCAGTGCTACAAATTCTGGGTGCTATGAAAGGACATAATATTGGGTCCTCAGTATTATATAATATTCCCCTGAGGACTCTCTATGTCAATATTTAGATTGGATAATGAACTTAAACTGACATCCGAGGATACAGTATTAATTCTAGCATAACAATCCTTTGTTTAAACAATACCTTTTGACCTTTCTCTTGATTATAAATGACACACGTGGCCATTGACTGACCTTCTTTGACTTTGGAGTCAATTATGCAGATTTCTACTATTCTAATTTTAACCTAACAGAGTAAACAAGTAAGAATGCCAGTGCACTCGTTGTAAGGCCAATTAAGTTATTCTGGCACCAAGCAACATTTTTTGTTTGCAGTAAATTTTAAGAAATAGCTGGTGTATGTGCGTACAGGAGACCAAGCGCCACTGGGTTTGAAGCTGATGCAACAAACCGGGAGCCTACACATCAGCACTGGACCACTCTGTCAATGATTAATCCAGTCCAGGCTGCCCACATAGAGCAAAATGGAATTCATAGCCAGATGCCTGCCTGTCTCAAATGAATAGTATGAATAGTACTGTGAGGGCCAAGGATACTTGCTACTAAACCCTCTTCTACTAGAGCAATCAAATATGTGTCAGCAGAAAAAAAAAGCAAAAATGAATAATTACTGTGTAATCAAAGGCTTTGTTCCAGGACACCCAGACTAAATAATAAACAGAGATCTGAATCAAGGTGAGATGGTGCACCTTAGGAGAATTCAGATTAAACTTAATTGTATGGCAGTCAAAGCAATAAGCACAGGCATCATCCATAGATCTCTCTCTCTCTCTCTCTCTCTCTCTCTCTCTCTCTCTCTCTCTCTCTCTCT
>JBBPDA010000152.1:6652192-6679806 GCA_037974385.1 Arnoldichthys spilopterus | reverse complement strand
TCTCTCTCTCTCTCTCTCTCTCTCTCTCTCTCTCTCTCTCTCTCTCTCTCTCTCTCCCTCTCTCTCTCCCTCTCTCTATATATCTATCTATCTATCACTCTGTCTGCCTGCCTACCTGTCTGTTGTCTGTTATTTTTTAATACATTTTAAAGGCATGTTGTTATCATTGTATAGTGGAATAACTCTGAATGTATGCACAGTCATAAAGCAGGCCTGTCTGATATGAATTTGTATGCATTGCATAAGCCTGTTGTATTATGCAACTATTTTGGTCATTTCTGTTGAGTATTGAGTCAGTTTGTAATACTGTTTACTGTTTAACAGTGTGAGCTGGTATGTCATTTCACTTCTAAGCTGTATGTGCACTTATGTTTATACGATAAAGGGTAGTGTGATCTGGAAAAACATGTAAAGAGAGTGTGTATGCTGAGGAAGTGTGGTATGTTTGCATATTGGTCAATACACAAAGTCCTTCATAGTGAGTAGCAGTGCATGGGGAGCTGTGAGGCATATTTATGTACCCCATTAGACAATCAATAATGGTTCTTTTTTTCTGGTGAATGTTCCCAGTGTAGTGTTTACACATTTGGCCAGTTCAATGTGTACAGCCTCATTGTGTACCACACATTTTTCTGTGTCGTACACTGTGGGCTGGTTTCTCAGAGAATGATTTAACCTAGTGTCTGACAATGCCAAGAGTGTTTCACCATTACAGATCATCTGTAAGTTTAGATCCGCTCTGGCTCTGGGAAACTGGGCATATTTATGTAATATTTCCTGTGTTTCTATACATACTGTACCTGCAAATATGTGCTCCTGCAGCACCTTCTGATCTATAGTCCGTCTGCTCAGCCACGTTGGGGGAGGAGGTGGAAGGTGAGGGAGAACAGGATTGAGCAATTCTCCATTCTGGAATGTGGGGCGTCAGACGGAATGCACACAGCTGGATGAGAGACACAGAGGAGGCTGTTCATTCGGACCAGCTCCCTCCCCCTGACACAACATAAAACTCACAGTGTTTCTTCTGCGGGTTCATGGCCTCCTTGTACCCACGCTTTATGAAAATGTATCTGTCCCACAAAATGCTCTTTTTTTTTCAAAGCTCTGTTTCATAAGCAGACGTCTGCAGCTGCAGATTGAAGAGAGCGCCCACGTGCACCCTACCCCTCCCCCACGTTCTCCAACTTGACCAGTTCTATCCTGAAGTAGGTCAACTCTTTCCAGGTCTGGTTTGACCCATTTCAGAGGACTGAGTCCAAAAATTACTCAACTTTACCATCCCCCATGGATAATAACATGGACAGATGACAGCTGTCTAGATGTTGCTTTAGGTTTATCTACACTTCTTACAGTAAGACACTAAATAACTTACAACCCAAAATCAGAAAACGTTGGGACGGTATGAAAAACGAAAAAGAAAGTAGTGATTTCTAAACTTACTTTGACTTTCAGTTTATTTTACTTTTTAGGAATTTCAGTGTGTAAAGGACAAGGGCACAAGCCTAAGCTGAACAATTGTGATCTCCGATCCCTCAGGTGGCACTGCATTAAGAATCGTCATTTATCTTTAGGCAATACCACCACATGGGCTCAGGATGACTTTGGCAAACCTTTGTCAAGTACCACAATACGTAAATACATCCACAAATGGCAGTTAAAACTGTAATGTGCCAAAAGGAAGCCCTATGTTAACAGTGTCCAGAAGCGTCGTCGAATTCTCTGGGCTCGGAGGCATCTGGGATGGACCATCACACAGTGGAAACGTGTACTGTTCAGATGAATCAGTATTATTTATAAAATAAATGCCGAAATAAATAATTGACACATACTTAAATTCAGAGCTTACTTATCTCTTAGAGTCTGTCTTTCATTTTGGGTCCTGCATATAAAAATAAAACCCTTCTCCAATGATACTGATTTCTGCTATGGCCCTGTTGAATTTCTAATAGTGTGCTAGTGCTTGGCTTATGATGGTGCTTATGCAATGTTTGGCCGTTCAATGTTAAACATGGCCATCTGAAGTTTGCAAAAGACATTCCATGCTTTAATAGAAGTTTGTTACAAACATTTAAATTTATATTTAAATTTAAATTGTATGTAGCAGTTTTACAATGATTCTTTAAGGGGAAATGCCTGGTATAGTTTTCCATTTAATCATCTGACAGAATCTTGTTTAGAGTACAGCTTGTAGAAAGTGAATGACTATTTGTCACTGTGACCACACTCAATCACCCACAATGTGCACCACAACAAAATGTGACCTCTGCATTTAACCCATCACACGTGGAGCACTGTAGTGGGATGGTACCTTGCTCAAGGGTACCTCAGTGGCATCCGGGATCGGGACTTGAACTTGCGACCTTCTGTTCATAAGGGTAATGTCCTTACCACTAGACCACAGGGTAATTTCTTTCTCACTTGACCGTATTAGGCTAGATACCATAGACATAACAAACAAAAAACTGGTAGATAGGTTTTTGTGGTGTCAAAATTTATGACTTGCTTACTGTACTCATATTGCATATTAAAAAAATATAAAAACAGCAAATGAAGCATATGAAGACTTACAAATGGGAAACTCAGGACTGTGTGAGGCACAAGATTACCAGACATATAATGTCCTTTTTTTTTTGCTCTAAAAAAACGGTAAAGCAGGCGATGAATGTGAAAATGTACTTCTATATGCTTTTTATACAAAGAAAAACACAATAAGTATTTTTCAGACATCCTTGTTCTAAATCTAAAGTTTAAGTCACTCTGTCCAGCTCCTGAAAACCTAACCAATGAAAAAGCTTGCTTGGCTATATCTACTGGTAACCCATATATATTCTGGGGAAATATCCAGACTGGACAATTTTCCATTTCAAGAATTTAACCCATTTGTTTCCCACCAAAACATAACAATTAAATGAAAATATTGCTGCAATAGTTGAAGAATTTAAAGACAATAAAAATGAAGATTATTGATCTCATCAAGGCCCAGACTCTGAACATTTCTCACAGCTTAAATTCAAATGTATATATTGTTGTATGCTACTTACAAATGTCAAATAATAAACTATTGAACTAAAAGGAATTAAATCAAATAAATATTGTTATAACCTTCACTTGAGTAATTGCAGCTGCTCCCGATGCTACATGGAAGACTTCAAGGCATTAAGTATAAAATGAATCCAAGCTGGTCTAGTTGCAAGCTGCTTAAGAGCAGAGAGATGAAACACAGATCTATCCTAGAAGTCTTCAAAGGTCAGCGTAGATGACTAAAATCTTAATCAGCTCCCTCCAGCAGTTCCACTCACTCCTCTCAGCACTGTAGTCTGTAAGTAAATGGAAGAATTTTGTAGCCAGGATGAAAAACAGCGGAGTCGGGTGATGTGCACTGACCTGCTCCCTGGTCCGGAAGACCAGAGGAGCATTACTCATTCACTTAGCCTCCACACTGAGAGGCCTTTTGAGGGTGATTCGAGGCATTTGCCCTTATACCCTCATGCAAAATGAACACAAAGGTCAAATCCTTAGCAAATAAAACTGGGGATAGAAAAGTGACACCTGCTAAGGGCATGCTTTTGCTGTAATTCAAACAAACATGGTTGACTGAAAGGGCAAATAGGCCACCCAGTCCTTCTATATGACAAATACCTTTTATAAAGATACATTAAATACATGATGCTAGTATTTTTAAAGCTGTAATTGGTGTATATGCTTTCCTTTTATGTGGATGTTGGTTGAAATTTGGTTGTATCTACACTCATTATCCATTTTTTCACCTACCATTTACAGTAGATGAACTTTGTAGTTTACTATAAAAAACATAGTCCACCTGTTTCTCTGCATCATTTCGGCATCATTTTTTCATCTTTTCATCTCTTTTACTCTTAGTCCTTTATAAATGGTCAGTTTCTGGCTACAGGACAGTACTTCTGGTTGGTGGACTCTTCTCAGCCCACCAGTGACAATTCAGTGTTTAAAACTGAACATTTAAAAGCTGTTCACTCTGAGGAAAACCAAAAAATAAACTTTCTTATAAATTTCTATTTTTGCAGCATAATGTTCTTGAACCAGTTAGAACAAAATGTAAAAAGGGTTAATTGTGTTTCATTTACACAGGCTATAGATAGACCTAAAACAACTAAAACAACAACAGCTATTAGACCTGGCAGATGTATACATACTTCAGGTAGCCTAAACTTTTTTGCAAAAAAAATTTAGGCTAGCAAACAGGCCTGGGTATCTGTCTAATGCTTAGTTTTCTTTTATCAGCCTTAAGTTGAGAAAACATTTACAGTTAGTGCCATTTACCTTGGAATTGTTTGACAGCAATCAAAAAAAAAAAGCCTGGAGACACTGCTGGTATCTGCCATCTTTAGTTATTTACTATCACCTAAGAGATGCTGCATGGCATGTGTAAAACGGCAGAGTAAACGAAAGCATGTGAGACATATTGTTGGAAATGGAATTTCTGAAGACATAATACTATTGAAATTCATATTAAATTGTAGGCTACACAGAACCGGTGGTGAAGGCAGAAATACATTTCTGTATGATAAAGAAGACTATGGAGAACAAAACCCATCCAACATTTAGCTCTTCTATATGAAGCATGTGTTAATTTATGACATGCACAACTTCCACATCAGTGAAGACTAACTTAAAACAAGACAGAACAGACAACAAGGATGAGTATAAACAATAAAAAAGCCATCAAAATCAACCAAACCATTAAATGCACCATGCCAGAGGGGTCAACATGTAATTGTAGATATTAACTTTAATATTTACTTAAGCTATTTTAGTAAAATGACATTGTACCTAATTTCCAGACCACTGACCACAGACCATGTTTGGCTCTAACAGTAGATAAAAATCAAGATCTTTTGTTTCAGAAGCTTCAAATTAAATTGTGCCTTGCTTTGCAGTTATTGGAGAGCTACTACCAAAAAAGCTGTCCTGAATTTGATTGACCACAATAAAACACCACTATTTTTAAAAAGCTTAATTTGATTGATTAAGCCTGTGAGAGTCAGCCTCCCCTGAATGTACACCAAAAAGTAATATTGTTAACCTGTAACAGTGATTTCAAATATGTTCTGTTCTTGAGCAGTTGACGATGTTATATAATATATATTATACACATTCACTGAAGTTCTGTTCAATGTGGCTATTGCATATAAAACAGCTGCAGCACTTCAGCAACTGCTAATTCTGCTACCATGGCAACATGCATCCATCCACATGGGATCATGCCACGTAGGACCCCAAAGTCAGAAGAAATACATATACATCTGTGGACAAAGGTCTTGCACAGAATGTTCAGAGAAGGTCCCAAAATAACAAGCACATTTCTTTGGAATGCAGTCTGCCTGACATTTTCATGTCCCTTTTGATATTTTTTTCATTGTGAGCTGTGCATGCTGAAACACAACTAATTAGGCAGAAGACAGACTACAACATTGTGCCACTTTGGGTATGCATCAAGCATCACTGACCTATCTCTGTCAGCCATAGAGATAGCAGAGGGAAACACTTACACACATGCCTATCTGGGTGACTCTCACCCCTTTGAAGCCTCTCTGCTGTGGCATTTCCTTTGGGAGTGCAGGTACACACCCCCAGTTCAGCGGCAACCCACTGAGCACTTACTGCCATTGATCTTTTACCTTTTTGCAGAATGTACTTCAAAGGAATCCCCCTTACTCAAAATAAGCAAGTCTACAACTGCTCCAAAATAGAACGTTTTTTTGTGACTGCACTGTTTTACTGGCCAAGTGAAATGTCACAAAGGAACAATGCCCACACTGAGACACACAAGAAATTAAACAAAGTAGAGCATGATGTGCAAAATTTAACAGTACAAACAGACAAGAGACCAGCTTGCCATAACTGCCATTTGTGACACCCTTTTGGATTGGTTTGCCTCAAAATTATGACCCTAAATTGCACAGCATTTGAAGCGACTGATCAATACACTTTCAGGTCAATAGGTCAATACATTCGATCACATTCGGAAATGAGTTGGTGCAGAGTCTTTTTGTTTTTAGGTCTTCTCCCTTGCAATGGCAACCACAGACCAGGCCCCTGACTGCCACTCTGATGAGTAAAAGTAAACAAGGCTTAAATAAAGCAGAACATTCACTGATCTGACAGGCTTGTGCACACTGAGCACTCTAACAAGAGACTGACACATTTTGACAATACGAAGCCCAGTACAGATTCCATAAATGCCATCACAACTTGATGGTTGGTGAAGTGGCTGACAGACCGAAAATCGCGAAATCAGAACATACCTGCGGCATCTGGTGCTGTAGTAAGCCAAATGCCGAGGCTAAAATTACAGCAATTCTACCACAACTGCGATTAGAGGAGCATGTCTCCACTGTAAGTGTCTGCAATTTTCATACCTTAAAGAAATGTGCACCAAAATGGTCAAGTTTAGACTGTAGCAACAAAGCACTGCAGTGTCTCGGTGTAAACCTCTACACGAATAAAGCAGGAAGCAGGAAAAAAAGCTACTTTACTGTATATCATGAGCATGACAGAGACATTCCCCAACAATGAAATCAGGTCAGAAATAGCAGCCAAGTAGACATTACCAGTTACAGATCAGGGCCTCAAAGATCTAAAGCTGAACTTACATCCATTTTTCATGTAGGTAGAATTTGTGAGAGCTAGTGAAAGTTCTTCTCCAAAAGTGCTCTCTGATGTGATCTTACAGGTTGTCTAATCTGTAGATGAAAAGACTCCAGACCACCACATATCACTTCCTAAGGAGTACTTTCTCTTGACATCCTGTAAGAAGCAGCTGACTGGATGGCGCAGGTATTTTAGGTGTTGGTGTGTGACACTTTCATAGCATTAAAATATTCATGGCACTTTTGATATTTAAATGACATTCAAAATTGTGCAAATTGCAGTTTCAGCAAAATCAAATCAAGCTTACTTATCGAGCCAGGGGGTGATTAAAAACAAATAGTTTTCTTGTCCAGTGTAAGACTGGATTCTTCACACTCATCAAAAAAACACGCTAAATTGTCACTTGGGTGGTGCCTTCAGGGGTACATCTACAGTACCTTTAGTTAAGGAAAATATTTGCTACGTATTCTATTTAAATTATGGTTTTTTAGTTGTTAAGATTTTGTTCTGTTGACTCTATAGATTTGCATTTATTTGTCTTGACTCTTGGTTGTTTATTTTATTTTTTAAAATCAGAATAGTGACAGCAATAAGCGCTGTTAGGTCTTGGGATTGCCAGCCAGGATGGCCTGGGTCCTTTTTGCATGGAGTTTAAATGATCTTGCCATTTCTGCTACTCCAGTTTGTCTGTATATCTACCCTGTAATGGACTGGGGGCATATCCATGGTGTTTCTCTGCCTTTTACCCTATGAGTGTGCTGATAGACTCCGGCACCCCATGACTCTAGTTTCTACAAGCTCAGGTAATGAATGAAAATGTACAAATGTGCGCTTTTGCCCCATTAAGGCGAATGCATTCTTCCTCAATGCACCGGTTTAAGCGTAAACAAAAGGACTTTTAGAGCAATGATATAATGTTTTTACCTTGATGAACAAAAATGTTCTTGTACAGTACCCCTTTTTCAGACAGTGTATAAATTTTAAAATGTAGTACTGGAGGGATTTATTTAATGAAGGATCAAATGAAAAATGTATGATTTAAGCATTTTGATGAATAGTGTTGGAGCATTCTCTGAAACCGGTTAAAAATGGCCTGATAATGCGTCGCCCCGTTCTCTCCAACCAGCTTTGATGTGCTCATTTATGCAATTGTCATTCCATAGGAATTTCCCCTTTCCCTGCCAGCAGAGGAAGCAGCTTAATATCTCCTCCACCAGACTAAACTCACATGTTCACGCCACATTCCTCAGATCCACCTCACACCTGTCCGCATTACACTGACAAAATGTCTCATTTGTCGATTCGAAGCCTTATTGCCAAGATATAGTCAAAACAACCTATGAGGCACATTCATTCCTAGGCACAGTAGCCCATCCAGAGAAATAACACTAGGCCAAAAAAGCTCATAAAGTTAAATAAAATACTTTTTTCTGGATGCAGCTTTTATTTGTACAAGCCGCTTATTGTTTGTGGATATAAAAAAAATTGGTGCAATCAAAATCCTATAAAGCTTTGAGGACACACAATGTTATTGCTTTGATATGGCTGGTGTCCCTGCACTAGAGACTAAAGTGGATGGATTTGAGAAAGCCTGGATTGTGTGCACTGCTGTGTGCTGTGCGCGGGCAGTGACCAAAGTGAATAAAGTAATAGAGCGGTAGCCCAACTCAGCATGGATCAGCAGTTACGGTTTAGAACGCAATATCTATTCTGCACGGGTTTCTGTGGTCAAAAAAAAAAAACCCAGACAACATAGAAAGACAATAAAATGCAGTGGAGGTTACACACAGTAAACACATTCGCTTTGTTATTTAGTTTTGCTGAGGCCACAGTTGCATTGATTTTATTTGAGGAAAAAAGTATTGTGCTGACACTTTCAGGAACTTTGTAGCTAGCAGAAGCTTTGATTGTCCCTCTGGGGAATTATCAGCCCATATTCTTTTGCACCACTGTGTTCCTCCACATTCTAGTACAACACCATGTAAACATAATTATCACCACTACAATAAATAATAAGAACAATAGTAATGGCAGCATAATAACCAAGCCAGCATAATTACAATGCCAGTTCTGGCTTCCTCTCTGGCTGTTCGTGTGACTAAGGCCTAAAATTGCTACCAGCCAACATCAGACCAGCAGCAATGTGTTTGGTGCCAAAGCCAATGTGTATACCAGCAGTTTGACAAAGAACAGTTGGACTGAGCAGCAATGTTAAAGAGTCAGAGAAGCAAAATATTTGGAATATTGCAAGTACAATTGTGTTAGAATATGACAAGTCCACACTTTTAATACACTTCTGATATATTATGTGTATGCAGAACAGTATCATACAATAAGATGCAAGGTCACTGCACATTCTGTAAATTATTCTACTAATGGCCACGTAAGCTGGTAACTGCAGGCTAACAATGTGCCTTGTTAATGATACAATGGCTTCTGCAAGCCCAATGGAAGTGGAAGTTACAGGACTAATATTACACCATGTAGGCACAAAATAACCCTCATGAAGAGTGGAGCATGTTTAAAATTGGAGGCATGCTTCTAAAAAGCACCAAGGGTGTGAAGATGACTCACAACTTAACCAGTCACTTGCAAATAAACTAGACCACCCAAACACAGCTGGACAAGATGAACAGCATAGATCACACTAGGAGTGAGTAATGGCTTGCTTGTAGCATGTCTACAATACAGAGTTCTTCCATACTGCTTTCTAAAGCACCATCAGATATTGAAATCAGACACAGCACAAGGTTTTCTTCCTTTTAAAATAAGATATGGTCTTTTAAACCATGAGCATTTGCCATTATTGACTGCAATGCATTTTTTTGTGTTCAGACAAACACTCTGCACTAAAGAAAGAAATACATCAGCAATATTGTGGCTTTATACAAAGCTGTTTATTCAAGTAAACTCAGGTGCATGAAAAAATCATTTAGTGCAAATGTATACACAATTGGCATGTTTTATATAAAGGAATTGGAACTTAATACCTAGCTAGCCTATCATTGTTCTAATGTCACTGATAGGCCACATGTTGCTAATTATGACATGACGTACTTTCTTTGTCTTATGTTACACTGCATTATTTTATGTTTTGCAGGCTACATATCTTACAGAATCTCATAGGATTCATTTTTATTTTTCTCTGATATTTAATTGCAGCCTTTTTCGCTAGTATGGGATCTGACATCTCTAATTGACATGTCATCATAGATATCACAATTAATCATTGCCACTTTTAGTAAACATTTAGTAAAATATACATACGTTTGCATATTTAAAAAATATAATGTATCCTTTGGATGATGTTAAAATTAATACGTTTATTTAATTGTGAAAACAACCATCAGAGAAAGCATTTTACACCACAGATTACTGAAATCTCATTGTGTTACTGTTTAATCGAGAAAAATCTATGTTTAATCTAACTGTTATAAAAAAAAATCAGGTCAATTTATTGTAGTTATAGCAGTATAGAGTTTTTGGTGTTGAATGTAAAGAAAAGCTGATTTTCAGTAAAACTGAGTCTGCTTCTTAATGACATTAATCAGTGAGGACATGATGACAAATGGCACAACATGATTGATGATAGTGCTTTGTGTGTGTGTGTGTGTGTGTGGGGGGGTGTCTTTAGGTGTATCTGAAGGTGTTAAAGCCCAAGCTAGTGCAAGGTGTGTGTGTGTGTTGAGTGTTAGTGGGAGAGGGGGCTCTTCCTCTGCTCTCTGAAGTGGAATTGATTGCTGAGCTCCTTATCAATGGGGATGACTCATCTCAGGCAGCAGCTTGCCTCCATTCTCAAATGGCTCTGCCGTGGATGCCAAGGGCGCCCACTTCGCAACGTGTGATCCCTCTCTGACGGACTGCGAGGTAACACTTTCCACAAAGTGCTTGAGGGTTATGAATGGCATGCACAGCCTGAGAACTCTCTCATTAGAAGATCTGTGAGCAGTCCTGGCTGCTAATGGCCAATGCTCTTGTCCACTCATGTAGATCGTGAAAGCTTATGAAATTTTGATGATGTTGAAACTGGAACTGCAGCTGGTGGGGTTTTTTTTTGCTTGTCTCTGTGACACCGACAGCTGGGCAATGTGTATCTGAGCAGAATCCAGTGAAAACAATAGGTTGTCAATAGGTGACCATAGGTTACCACCTCTGGTATACAAATAGAAATCTGCATTATCATATGTCTTGATCGCAAATGGCATTTGTAAGTGGGGGTGTGGGTGAGGGTGGGGGGAGTCATCACTGTAGACTGGATGTCAAAGACTGTGGTTAGTTCTCATTTGACTGTACACACACACACGCTTTAGTCCCATGAAGAGTTTGCCTTAGCTAAAGCTACATTTGCAGTATACCTTTATAAAATGTACACATTTATTAAATATTTAATGTGAGCTTTTCCAAGGTAACTGCTTACAGGGAATATTTCTAACATTTTTAGCCAAATAAAGGAACAGAAAACAGGCTGACTCAAAACACACATAGAAAAAAAGCCAGTAATGAAACCAGTGTGAAGGTTGAATGAATTCCAGTAAATAGAAGTATGTGTTTTTAACTTTTACCAAATTTTTATTTAACAAAATCATATATTTTTTCAAAATATGTAAATGTGGCAAGTATTGTAGTTATACTCTTGTATTGTTGGTAACTATTTGTTGGAAACATTATTGGTCTTAAAACTCTCAAAGGAGTAAAAAAATATGTTTTTTCCCAAAGGAGTATTGCCTTTGGTAAGATCTTGGAGGTGGACAGAAAGCCTTAAGCATTTTATAACATAATTAGGAAGTGACTGGAATCAACCAGTTATATTTTGATTTCCTTTGGGAGGACACACATTAGAAAAAATGCATCACTCCAGGCTGTCTGGACATCATAGATCACTGGCTGATTATAAGTGGTAGTCTAACCAGGTTTCAGTGAGTTACTAAATATGGAGAAAAGCTATAACAGTTCTATAACCGGGCTCTTTGCTTGAAGGTATCACTGTAAAACTGCAACAGGCAAGGCAAATGTCTGTTACAAGCCCTTTAAAAAACATGGAATGTCTTTTAAATATTTGTGTTAAATCTGGAAAAAGATGTTAACCCAACAGACACGCTCTAACATGCTAACAACTATGCAGTGTATGATGATTATTAGAGCAAATTAAACATATTGTACTATTATATCCCACTAACTATACAACTATTAGTGCTTTAAGTTTTACAGAATAATAATTAACAGTATAGCTCATGATACTCGCTCCTAAGTCTACAGACTGGTGACTAATAAGCACTTTCAAGGGATAAGGAAGTACGTAGATAAAGATTTGTGCACTACACCATTTTCACATGCATTTCTAATAAATCATTTACCAGTGCTGGATCTCCAGCTACCATTGGGCAGATGCACTTACATACATGACAATAAATAACGCGTAGTGCATGGATTCATTTTAATGACACTCCTGGTCGTAGATTCCAGGGCTGGTATCCCTAGCAACAAAGAGGGAAGAATAACAGATCATCTTGTATCACGTTGGCAGCCTGATAAAGTAGAATTCTTCCTGTTGGGTGCCTGACTGTTATCACTGCAGTGCCATGAAAGAGAACTTACTTATCATGGACAAAAGGCAGTGTAGTCCATGGCAAGAGCCTCGTGTACATCTCTTATCTGCAGGAGCTCACGCATGTACGTGTATGTAGGGCATGTCTTATCAAAGCACTGCCACTGCACTCCTGTTCCCGCACTAAAGACACAGACAGGTCACCATGACCTGGGAGTCTGTCTACAGAGTTGAAGCACTTTAGAATAAGAGTGCAGAATGTGTGAGTGCAGCCTGTAAATGTGGCTGAGTGCCAGGACTGAAATCATTTGTTCAATCAGAGTGCAACTGTTTGATAGAGCCCATAGCGTGGATAACTAAGTTTCCATCAATCTGAAATAAGAAAAAATGATAAAAGCACTCTTTATTCAGTTCAAAATGCAAAATTCACTGCCCAGTCCACATGACCCAATTAAACAGCCAAATAACATTTTTACATTCACTGTTTTCGTGTTATCACAGTGCATTCACATATAGAGGCCTATTCAGTCTATAGCATTTTGTCTTGTCGGAGGCAAACCTTGCATCTTTAACAAATGAAAAGTATTAAGAAAAGCTTGCAACCAAATATCGATGCTCAAACCATCAACAAATCCTCATTACTCCATCCCACCTCTGCAGAGCTGAAGGTGAAGTGACGAGGCGATTTTATCAGAGGTAAATAGTTCAATTGTTAAATGTTGTCAGCCTTGGAAAATGGATTAAAACACTGCAGTGTATGTGTTTATCAAATTTTTAAACAAGTTTACTCAAAGTTTAATCAAAGTGCTGACTTATAATATCAGTGTTGATATACAATGTATGAACAAAGATATAACCTTTAAAAGCCACCAAGATTTTTATATGTGAATTGTTTTTATTTTAAAATGGCACTTTAAAACTGTAAACAGTTGTTGCATTTATATTAATGCTATAAGTTTCTGACTGTATAAGCATGTTAAAGGCTGGAATCTGATGATTCATATTTAAAGGTTAATAATCTTATGGTTTTTGTGAGTCAAACCTTGTAATGATGATTGTGTAATGTGAAGCACTTACTGGCTCAGTGTGGCCATTCAAATCAATGAAGGATACAACATGTATCTCCAAATACACTGCTCATAAATCTCACAACAACAATCTAGCAAGATGTTAGTAATATTATGACATGTGTAAACATCTAACCATATAAAGACACATTACCGAACTACAGTTGTTTTAAGAACACTGGGTTTTTTACATTTCCTGTAAAGTAACAGTTTGGGATTGATGAGGATTCATAGGATTCACAAGTTCACAATGAAGCTATAAAGAGTGTTCCAGACTGGACAGCGTTTTCACCAATGCATAATACAGTGTAGTCAATTAGAAGAGCTCATTTACATACAGCAGTGTTAAAGGAACAGTAATAAAACAGTCTGGCTAATTCAAAGAGAAAAATAGAGGTTGTAAATGGTCATGTAAAAATGAATGGGAGATCAGGAGAAAAAATAAAAAACAAAAATCTAGGACATAGGCCTTTTAAATACACTTGCTGGTCACGCTATCAGAAACACTTACCTTTTGTTGCACCTCGTAGGCATACAGATTAGAGACTATATCCCATCATCAGTCATCCTCTAGCCTTTTGTTAGTGGACAGTTTCTCAACACATATACTCTGCTATATATGATTTTGTCTGGAGAATAATTCTCTTTTCACCTAAATGTGTGCAGACTATTTTCTGTGGCAGTGAATGTTTTAATGAAACATTTTTTATTCATGTACAATTTGTGTATTCATGTGAATCAAGTCAATTCAATGCATCACTTATTTGCAGTGTGGTCAGCATTGCTCTTAAGGCCCTTACCATTGATGGAAGGGGAGACACTGGCTGACCTTCACAGTAGTAGCTGTGCATTTCAACAGATGGACTACAGTCAGTGATTGTACAGACTTACAAAAGATTCTTTGAATACACATGATTAAAACGTGTCAAAAGGTTGAATAAGAATAAAATGTGTTGCATCAACACAATAGTTGAACAAAATGAAATAAAACAGCAGTTTTGATGATGTACATGTTATTTACGTGAAAACAAATGGACATATTTATTCATGAACTGTTACTTTCAATTTACCTACAAAGTAAACCCATATGACAGGTCTATCTAATATTATATCCAGTGAGTGGACACTGGGAAAAAAGGATGAGTTGGATTTGTATGAATGTACATGGTTCAGATGTCTATATCATTTCCAACAGAATAAAAATATAATACATTAATATGGTTATTTTGAAAAGTAAATAAAGTGAAAGACAAAATTGATGTAAATGTATTCATGTGCATCTAACAGACACATCTGAACCATGTACATTCAATGCATCACTTTATTCCATGTAGCTGCAAGGAAGGCATACCAAATAAAATGGCAGAAATGTGTTTCTTCTTTAATAATAAAGCTACATGGTATAAATATTCAAACGGCATCAGTGGGAGAGCATGCAGGTGCCTTTGAAATGGCAGTGAGAAATCCCCCGTGTTTATTTTCAGTTCTTGTTGCCTCAGCCCACACATTCAGAGTCAGTGTACCCACGTTCACGCGGCCCTCTCGTTATGAGAGAAAGCATTTGTGATCCACCTACATCTGTTTCAACCACTACTGAGCACAAACCACAATGGTCACCACCTAGCAGCAATTAACCTTTGAGGCAGATTGACTGCTATTCAGGAGTCAGCTTGTGAAATTAAGTGAGAAAGTTAAAGACATAAAAACCGCTTATGCAGAATAACCGTTGTTAAATTTACTCAACGTTGTGTTAAATTTACAGTGAGAACCTCTATACTCAATAACTGAACAGGCTCCTACTCAAGGGAAAAGACTCTTTAGGCAGCTTTGACTCCTCACAAAATAAGATACAGCCATCACATAGACGGGGGACAAATTAATAATGCAGGTCTGCTACGTCAGTGCAAACTGTGGTCAGACTGTTAACAAGAACCGTACACAGAGACAGTTATTAGAGTAGAGCTGCAGAGCATAGACCCCTAAATACAGAGACGAATGCACATCTGAGAGTTCAGTGGTGTAAAAACCACTAGCCTACAGAGATGTGGACAACGGTCAGATGAGTCATTCAGTATATTCTGGTGATATTCTGGTGGTCATAACTGGACAAACGCATGTGTCTTATACATAGAATGTAACCGGCCTCAATACTTGACCTCCTACAGTGAGGGACTCTAGTGGCTATATTATGTTATGGGGGGCACTTTGTTAGCATGGTGTGGGTCAACGTTTAGGGAGGGGTCATTTGAAATCATTCATTCATTCCTTATCCAGCTCATCCATTTGGGTTGCGGGGATGCTGGAGCTAATCCCAACTGACTGTGGGCCCAAGGCAGGGTACAATCAGGACAGGAAGCCAACCCATTGCATGGCAATGAGAATTTGAAAGTTATTCTAACTGATCACTTCTTATCCTTTCATAAAACATTTTTGTCCTAATGGCAGTGGTCCCCTCCAGGATGACAATGCCCCCATTCATAGGGCATGGTGGTAACTGAATGGTGTGATATGTTAATCCCATGCCATAGCCTTCCCAACCTCAACTCCTAAGGGAGATTTTGGACAAACATGTTAGACACTCTCCACCACCATGATCAAAACACCAGTTGAAGGAAATTTTTTTTGGGAAAATGGTGATCCATTCCTCCAGACCAGTGCCAGAGACTTGTCAAATCTAGGTCAGGGCACAGTGAAACTGTTGTTCAGAATTGCTTATGATGGTTTAACACCTTGCTATGTTGGTCACTATGTTGTTTTTCTTTTCCGTTGTCACCCATGTGAGACAAGCATCACTGTATATTCTTAGTCATATGCAGAGACAGGTGAATGTAGAAATGTATGTGCAGGTGAATATACACAAAGAAGCATGATTGCAGGTCATGCCTCTGCATATACCTTACATGCTTCTGCACATGCATTTATATGCAAAAAGATTTCCCTTATGCTTAGAGCCGTGAAGAGTAAAATAAATTTTTTTCTCAATCAAATACACAAAAACACACACATACACTCACATACACATATATACACATGCTCATACATACACACTCTCAGAGAGAGTGAGAGGAAGTCTTGTGGTGACTCAATGCTAAATTGATTTGGGCTCAGAGTGGCAGTGTGGAGCAGATGAGTCAGAGTTTCCACTGTGACCCCCATTTTCTCTCTCTCTTGCTCTCTCTCTCTCTCTCTCTCTCTCTCTGTAGCAGAATTTACAGGTTGCATCAGTTGTTTTCCACAGTACCCTTATTACCTTTATCAAGGTTTATTTTTACAGTCCATAATGCATGCTTGCTGGTTGTGTAATGATGGCAAATAGCACTGGGTGTGTTAGGGTTCAAACGCATTTAAACACATCATAAGGATACTTCCATTCTCTGAATGAAAATGCATTGCATTCAATTTACATTATTAAAATGTTTCAAACACACGCACATAATGTGTTATGTCAGTCCAAGGTAACTGAAATACAGCAACTGTGTTGATGTGCAACACATCTGAATCACATACAAAGACAGCATCGTTTTTATATCAGTATATCAGTAGATGTGGAAAAGAGGTCACCACTGCAAAGTTCAGGTTGTTTGAGCCTAACCTTCAATAAACAGACCAATTGGTGAACAACTTCTCAACAGAGAAACCTGAATGGGAATGTCTTTTGAGAACCAGACTTCACTGGTGTGCTCATTTATGTACAAAGAACACTGCATAGACTATGCCATTCAATATCTCTTCAAATCATTGTAAAGTGACTCCTTAAAAACAGCGTAATTTTCACATTCTTTGTGCATTTTTTTTCCTTCAAGTTTAGATTTGCTTTCCTTTACAAAGCAACCCTTCAAGGACCCCTGCTGAAGCTTCTCCAAACCACAGGAGAATATGAACAGCAGAGGAATCTCAGTGGCCTCATAATGGCCTGAATTGCACAACAGCAAGCACAAAGCAGATGATAGTGTTACAGCCCGCGTCATTAGGGACCTGACCACAGCGCTACATGCCAATGCAGGAAACCCTCCAACCACTGACCAGCAGCAGCGGATTAGTGGAGTCCCTTAGCAGCCACTCGTATCTTACTCACACTCATATAAATCACAGAGGACATCTCTTATTCCCTACAGAGAGGGAGGACTCAAGGGGGCATGGTCACTGATGCCCCTCTTATCTGGAAAGTGGGCCTTATTGTTGTGATTCACTTGGTCCAGAAGCATGCCTTGCATAACAATTCATAAGAAAATGAAAATTTGGTCACCTGACTTAGTCTTGAATGACATTAGCATTCCTACTACCGCTTCACTCAAACGATGAGGAAGACCTAGCTCCCACATTTCCCAGAGGACTAAAGACATTGATAGCCTACTTACTGGAGTGAGATAATTTCTCTAGACAGAGCGATTATGTTGAAAAATGGAACTGAACTTGAACAACAATGCTGTGCGCCTCTGCCCCTGAGTCTGAAAAGATGCATTTAGGCTGAAATAGAGTTGGACTAGATACCTTATCTTTGCATTATGTGCTGAAACTATGATTTAAGCATACATTTCTGTGCCATTGCACACTTTCACATCCTCTTTACAAAGAAGGGGGAGGAGACAGTAAAGCCATTATGGAGGAAAAAATATTGCTTTGAGAGTTCCACTGGTGCTGGAGCAGGTTGCCACGACCACCCCTGTGCGTGTCTCCTATTTGTCTCGTTTATCTAGACATGATGCAAGGCTGAGTTCAGAGTGAGAAACCCACCAATGGGCCAACGTGCAAGTGCCTCAGGGGGTGGGAGGGAAAAGAAAAAAAGTGAGGAACACGGCAAAACATCACCTCAATTGGTGGTAATAAATCTGGAATCTTTCCTTGGGTGTGCTCCAGTCATGTAAAAGCCATTTTAATCACCATCCTTCCTGTCATATTACTCACCCTTGACTGCTGTTCGCTAAATTACATTTGGGCCAGAATTCCACCCTTCTACTCCAGGCTGCTTAACGCATGAATGGGAATTGATCCTGTCTTTGAGGCTGTGTCAGATTGATTCCCCTGACTTATGGGCCAGGAAGTGGCCAGTCTCGCCGAGCTGCAGAGAGCGGGGAGTCCAAGCAAATTCCTTTCACCTAATTCAATCACAAAGGAGGGATTAAAGTGGGCATGTGATGTTCTCTGTCTCTACACGTGGCTTATGGGAGTCCATGTCATTGTCTATAATTGATCGCCATTACTTTCAGCACTAGTGTGGTGGCCACATTAACTTCTCTCAGGGTGTGGGAGTACAGGTCACATTCCAGAGCTCTCTTATGGAAAAGAACTTTACATTTTTTTGACCAGTCATGTGGTCAACAATGTGTTAATTAGGTATCTATCCAACCCTCCTGTTATCTTAAGATTTACTAACAAATGTATATTATTGGGGTTCATTTGCCCCCAGCAATTAAAACTCCAGAAAATGATGATAAATGAAATGGCTTCCCAAGTCCATGTGCCAGTCACTTATGTACATGTAAATAAAACATATTCCCCCACCCACACATATACCCTTCTACATTCAGAATCACTATTAAAACCTTGATGACAAAATGCAAGCTCTGCATTTAACCCATCGCATGTGCACATGTGGAGCAGTGGGCAGCAATCAACAGCACCCAGGGAGCAGTGTAGCGGGGTGGTACCTCGCTCAAGGGTACCTCATTGGGTCGGGACTTGAACCTGCAACCTTATGTTCACAAAGGCACTGTCCTAACCATTAGGCCACCACCCATGTAACAAAGTAGAGCAGCATGTATTATGGTCAAGATCAATTTGACCCAAGTAAAAACAAACAGAATTATAGTTATATTTACAGTGACCTCAGTATCACCTAAAGAATCCAAATCAAATGTGGGAAAAATGTTAGTGTTCTTGTTTCATACAGCTAAAACAGCCTCATTAAATTAAGTTTAAATTAGGAAAGGTCATTAAATATGAAGCATTAGATATATTAAAGCTAGTAACTTCATAGTTTTATACAGTTAAAGCAAGTTAAATGGTTTATCAAGCATCTAAAGTGGGCAGTATGAAGCTACAGCTATAGCTGTAGTATTATTGAAAGTATAGATGAACCAGAAAATATTCTTTGCTTGATGCCACAAAATAAGCATTTTAGTTCCTGTTAGATCCTGCAATGGGCATTACTTTAAAAAAAACTTTGAAGAATTTAGTAAATGAGATCTGCAAGTGTGAAGAACCTTTTTGATGTTTAAAAATGTTACTTTAATGGTTCTATTTAATGGTTCTGTTCTTGGAAGAAGCCTTAAAAACATTTAAATTACGTGATGGTTCTTTATACTTTTACAGTGTTTTTCACAGTCGTCTCTTGTTCACAACGTTTTTTGTTTTTTTTAGGAAACTAAAATGGCTCCACTGTGGCATCACTCAAATATATTCCTTTGTGTAGAGGGAGCGGAGAAGGAAGTGGGTTAGTGTTATATTTATGTTGGCACTCCCATTCTTCAAATGTATGTAATTTAAATGATTTAGTACAAATTGTAGCTATGAAAACAAAAACCTCCATCTGTAAAACTGTACATTCTCCTTCACAGAAGAATGAATAAAAAGTTATTTTAATGAACTTTTAATGTAAGGCAGTAAGTAGATTTTGATACAGGTTATTTAAAAAAACTACCATTGGGTCATTTACGATGAAATGTCCAGGCAACATTAAGGGCAGCTGGCATTTTCAAACAGTGTATTTTTTAAAGTTCTGAACATTTTATTTATATTTTAAATGCTTTTTATGATGGAGAGTGTGTATGTCATAAAACTCAGAATCAGGCCTTCAGGAAAGCTACAGTTGTGGATTATGTCTTGTTTTCTAGTCATAACTATCATCTTAACTTATTTTAAGATCTAAAAAAAAAACTTTACTGCAGTCCTGCTGAACCTTCACTTTCCTTTAAAGGTCAGTCAGCGTCCCTCACTGGTACTTAAACACTCAATCTTGCCCCAATCTCAGCCAAGCAGGCTGTAGCTCCGACACTGAGCCGTTGACACCTGACAAAGATTTATTGGATGAAAGTGATTGAAAGCCTAGAAAAAGAGCAGAATAAGATTCTTTCTTCAGACTAATGAGTGAAATGTCCTCCTACACTAATGCCACGGTGCTGGAGGTGATTTTTTTTATATCTTCCCTAATGGGACACATGAATGCGGTGTGATACCCATTCCCCTTGGTCAACCTTGCCCTGAAGTGAGGAGCTTCTTCTTTTTGCAAGTGCTCTGGGAACAAAACAGGCCTTAAGTGAATATGCATCAGGCATTCAAGATCTCTGCAGCTCCTCTTGTCCAGGGTGCAGAAGGTGCTTTTCAGTGCAATTGTACTATAAAAACATTTAATATTGTATTTCATTGCGCATATAATATGCCATATTGCTTAAAAAGCAGCAAAACCACAATGCCTGCTACTTAAGCATCTGTTTGCATTCCTGTAAATGCCATTCAATTCTCATTTGATGACCATAATGTCCTCTCAAAACCGTCATAAGTGGTTTTGATGGTGCAATGTAGCGTTCAGTGTTTTTTACAACGAAAAAGGAACCAAAACTTAGAATAAAGTTCACTGAAGTACATTTTACATAGCAATGCAAGTTTCAAGACTTCTTGCCTGCAGTGAATTGTACTTCAATATCTCAGCCAGGCACAGCACCCTATCTTTTAAAAAACTGTCTGCTTTGCATATCTGAAAGCTGACTACAGGCAGTGTGTCTGGACATAATGAGATCCCCATCACACTAGGGACAAAGCATGCTCTCTGATTCAGAATCAGTCCTCTCTACCCACTCCTATCTATTCTTGACACTACTTGTAATGCCAGGGCTTGTGCATTTTGTATGTTTCTTGTATATTATACCCAGGCCGTTTAATTAGATGTGCATTAAAGCTGTATTCAGAGGAACAGGCAAAAGTTGGAGTTTAAGTGAAAGAATCCCAATATGTGTTCCTTTGCATGTTGGTAAACAAAGCGGCTCTACCTGCCTGTTTACGTGAGCTCAGCCAACCTTCAGCTTCCTATCAGTCATCACACAGACATCAACAAGCTACCCAGAGGCAGCTTAGCCTGCAACTTAATTAGCTGACAACTTGCAGGATATAATATGGGTGTATGTGAATTTAGTTTTATCAGAGAACCCAGGCTGGCAATTAAGCACTGCTGCATTGTTAACTAAACACAGCTGAGACTTATAATCTACAAACTGTTGCTCTTATTACACGGGAAGTGTGGACTGCATTGACTTCAGTGGACATCATTTAGGTTAAGAAAGAATAGTCATATACAAGTGACTGTTGTGAGCTGTTTTAAGGATATCTGAGCTTCAGTGGGTCATTTAGCTCTTGAGTTATTGCTCACATTACCTATTGCATGTGCCTGCCACTAGGATATTAAAACAAACGTGTGTGGGTGTGCATGTATGATAAAAGGGGCCAAAGAAGCAGACTGTGATATATTTTCTGAAAAAAAAGGAAAGTGTACAGGAACATTTGTGTCCTCCAAGGTACAAACAAGATAATTCACTTGCAAAGGGGAAAAGTGTGGACTTGATTTTTCAAAGGCACACTGCATTTCCTGGACCTGTGGAAAGGTACACGTTTTAACAAAAAGTTAGTCATTGCTTCAGAATATAGTACAGTTGTCTTCCTTAGTTAAGTGTTGCAGACTGAAGGCCCCAGTGACTTGAGATTGCCAGCTCAGTCATAATGTAGTACCTTTTCTTCTGAGAGCATAGATAATGATGGAATTATACACTTCATTTACAATAGTATCCAAACACCCCCTTTAATGAATGAATTCTGCTACTTTAACGTATACCAATGGCTGATATGTGTTAAATTCCACAAGGTTTGTATAACCTCAATAGAATAGTAGAATATATTTAAATGCTTTTGCCACATAGCAACGCACAAGCCAGAGATTACTATGTTCGAAGAAATGCATCAGTTACAGTAGCATAAAGCCCCCCCAGCACAGGGCTGTGGTGTGTGAAACTCTATCCTATACATTTTGGATGAGTTGAAGCAGCATTTATGACCCAGAACTAATTATACAACATTGGTACCTAGTGTTCTTGTGGCGCTAAATGGAATCAAATCCTCAATGCAACAGTCCAATTTTTTAAGTAAAAGTCTTCCCAGAAGAGTAGAGGATGATAATGCAGCACATGGCAGAGAGGACAAACTCATTACTACGCTTGATTTCAGAAAAAAATGTTGACTGAGCAAATGTCTCATGTGATGCTTAAATTGGTCATTTATCTGCATATTCTCCAAACCAGGGAAGTTGTTTATATGGTAGATGATATAGAGAGTTGACTCATGTCATACAACTTTTTAAAACATGTAGCCATTTAATAAGTCACATACACTTTACATTTGCGTTTTTGTACGCTTCATGCAGAGGGAGCAGGACACTGTATGTGCTTTTTTCACTGCTGACTGGTACCACATGTAAATGGTTTGAATGTGGTTAACATACATTTGCATGCCCTGACACTGTGAGCTGAAGACTGCAATGGACACCTGCTGCAATAGATTTGACAAAGGGAACACATACATTTTCACTCCAGCCTCCATGCTGAAGCTCATTTTTACAGCCATGGCTTTGTTAAGGAACAGAGTGGAGACACACACTGCAGTTACCTGGTAATGATCAGATCTCACTGTTGCTAAGAGCAGAGTTTCAGTACACCCACTGAATCCCTCACCCACTCACTACCTTATTTTTTTCTGCTGCTGGATTGTCTGAGTCTGTCTGTATGTCTGTCTCTCACTTTCACAATCACACACAGACACACACACACACACACACACACATGCTCAGCATTAATGGAATTAAACTCTCGCTGTGCATGCTGCTCTGACTCAGGCGCTGTTTTGTTGCCTTGTTCGTGGAACTGGAGAGAACAGAACAACTAGTCTGTCATTTAGGCGTGAGTCATCAACAGCACGCGAAAGAGAGAGAGAGAGACCCTGATGCAAGCTCTCTCGCTCACATGCTCTCTCACGGATGCAAAGCAAGCAAACCAGGCAATCAATCATATATCTAATGCATAACATCGCCCATTCACAATGAGACTTTGTCACATCACGCTATCAGTCAGAGCTTAATTAGAGAAGTGCAGAAGCAGCACAAAGGAGCCGAGAACAATCATTACCTACCCTGCAAAGAAAAAAAAGGAAAATGTCCTCACTCATTGATTGATGGCACCGACTACCTGCAGAGGCTTTTGTCTCAGATATTAACTGAACATTTTGCCTTAATGGAGATAAAGCAGACATATACAGTGTAAAAAGTCAAGCAAATCAACAGCAAATTAGACACAGGGTTACGATGTACCTCCTCAATAATTCTGAAGTACACTTCAATGTACACACTAACATCACTGACAATCAACACAATACACCCTCTTTTTAAGTGGCTAGTTAAAAAGCCACTTGAAAAGCAGGCTGCTTCAAAACCTGGCCTGCAAACCCTGTTTTGCATCTGTGTGCGTATGCAGGTTTTGCATACTGCTTGCATTACTGTCACCTTGCTGACTTGAATTATATGTGATGGAGTATAAGAGAAGTAGAGTGAGGGAGTGTGTTGGGGTGATCTGCTGTGTGAGCTGCACAGGGTTTTATCATCATCTGTTTCATGCATTTAGGCATCAGCATTTAGCTGCTTTAATGTTACCTGCGGTAGGCAGCATCCCTTCGCTGGCTGGTCTTTTGGGATCCAGATTTGGCACATGTGCATGCGCATCTGTGAGTACACTGCTGATGTAACCTCTTAAAAAATGAAATTACCACAAAGGATTCTTTGTGCAAGGCCACAGAAGACCCCTAAAGAATCAAGTGTGAAAAAAACCTTTGAAAATGGGGTCATCAAGAGTTCCTTAAAATATGCAAAGGTTATATATAGGAAAGGATTAGAATTAAAATGCAGGTTCTTTGAATGTCTTAATGGTTCTTCTCTATGATGGAGGCTTGATGTTTACTTATTATTAAAAAGATTTATTATAAATTACTGATTAAATGAAACTAAAGAAAGTTATGTGGTTATAAAAGTGAGGAGCTGATGCGTTTGACAGACTCTGAGAGTTTAAGAGACTAAAATATGTCAAATGTTACATCAACACAATTCCTGCCAAAAGACGTTTTTCCAATTTTTCACCCGTAACTGTTTGACATTTCACACATTTGAATGAATAAATCTGAAACACATTTTCAGTGTATGTTAAAATAAAATTAAGAGATTTTACTCAAAATAATCTTGCATTATGTTTGTATCTACATATATATATATATATATGTGTGTGTGTGTGTGTGTGTGTGTGTGTGTGTGTGTGTGTGTGTGTGCACACTAGTGTTACATGCATCATGAAGCAGTGACAGGGAATGGACATCTGAACGGAAAGAGACACATATGCCATGGCAGATTGTTGCCATGGCACCATCACTGCCCTGAGATTAGTGGCAGTGCTCCATCAGACAGGAGAGCAGCAGGCAGTGCCAACATACGAGCCTACAGTAACATTCTGATTATAGACATATCCATGCATGGCAACACTTTAGATGAATGGAGGGTGACACAAGCATTCATAACATTCCAAGTGAAGACTTCAGCATGCTCCTGAATGTTGCACTCTCAATGGAAGAGCCTTTAAAAACTTGAAGCACTTGGTCCTTAGTGAAGATGAAGTAATACACACTGGTGCTAGATGAAGGATAATTCATGATCATGGGACTGGTACACTGAAAAGGTGATTTAATAAACTTTACTCTACAAAACTGTGCATTATTTTAGCTGTTTTGTATTCAAGTTCACCAACTAATCTGAAGAACATGAGTCATGACTTATCAGTTAGTTGAACACAAATAAAATATATATTTCGCACAGTTCACTTTTCCCTGTGATCTGAAATGGAAGAAGCGGTTAAGAAAATGAATGGATGGATGGATGATTTTGCCTCCTACTGTTTGTATTAAACAGTGAAGATATATGAATCCAATAAACTCAGTGCATCACTTTTCTCCACAAACTGCACCACACACTGACATATCTGTATACAGTCACTCATATGTTTATAATGTGTGAAATTCATGGCACACCCTAAACTTAAGGCTAATCAACAATCATAAATAAAATAGAAAGAAATATTACTGCTCTTTTAGCTTTTAAAAAATTGAAACATTTATATTAAAAAGTACAATATTAAAATCAAGTCCATTTTACAATCACTGGCAATATGGGTTTGCCATGAAATGGGATAGGTTCTGAAAATGTACCAAAACAAAAACCTGTACACATGCATATGAAAAGTCAGCCAGATATGCATGCAAAAAATCCCGACTTCAGCAGTGAATATGAAAATATGCATATTCAAATGAAATTGCTTGGTTCATTAGCTCAGAAAAAGGCCAGCGATAGTCTCACGGTCAAGCAGTCTACAGAGGAGGAGTTGTTGACATAGGGACAGGTATCACTATGAGTCATGCTCACTTCAGGATGTTGCAAAAGCAGTCAAGAGCGAACTTCAAACAGACTTAAAAATGTTCTGTGCAAAGCTGCAGAGACACAGTAAACACTCGCTGCTGGGGTTATTGATGTTTAATTGACTTCAGAACATCTGCAATTCCATTTGGTCGCTTAATTGTACTCTGCCAATTTAAAAGCCTCAGAGAGGGGAGTGTTTACCCGTGCTGAAGGAATATTCTGATGAGGCAAGCCTGTAATGGAACAAGAAACTACAGTATATGACTTCTTGTGGAGTTGTGGAGATTGCATTCTCTAATGCTTGTCTCTGCAAGCTTGGTTTGGCCCTCATCATAAACATGTAAATAAGCTCACAACCATGAGGCCTCTTGATGTTTTAAATGTATGCATCTGCAAGAGATTAAAGCCTCTTTTATTTTCCCTCACAAGAAGCTGTGAGGCACACACTTAGGGCTGTGCTTAATAGTCTATACTCAACCAGTACCTTTTGTACTATAACTGTGCTGGTGCTTCATTGGAGCTACATGTTGAGCAGCAGGTTTTATTTGCAAGCAACAGTATCCTGGTTCCTCTGAAACAGTAAACAGCAATGCAAGTGCATACCTTAGAAATGACTAACACGTCTTCTCCATGACCCTTTTTGCCTGTATATAGTCAAGTTTCCCTCTGTGAGTCAAAGCTTTTGGCTAATAGCTCTGCTCATTAGAGGAAAATATGCAGCTATGCATAGACAAGAGACAGGATTTCAGTGCTGTCAATCAAAGAGTTTGAATGTTAACATGACTGTGCTGCTAGGAAAAAAAGGAGATTTCCCCTTTCATTCAACAATGCAGGATAAGTGTAAACATAAACATGTTTACATGAGTCCAAGTGCTATTGATACTGCTTTCCTGATCCTACACTTTATCTGGTACACACCCTGTTTCCAGAGAAGTTGGGAACTTTTCCAAAGTTTTCCTGACTAACTTAATTATATTTTGTAAACATATACAAATTTAGAATTTGATGACTGCACACACTCAACAAAAGTTGGGACAGAAGCAAGTTTACTATTAACTTACATTACCGTGTCTTTTTAATCATTTTGAAACTGAGAATACAAATTGTAGTTTTGCAATCGGATAGAGATAGACAGATAGATCTGGACTGGAAAAAGGTCAGTCAAGCACACATACTCTGTATCTATGTAGCCATGTGGTTTGGCATGTCCCAGGAAGAGACCTCGCCTTGATGTCAGTGGTTCCTTCACATACATGCAACTCACCCAAACTGTGGGCACTGATGCACCCCCATACAATCACAGATGCTGGCTTTTGCATCTTTCATTGATCTAGAAGTCGTTTTATTGTTATCACAGAGAACTCACACACATTCGCCCGAAAATAGACAGTCTTTTGGTCCATCTGTGATAAGCTCAGGCCCAGCGAACTCACCAGTGTTTATGTATAGACTTGATGTATGGCTTCCTCTTTGTGTGATACAGTTTCAAGTTTCTCGATGCAGCGACAAACTATGTTAAGTGACAATGGTTTTCCAAAGTACTCACGAGCACACGTGGCTTTGTCACAGTAGCGTGATGGTTTCTTAGGCAGTGTCATCTGATCATGCTCACACACATTCAACAGAGATGTCTTTGAATTTTTTCACAATGTTATGTACTGTAGATGTTGAAAGACCTAAATTAATTGAGAAATGCTCCTTTTGAACTTACTAACAATTCTTTCATACATTTTGCAACAAAGTAGTGAGCCAGAACCCATACTTGCTTGCAATAAGAGCCTTTGATAAACGCTACTTTTATACCCAATCATGAAAGTGAAAGTGACTCTTTGTCATTGTGAACACACTCAAGCACCACAACGAAATGTGACCTCTGCATTTAACC
>JBBPDA010000152.1:6640940-6652092 GCA_037974385.1 Arnoldichthys spilopterus | reverse complement strand
GTGGAGCAGCGGGCAGCTACCAGCGGCGCCCGGGGAGCAGTGTAGTGGGACGGTACCTTGCTCAAGGGTACCTCAGTGGTGCCCGGACCGGGACTCAAACCTGCAACCTTCAGGTCTCAATGGCAGTGTCACTAGGCCACCACTGCCACCACTGGCCATCATGATGCCTCACCTGCAACCAATTAGCTGCTTAATGTGAAGTCTTATAAATTGATGTTGCTTGAATATTCTGTGCACTTTTCAATCTTATTTTACCTCTGTCCCAACTTTTGTTGAGTATTTTGCAGCCACCAAATTCTACATTTGTATATATTTACAAAATATGATTAAGCTGGTCAGTAAAACTATTGAAAATCATTTCTTTATAATATTGTTGGCTAAATAAAGGTTCATGTGAACTAACATACCACAGTTCTTTACTTTTATTGCATTTTTTAAAATATCCTTAGAATTTAAAAACTATATTATTAGTTAGATATTGTGATATATATATATGACCCCATCATATAAAATGCCACAAATGTAAAAGTATTAAAAAAGTTTAAAAACTATTTTTCTGTGCCAAGTGAACAATGCCTCATGTTCCTCGCAACAAATTTGCAAATTCATGTTGAGTAACTACAGCTGAACACATGACACCCTGTGTTTCCTGAAATATGAATGTAAAACACAAACAATGGAGTGAGCAGTGCGCATGTGTCAGCCACTTTCATTGGTTACGTAAGACCATAGGACTGAAAACGAAGTGACCCCAGAGGCCAGTATTTGCATTTCCTGTAATCAGATCTGTTCGCTAAAGGGTGATGTAACTGGATGCCAGCCTTTGGTGAGGCAGGTTTTGGTGGAGTATGAGCCCATACACTCACTCTGCAGCAACATCTTGTTTGTGTATTTTCCATAGACTTCAGTCTGGTAATTTTACTGTATTTGGTGGTGACACTCTTAGCACACGACTGCAAATGAGGGGAGCTGTTAGTAAGGGAGGCACTGCAAGTGTAAAATAGCTCAGTCCAGAGACCTCTGACAATGTGCAGTGGATTGTCTTTCATTGCATCATCCTGTTTGTAGGACAGTGGCACAATGTCATCAAGATATGGCAGGCTGCCAAGACACTGAACTCTCCCCCAAAAAAGTAGGCTACTTGATTTACCGGGACAAAGTTTCAAACAACCTTTCAAAATGGTATCAGCAAAGGCACAGTCTGAAAGAAAAAATGCATGAATTCTGGAAGCCTTGCACTATTCAGCTCTGACATGATCCACTATGTAAATCTTATTCTAAATTCTTCACAGCCTGCTAAAGGAGGGGTCTTCCAAACCTCAAACAATTTTGGGAACCAAAATGTGACTTGTACTTGTTATTTCAACACAATAGACATCTGTGGGACCAAAAATGGATTTTCACTCCTCCTTGAAAACCCCACAACATTTTCCTCCAAGTAAGCCTTTAATCCCAACTTGTGCTCTCCGGATAAAGGAGGAGTGTCTAACACACGGCTCTCTATCTCACCTCATTAAATCAGTGAAATGGATGGCAGGGCTCACTCTGCCAGGAACATTCTCTCAAAGGCAAGATGATGTGGTTCCTGTATGGCAGTGGCTCGCGGGCTCATCTTGGAGCTGCTCATTTTGCCCTTGAGTTAACATCACCGGGGTGCAGAGCCAAACCACAGCATGAAGGGCTTTTGGCAGCCCAGAAAAAAGACAACTTATTCTGTTGGAAGAGCCTGACGGAGCCCTTTCCACACACTTTGAGGAAGCTTGTTGAGTGCTCAATGTGTGTGCGCTTGTGTGATTATGTCCCTGAAACATATGCAAAAGTTCACAAGTGGATGAGCCTCTGGGAATACTGAACAGGAAAAAGCGGAAAAAGTCAACGCAAAAGTTATGAGTGGTACTCCAGGGCGACCCACTTGAACATTTACTACATCCTGAACTTTTTTTCCAAATTTTCCTTTTCAACATTAATTGAGAACGTGGGCAAGATAAAGCTGAGCTGAAACTGGACAACCCCCACCCCCCAAAATCGCTTTCAGATGGCCTTTGGTCAGAACATGATTCATATTCTGCTTCTCTGTTGAGTACTACACTCTGTTGAGTGTAGTAAAATCACTAGTGCGCTGCAGTTAAATATAGAGAATTGTAAACCACCACCACCGGCTTGACTGTATGCACTTGGAAGACTCTTTGAAGTTTTTTGTGCTTTGCTGATCATTTATTCTGGCTGTCAGTTACATTGATGTCATAACCACATCAAATTCATTCACACTAATATATAGTTGTTTTGTTGTTTATAGTGGCTTTATTCAGTGTTCTCCTTGAATGCCTTGCTCAACAATAACTTTATGCAGTTTATAATAATAGATCTACTCAGGGTACTTTAACAGTGTACTCAATACAATGTACTGTTTTACAAAGAATCTCATATAGGACCAACAAATATCAAAGTTTTTTAAGTTACTCTAAGTTTGTTTTAGGTTATTTAAAATGTTTTGTTTTCATTATTTGGCTTTAAACACAACTTAGGCAGTTGCTTGGTGGATGATATGGTGTTCCAAGTGGTTGCAAGGCTTTTGCTAGGCAGTTGTTATGGTACGGTATTGTGTATGAGTTTGTCTTCTTGTGGCTTGTGTTAGTTTCTGTAGTCTAGTATGGTTTAAATACTGTGTATTAGCAAGTTTGTGTATTTAAGTGTGTATGTGTGTCTACACATGTGTTTCTAAATGTCACATGTGGTTACTTTTTAATTATTGCTTTATTATTGTACATTAGTCTGTGTGTGTCTGAGCTCGTATTTAATGTAAATAAGTGTTGATAGGATAAGTGCCCAATGTGACATTATTTGTGGCAGTTGTACTCTGTACAGTACTCTGTACTGTAATCTCACCATTCATTTCTATGAAAAAAGTTTGTGTCAAAAAAACGCTGTGTAAAAAGTCTAGGTGGGAATGGTTCAAAAATCACAAAAATCTAAAATACATTTGTTATGAATGTGGAAAGCTAGACGGCTCTTGTTCACAGGTAAATCGCAAAATGAGTGTAAAATTATTATAAAACGAGATTTTTAACATTAACATGGTGCAAATGTAAAGACAGCTTTTGTCTATGTCTATTCCATTTAAAGAAAAGGTTGCCTTTCAACTGTCGTGCAATTGAAACCAGCAACTACTGTCTGTGGAAAAAAGCCTCCAAACACTAGTAAAGAAGATTTGTGTAGCTGCATGCTGGAAATATTGAGTGGAAGCCAGTTCATACGTTTTTGTTATTTACTGCAAAAATCTAACTCAGTTAGTTCTCAAACCAGATCTTTCTTTTTTCCTTTATTAACAAAAAACTAATTTTTACACAGCTTTGTGCAAGGCCAGTTTGACTGGCCTAAAATGAAAATACGTGACTTCAAGGTTAGTTATGTGTACAGCATGTGTTTAAATGCCTAAGCACTATGTCTTCACTTTGCTCATAAAAAAAGTATATTTACTGGTTTGTGAACTAGCTGCATGCATCAGCAGGGAAAGATCAGCTCCTGCAGAGTTAAATGTACTCCCACAGAGTAAGATTTTGCTAAATTGAACTCTGTAGGAGTCGACTCTCGTTATTGTGCTGTGTGGGGGCAGATGTTATGCAGTGTAAGACTCTCTGCAGTGTGTCTAGGATACCCACACTAACCAGTTCCCTTGAACAATGTGGCAGTGGGTGTCTTTCCCATGTATCTGCCGGGGACTCCTGTTTGAATGGGCGATATAGGGTCACCAGCAGCGCGGTGTGCAGCACCAGCAGCTCGACATGGCTTGCTGTGTGTGTCGCTCCGACCATGACCCATTTGCAGATCGAAAGAACACAGTGTTCCCCTGTCCCCACAGTTGCTATGGCAACAACGAGTGGAGAGACACAAGCTGTGGACATCATTTATGCTGCCAAGCAGAGATGAGAGACGAGAGACAGAGGGAGGGAGCCAGTGAGAGAGAGAGAGAGAGAGAGATAGAGAGAGAGAGAGAGAAAGAGCGAGAGAGACCCCCATTCAGACAACACTTTCTGAATCATGATTCTTCATTTTGGAATAAAAGATGCACAGATGCAAGTGAAGCGCAACTGAGCACCATGCAAAAAATTATTCTGAACGATAACAGAATAAAACCTTGAACAACTGACCATGCTTAACATCTCAGCATGCAGGTCAGTGCCAAACGTTTTGCTGCAACCTGCAACACTACTGTGAGTGAAATAACAATGTCTCCAAAACTCTTAAAGGAGTAGACACATTTTTTCTTTGAAAATAAAAGATTCAGCTGAAGGATTTGCTAAAAAAAATGTAGAGTGAAGGGAGAGTATAGTGAAAAACTAGTTAATTCATTTTAGACAGCTGCAGCTGAGCATATGAATGTGTATGGCTGTTTCACTCATCTGTAGGGCAGGAGAACAGTGGGGGACTAAAGACACAAGCAAGAATGGAAAACGCACAGGGCGGCACTTCCTCTCACTCAGTAAGCATGGCTGAAAAGTCGCCAGTGGCCTGTTTGCAAGACATTAAAAAAAAAAAGCTTAAAAAAAAGGTCCAGGCCAAAAAGGCTCCTCACTGTTTTTTTCTGAGCAGTTTGTTAGGCCTAAATATGTTACTCTTTCATTCAGTCTTTATAAGGTCTTCATCAGCACTTATTGACCACTATAATATAACTGCTTGTCTTAATTAGTGGACTTTGCCTACTACCTGGAGTAACAGCCTTCACCTTCACTGTATGTTTTCCTACTGTAACACAACCGGTTCATGTTACGAAGGGCTTTTCATTAGCCCATCAGGTGTGTTGGGGGCAGGAAATACTCTAAAATGATCGTTGTAATCCAGATCCGAGATTGAGAACCACTGTCCTACCAGATGGTGCACATTTTTGCTCACATCTCATTGTGTTGTGAGCTGGGACAGAGCAAAAATGTGGACTGCCTGGGGGGGAGCCTGAGGACTGCTTTGAGAACTACATCTTTAAAGTACATTTGGGGTAACCCAGTGCTTTCAGTTTTGGAAACTTAATCCAGCTAGTCAACAAAAAAATCCCAAAAGTGACAGATTTCACAGTTACAACCCAGTCTCCTAAGGGTTCATCTGAATTTCCTCAAAATGCTAAACCCTTCCATAGTATATTAGCTTTGCTTCCTAAAATAGGTCTGGCTGGTTCAGTGCACTCACCCTATGGAGTAGTTTGAGATCAGATGCTAGGCTGATGACACCATATTCTCTGTTGGGATTGAATTCTCTGACTGAGAGTGCAGTCCCTAAGGATTCCAGATCAGCTCTAATGCGGCTAAAGTCCATGCTGAGGCATCATGTTTGTGCAAGATCAGTGTACTGATTACTTCCTGATGGAAGGACGCCTGCATTTGCTGGGGTTTAGACTACACCACAGTGGCTCATTATGCTGTGGGTACAGTCTTACTAAGCAGAATATGCTGGAGGTGTTCCTGGTAAAGTGTAGTTCGGGGGAGTAAAGCATAGCATAAACTGAATTTTTATATGCATACGTCTAGATCCCATAACTATCAGGCTTTTCTTTGACTACCCTTTTGTCAGTTACTGAGAACTCCTTTGAGTATTTGTGGCTAAAGCACCATGCATTCATCTTTGGGTCTCAAAAAAACAAGCAAAATGCCAGAAAAGCCAGTATAACATCAGCACCTATCAGCAACCAATGATGCATAAAAGTGCAGATGCCATAGTCATCCCTTAGACAAAACCTATATTAAATTCTAATGTTATGATATTTTAGATAGTATTTTAGAGACATTTAAAGACAGACACTGTTATATACAACTTATAGAGCCTTGTGGGCAGTGGTGGCCTAGTGGTTAGGACACTGCCTTTGGGACCTGAAAGTCACCGGTTCGAGTCCCTGCCCAGGTACTGTCCCAGTACAATGCTCCCTGGGCGCTGTTGGTAGCTGCCTGCTGGTGCACGTGTGAAGGGTTAAATGCAGACGTCACATTTCATTGTGGTGCTTGAGTGTGTTCACAATGACAAATGGTCACTTTTACTTCTAGAAGTGGCTGGCTTGCAACTCACAGACACATTTTTACAATATTAGTACACAGTATACAAACTACAGGGTGCAAAAGTATGTAAGAGAAAAAATTGCAATTAACAGAGATAGCTTAGACACCATGACATAAAGAGCTCCAACACATAGTATTAAACCAGTTTATACAGAGTGTATGCACAGTATGCAAAATGCAGCTGCAAAGGCACTGCAGAAAAAATATCATGAATTTAGAGTGTGTTACAGATCTCAGACACCGAACTGGCTTGTTTGCAAGTCAGATATTTGTTTTTACAATATTAGTGGCTTGACAGTTTACAGGCTACATATTTATCACCAGGACATTAATAGTAAAAGTAGCTTATGCATTTTTACACTATTAGTTTCTGAACATTACATACAAAGGCACAAAAAACGCATAAGCGTATATACTCATGCACACATCAGAGGGTGAATCACTGCCGCACCCGTCCTCAGGGTCTCCTTGGGATGAGTCATTCCCATTAACAGTTGGCCCTTCAGGAATATCTGCGCAGCCGCAAAATACACACAGTCGCATGTGCATGGGTGCACCCGTACACACACGCACACACACACACACATACACACTCACGTTCCATCTCAGGCGGGAATCCCCTCTCTGCTTGCCTCCCAGAGCCGTGCCTACCATACAGAGGCAAAGAGGCTGCCTGGAGCAGGCGAGCAGCAGGGTTCAGCTTTCTTCCCTGAGCCGCATGAGTCATCCACTGAACAGAGCAGACACACAGGCTCTCCCAAATGTACCTGATCAGAACTCATGGTGCATCCCAGAAACACAATTATACCATTCATCATTAAAGCAGATTCAATGCTTTGTTTGCCTGTCAAGTCATCAGTACTGCTTCTCACCAGACGTTCAATGAAAGTAATTTCATCTGCAGTGGTGGCTGTCACTTTTCACACGTTAGCAGTGCATATATCATCCACACAGTCGATGACAGCCTTAGAGGCTTCGAAACTGCCAGAAATGGACAAATGACTCCCAGCCTGGATTAACAAAGAGCTGCCATTCTGCTGCAATTACTTGACATTGCTGGCATTGAGATCATCCATACTAATGCTTTCCAAGTCGGGAATGCCAGGCCAGTCTCAGAGTACAACACTCAGAATATGCAACAGTTGTCTGGACATTGGTTGACATATTGTTGACAATAACTTGCCTTTGCATTAACTGTGACTACAGAATGCCTTTTTGTTGGGTAATGAGAACAAAAGCAACCTGCATTGCCATTAAAGAGGTATTTCACCAATTTTCAAATCATTCTGAAAAATTAAATGGTTAGGATATAAAGAAAGTTGTTTGGTGTGGTTTAATGTGAAATCATTAGTTCTAGAGAAACTTCAGAGTCAAAATTGTTCACTGGGTGGACATAGGAACCATATGTCTGAAAAGTTTAATGCCTCAAAAGGTACCAATTAGAAAGCGTATGCATTAAATGGCTATGAATGTGTTGCTTGATGCCTGAGACTTTATTAGTAATGTACATTAAAAGTACATTAATAGTTTTGTGAGAAGGTTTTGGCCTAATATGTATTTTATGAAGTATTTTAAAGGAACATTTTTAATGCCTTTTTACAAACCAAGACAGTGAAAGGGAGATTTCAATATTCCGCCTTATAGAAAAATGAGTAACATTAAATATTAAAACATTCACTGAATACTGAATACTTGCAATATCTTTGACAATATGACCAGCAGGGACAGGACAGTTCTGGTGATATCACAACATAAAATTCCCTGACAATCACACAGTTTCAGATTGAATAACTGTGATAGCATAATATGATTACCATGCTTTTAAAAAGTCACAGAGGACACAAACCGCCTACTGCAATGAATGGCCAAGATGACATAAGCTCTGCATGGAAATTGTGTTTGGTAACTTGTTCAGTTTTTTTGAAAACCATGAAGGAGGAAGTTAATGGTTTTTGTTTCTGTAATTCATTTTTTGTGCTATAAGCAGTATGGGATTTGAGGGGGATAAGGGAAGCCATCCTCTTGTTAGCAAAATGACCAAAATGACCACGTGCCATTGCCAGGTGCACACAGGTGTGTATATTAGTTGGTGGTTTGACAGCAGGCGTAGTAAAAACTAACAAACACCTACTGGTAATAAGAATGCAACAGACTCTAAGGGTGTAACTATAAAAAGGAAATGTAATTTTTTGGTTAACTGCATCTTTAAACCTTTCTGGACCCCATAGATACTGATGCCTCTGACTTACTCAGAATCCAGTTTTCTTATGAACATACTGCACCAATGCGCTTCCATCATAACTACACAGTTCTGACATTTATTTATCTCCTTCTTATTCATAATGCAGCTCATCCATGAAAACTGTTTTCAGATGTCTCCTTGACAGCGTTAAATAGGCAGTCATGCGTTAAACATTCAGGTGAACATTTAGGTTTAGGTTAACATTTAGATTTAGATGTCAGTGGGTGGAGTAGCATGTCTTGCCCTAGGGCCTGATAAGACAGAAATCCACTGATGCTGTCCCATGCCCACAAAAGCAAGGACACAGAGCTGCTTGTATGTAGATGTAGTTACACTGGACGTACTTGCCTGTACACCATAGTCGCTAATGTTTTCTGGCAGCCAAAGTGTGTCCTGTTTGCAGTGAGTCACCCGTCTCTGTTGTGTGACAGAGTGACCTGTGCTTTCACACTGATGAGGAGATAGACTGCGACTGAAAACAACCATGACAACACAGGCGGGTCGCCATGGCAACTCGACTGGTCTGAGCTGAGGGGGAGCACTAGGCGCCTCCTTAACGAGGAATACACAGTGTTCCCTCCGTGCTGAGCGAGGGAGAAAGAGAGAGACCTGCTAGAAGCCATTCTATATCCAGCCCTGGAGTTGGTGATTAAGATGTTGCAGCCAGACACAGCCAGTACAGTGACTTGCCTGCCCACCTCACTTAAGCTAAGACTATGAGCACATATTTGTTCTATTTCCATTGGGACATAAAAAGAGATTTTTCTATTATAGACAAGAAATATCCATTATAGGCAACCCATACATTTACACACACACATATAGATTTTTTTTAACAACATACATACCAATATGCTGTAATATACAGTATTTAATGTCTTCCATACTTTCTTTGCCTTGGTGAAAGTGACTTATTTTTCAATGTAAACACACTCCATCTGCACCAAAATGAAACATGACCTCTGCATTTAACCCATCATATGTCCACACATGCAGCAAGCAGCTATGAGAAGTGCCCAGGGGAGCTGTGTAGTGGGATGGTACCTTGTTTAAGGGTCCCTCAGTGCGACTTCTGTTTAAAAGGGCAAGGTCCTAACCACTAGGCCACCACTGCCCACCACTGGTTGTTGGGTACATATAATTTTACCACAGCTTTTAAAAAATAAAGGTACCCAAATTGTTTCTGGCTGCTGGTACTACTCTAGGAAAATCATTCAGCTGCTATATACGTTTTACACGATGTGGAGTTTCTTTACATCTTAAAAAGGTTCTTCACACCCGCATCTCATTTGCAAAGATCTAAAGTGGTTCTACTATGGCATCGCTCCAAAAAGCCCCTTTTGGCACTTTTGTTTGTAAGACTGTAGGATCGGTGGGCATTAAAAGTGAGATTTAAAAACCGACCAAGGTTTAAGACCTTCCCGGTGTTCTCTGAACCTCCCTCCATTCACATGTTTTCCTGAGATTTTGGCTACATACCTTCCGGCTTTGAAGATTTGAAATGCCCCTGTGGCTGGGCATTAGTGATCCCAGCAAGGTGGGAGATTGCTATCTCTGGCCATTTGGGCTATTTGTTCTGCCGCTGCACACAGCATGGCCCAGAGAGAAGCCTCATTACAGGTATTACCGTGGCATTTAGTTCTGCTGCTGCCAGGAGCACAGAGAACAGCACAAAAAAGATCAAAACAGTGTCCCTTTCAACTCCACAAGCAACACATACTGGAGAGGTTTTCACAGTACACTTTACTCCATTTCAAATAAAATACACAGTAAATGACCTTTCCTGTCACTGTTTAACATAATGACTGACAAAGGGAGACTATGGAACAATATCTTTATGGCACCTTCAAACCAGAAAGCAACATCATTAAAGGATCATTTACAACAGAGATTGATGCGTCTTGATGATGTATTTTTTTTTTTCAAGAAACAGGAACATCTTGACTTGTGGTTTAACAGGATGTCAAAACTTAATGAAATGTCTAGGAGATGCTGCAAAAAAATCTGGTTAATCTCTAATATCTACATTATTTCCTCTCAAACATCCACCGGCTGTTACTTAACAAGTAAAGGAAGGGAGGTGGGACTGATAGAGACAGATAGACTCTGTCTGCTGTTCCTGTAGAGTGAGAGTTACATGACAACATTCCTAGATTGTGTGTTGAAGGTCATTGATATCTGACCACAAACACTGGCTTATGTGCTCACACAAACAGACGTAAGGAGGAACCCTCACAGTATGTAATGTGGGGCTCTATGCTAGGAGCGGCTCCTTCAGATGAGCTTTTGTGTCAATAAACAGCCCAAAGGTGTAGAGGTATTTCAATCATCCTTGTATGTTTCACTTTAATTTCATGAGCTCTTTTCAATAACACAGAGAGACTGAACAGATGAGTGGAGAGGCCCCTGTTAATTCAGCTCGGGACAGTTACACAAGCACTTGGAATTTGAGAACATTACGCAACAGGCCAAGGGCAGGCCCAACCTGTCCATAACACCTTTTTTAGGCCTATGTCAAAACAAAACATACAGACTTCCTGTTAAACACTTGTTCCATGGACTTCATCATTGAAAGTGTGTTCAGCATGCATGAGCGTCTGTGTATGTGTGTGTGTGTGTGTGTGTGTGTGTGTGTGTGTGTGTGTAGGAGCCAATTCTGAGGCCTGTCAAGCTCTGCAGGAGTTTTTATGCGGAAGGCAGAGCAGAAGGGACCAGTCCCAAACCTCAGGATATTTTTGACCTTGGGGGCAGAAGGAGGAGGAGACTGGGGACTAGGAAGACTGTGTGTGTGTGAGCATGTGTGTGTGTTTGTGTGTGTGTGTGTGTGTGTGTGTGTGTGTGTGTGTGTGTGTGTGTGTGTGTGTGTGTGTGT
>JBBPDA010000152.1:6604655-6622811 GCA_037974385.1 Arnoldichthys spilopterus | reverse complement strand
ACACTTGTCAAACAACCCTGTGCTATTCACAATTAAATGGAAAGATGTAATGAACCAAGGTTAATGTAAGTTTAAAGTCATATACATAGTTATGTAACCTAATCATTCATGAGTCTGTGCAAATTTTAAAATAAACTTACTAAAATTAAAAGAAATCAAGAAAGCTAAATCTAAAGTACAAAATATACATATACAATAATAGAAATAGAATATTAAATGTAAACAAGAACATTGTTCATATAGATAACTATACATGCTAAAGTGCAAAGTGACATTATTATAAACATTGTAAACATTTTTGGGTAAAAACACATTAGCAGGTGCATAGCAGACGGACAGAATATGCATTATATTATGTGACTGTCAGTTGGGGGTTATTAAAACAGTTTAAAGTTGTGGTGGTGTAGCCCGATTAAGATTCTTATAGCCTGAGGATAAAAACTCCAGAGTCTCTTTGCTTTGGCCATAAGACTCCTGTAGCGTTTGGTGGAGAGCTCCATATGAACAAGTGTTTGACACAAGTAAAGTGGAAGACATAATTTGCCCTCACCTTGTGGATCAGCCTTCTTAAAGGCATTTCCAGCATCAACAAAGCTGGTGGCGGCATCGTGTTTGTTCTGCAGCTGCATGTGAAGTCTGGCTGCCTGGCAGAATGCATTCCCTGCAGCTGCAGACGAGGAAAAACAAGCTCTATATCATGCTTATAGGACACAAAAAACAAACCTAATGATTCTAATGATGAAACACTCATCTTTATCAGTGTACCTGTGAACTTGTTGTCATATGCCCCAAATGACCTTATGTCCCATTTATGAAGAAATTCAATGTGTTAAGTTAATGAATCCTACATACCACTCCAGTTTTTGGCCATCTTGAACATGTTGGCTGCTCTTGCATACATCTCACAGGCTTCCTCTACTTTGTGATTGCCACTGAAAAGAGTGTGGCAAACAGATGGCAAAGACTGGTCAAAATAATAATAATAAATGAAAAATTGTTATTGTAAACACACCCCATTGCACAAAGTGCACCACAACAAAATGTGACCCATGCATTTAACCCATCCAAATGGGACCTGAACCTGTGACCTAACAATTACATTAATACCCTGCATATCTGCATTGCAATTTGCTTTTTATATAGGCCAGCTAAGAATTTTGCGTTTGTCTAAATATGCTTGTTGAGAGTCTGTGCTTGCTGGTGACTGTCAGCTGACAGCTGAGTCCCAGATTGGGGCTTGTGGACTCTTGGGAAGATGCAAATAGGCCATCACTAGCTACACCAACCAAACTAAAGCCTTTTCCATATATGAGGTGTAATCCATGATGATATAACTCTAAAAATACTGTATATAACACTGGTATGGGATATACTGGAAACAAATATGACTGGATTTAAACCTTACTTGGTCTCAAAACAAACCTCAGTGCTTGTCTGGCTAAGCTGAGCTGATGTTGCACTGGTGGCTGAGGGTCAGAAAGCAGTTGTAAGGTGGTATTTAAGCTGTACAGTATCTACTGGTGTGCAGTCTCAATCAGAGAACAAGTAGCGTTCACCACATTGTGTCCTTGTACACCAACGGCCTGTTCACCATTGTTTTTTTATGGAGTGTTTTCATTAGTTGTTGGAACCCGACTGCCTGCCACGGTTGAGCATCTCAGTTCCAGATTGTAAAAATCCACTTTAGGATTTGGCTCCAACTGCAAATTCCTGAAGAAAAATCCTAAAAGATCCAGCATGCATCCACGCAGTTGGAGAGAAATCATGTGGAGGATTTTTACTTTCTGGAACTGAAATGCCCAACCTTGCACATTGGACTATGTAGCCCATTTTTAAGACACCATGATATATACAGTGTGTGCTCGCAGTGCAGCGCAGGCAACTGCGACAATACTGCGTAAACAGGAAAGAGGGGGGACACCCTAGTTGTCTAACCGATCTGTTAATAACAGAGTTATGATAATAACAGAATGTAGTAGTTAACATGCGATGCATGAAATAAAAAAACTAAGAAAACACAATGCTAAGGAACAATTACGTTAAACAAAAAATCACATTATATTCTGGTAGTAAGTCAGAGACAGAGTTAAATGGGGGAAATCACACGTGCAGGTAATACTGCATTTCTTTTATTTGAAATACATGGCTGGTAAATACTCCCACTCCACATAACGGTCTGCTCACGACTTCTCCAGCAGGCTACAGCAACACTAGCCTGCAGCACTTTCAACTATCACCACAACACTGTAAACACAGCCGTCTCTGTCGGGATCAGCTGCGTCTCCACACTGCCAGCTTGTTTAAAAGCATTAGGTCATTTGAAATGCCAAACATCGTCACTTACGGGTAGACATGGCTAACACAATATAAAGCCGTAAACTTGATTGATCGAGCTGAACGGGCATCGAAACCCTGAATCCCGCTCCGGAAATACCCACTCCTGCTAATCTTACCCAAACATTCCGCCTAAGAAAGACCCCGAAGACTTCACTTTCTTATCCGCGTCAGCCATTAGTTGAATGGCCTCCTTCTCCTTGCCAGAATTGTCCATTTTGCAGCAATAAACGGGCAGAAGACCGCGATTATAAACTTAATTTTTCTGCAGCGCCTCTTAACCCGGTACGTAGCGCCACAGTTACAGGGGATTACTGGCAACGGGTCTTACTTTACGTAGGCGTAGAACCCGCGATGAAAGTCATCATGGGAGTTGGAGTCCTCTGAAACGTCACGGCCCGTCCACCCACCAGTATTCCACGAAACAAAGCGAAATACAGCTCCCATGGATAACCAACCCCTAATTACGTAATATTACAGTTGTGGCGTACGGAGAGCTCGTATGCTGTTATTGTTGTTAAAAAGATTACAGTGGTTTTAACCTCGATGTTAATTTTTTTGCAATACACGTTATGTTAACAAATCTTGTTCTAGGGATTACAGATTAAAAAAACCTGCACCTTTTCACATTTTAAAGGCCATGTTTAACCGGTGTGTTAGGAGCATGTGAGTAACGTTACTGACCATTTAAGATGCATGTTTGCTTCAGTTTGGTCAGATATGCTTGACTAAATTTGACATAATTCGTGCGTGTTGCGAACTACAGCTGACTGGATCACACAGCACTGCAGTAAGACACAAAATAAACAATTAATTAAAAATAAAGTGTACTTGCGTTACTGCACAGCAGATGGCAATATATGCAGTATGGGACGCACAGTCGGGTGCCTCTCAGCCGCACAAGCCATTAGAACGTGAAGGTGTCATAGGGACTTGACCTTTGACCAACCAGAGATACGTAATTACCCATCATATTATTAGCTACGTGCCTTTAATAAAATATTTATAGATATCTATTAAAATGAAACGAAAGTAAAGAGTTGTCATAGTGAACACACTCAATCACACACAAAGTGCACCACAATGAAATGTGACTTCTGCATTTAACCCATTACACATCATACATGGAGCAGCGGGAGGCCATGAGAAGTGGCCAGGGAGCAGTGTAGTGGGCCGGTACCTTGCTCATGGGTACCTCAGTGGTACCCAGGCCAGGCCTTGAACCTGCGACCTTCAGTTCACAAAGTCCTAATTACTAGGCCATCAACACACAAACAAACAAAACAGCATATATTTTGGCATTTTATTTCTGTAATATTTGTCTAATGTCATTTTAAATCCCCTGGTCATTTGTCTAAATATGTTTTTGTGAAATAAAAAAGTAATCTATACTAAAACTCAAATAAAGAAACACATTGCTTCCTAAGACTACATGAAACAAACATCACAGCTTGGTTTGTAGGGATGAAAACTGTACGAATGAATAAACTAAAGAGAGAGCAATTGAGTGGCTTCTGTAGAACAAACACATGAAAGCACTTTGTCATGTGAGCATTTCCTTAAAGCACTGCTGACGTAAAAGTAGCGCAAGCAGAAGGGAGTTGGCCCCTTTGTTCCAGTTAGACTTGTGTTTAAAAAACCCAGCAACACTATTGTGCGTGCACAACAGGTACATGAATGAATGAATACAAAGTTAGATAGACAAATTTCCTTTAGAGCACAGGAACCTACAGAAGTGCAAATACCAGGTGGATAAACTGAGTGAGAATGCTGATTTAATTGTGAACATTGGCAATGAACAGAGGTGAACTCCAGCAGTAATTCTTAAATACCCCCCCTATGTGCAAAGGTAAACTGCCACAGTCACCACAAACTGGAAGTGACAAGTTTAAAAAAATGAGTCACACAGGTACTGTAATATTTGAGAGCCAAGAGGGTGTGCTTTAATTCCCTTTTGTAATCCAAAAGTTAACATTTTATATGTAGAATATTTATTGAAAACAAACACAGACGACCGAAGTTTTCTTAAATAACTTTTTTATTTTTTATTTTAGCTGTTTAGGTGTTGTGTTTTCAGTGGTGGTGATAACTACCCAGTGACTGGCGAGTAGATCACTTTAAGTCAGTTTTGACACTCATGCATGGTCCTGTTGCTCTGCGGAGTGGGAAAAAAATTAAGGCCCACCCACTTAAACAGAACACTTCCACACAGAAACACAGCCATGCGAACATTCAAACCACAGAAAAATACAGAATGTGTTCCTCAGCAACAGTACATCTATAATAATCCAAGCAGAATTGTAGGTAGAAGTGTAGCTAAACTTTTCTTTTGTGACTGTTTAATATTCTGCTTCTTTATCCACTTGGTTTTCTGCAGCCGTGTTCAGACACAGAAGTTTTGTGCAATATGTTCAACACAATCCTGCATTGCAGTTTCACTTTGTTTTGCAATTCAAAGCTCTTATAAAGACACTTCAGTATTCTTTCCATTTAAGACTATGCCTTTTGTCTTACTGTACACAAACCAGTACACATGAGCAAATAAGCAAATTGGGAGTTGGTTCAGAAATTTCAGCTCACAGATTCGCCTGCATTATCCTGAGCACACTGTCCTCTGCTGCAGTTTAAATTTCTCAAAACTTAAAAAGCTGTTTCTTACAAAAAGAGTTTCTTACATTTCAAATGTGAGAATCTGTGTATTGACATTCATGTTAAATGTATTGGACCTTCTGCATTCAGAGAGGGTACTTCCAATACCCATGTGCGATTCATGAACCTCTAATACAACATGTAACTTTTTGATAGACATGAAATTTTGGATATATTTTTAAGGATAATATCCTTAGCAATGCCAGCTATTATTGTAAAGGCGGTATTATATTAAATTAAAAAACAAAACAAAACCACATGATTTAAATATAAACCATTCAAAGCACTTCAATTTACAGCATACTGGCTAAATGCAGCGAAATGTTCATATGGAAGCTTAGGTTTGACAAGTATATTTTGAAATATATTTACCATGCTTTTTAATTACACCCTAAAGCATATGCCTCTAAATCAGGCTTGTTTTGGCAAAAACAGTGCTTAGGTAAAAAAAAATCCCAGGTATGAGGAGTGTCTGTGCATGACTTGTACTGCTTCATGGAAAAATAAGAAAAGTGTTGTGAGATGGTTTCCTGAAGGCTGTGGGCTCAGGATGAGCTGAGGCCAGAGTCCGACTCGCCGTTGCCTGCCCGAGTCTTACCCGAGCAAGTCAAAGACGAGCAGGGGATACTGTAAGTGGAGCAGGCGCAACTCTTCAGTGTCTCCTCAGGAATCACCTCCTTCAAAGACACTGTCTCTTCTACTTTGAAAATGTTGTGCTGCTCAATTTGGTCATCACAGATTCTGGAGAAAGAAAGGAAGAAAAAAAATCAGCCCTCAGCTTTTCAGAGAGAGGACAAAACTGTCTTTTCACTGGAAAGTATGCTAAGATGAGGTGAAACTTAAAGGAGGTCTAGCTTTGAATAGAACCACACAAAGGTCTAAGCTTAGATCCAAATAATGTGCATTTAAAAAAGATTAAAGGTGATGCAACATTATTGCCATTATGTCATTCTCTTTTCTGACATGAAGTACACATTTATACCAGATTTATAACCAATGAAGGTAATAAGCAGAATATAATTAGCAAGTAGAAAATGTAATGCCTTTACTGTAAAAATCCTCTTCTGAAAAAAATCAAACACACATTCTTAAAAGATTCACAAACTGTCAAATAGTTCCATGCATTTTCCTTTGAAATCATGACAGCAATATTCATGACATTCATATGATCAACAGTGCAAGTATGTTCTACAACTTTACTAATATTAATGAAAGAATTAGTTATGAAAGGCAGTTACATATATTGGTGTATTTGATGTGACACTCAAACATCGGTTTGCTGTAGCAGAGCTGTAGGGAGTTGACAAAGCATTACATGGTAGCAGTCAAAAAAGGGGGTGGGGGAGCTTTGTAGATCAGTTTCAACCACCAGTCTATCCCCTGTGTAGAAAAGTGTAGTATGCCGGCATCCAGCTATAGGTTCATTCAGCAGAGAGCCTATAGCTTTAACGCATTTCTACACCCATGCTGGGTTACGAGCCAAAGCAGCCATTAATTCTCAAATTTATCAGCCACTGAGGACACATAAGAAAATAGACCATGCACCTGTACTACACTATGAAAAAAACACTTTGTGATTGAGTGAAAAAAAATGTGATGTGCTGAAAGCTGCATAATGCTAGGTCAAGGGAAACAAGCATGAGAGAACCTAAATCACGTAGGTGGGGTAGTTCTCAGAATGATGCTATAGGCAGTTGAATATCCAAGAAATACCCAGTTAATTGGTTAGGGATGTAAATGTACAGTCAGTCATCAAAAGCCCTGAGCTCATCTGTTCTTATCTGTCAAATCATCATTTCGACTGCCTTCGACATCATTGCTATGGAATTCTATAGAGTTGTAAGTCTTGCTTGCTAGTCGGTGAGCAAGTTCTTTCAGGCAGCAACCACGAATGCCTAAAAAACGAAACCAAACACAATCAGAAACCCGGCAGTAGTTACTGGCATCAGAGGTAGTTGAGGTTTTGATTTTTGGCACCAAGCCTTCACAAATTCTGAAAGAAAAGGGCAAAGTAATGACCAGAGAGGCTCAGTTGAGGAAGAGATGGTAAAGGCAGAACACTTTACAAACAAAACAAATCTACATTCTTTTTTACAGTTTTCCTGTTTGTTTGACTTTATTCTAATGTCCACTTGTGTTTTTGGTGCTGAAAGAAACTCAGTGCTTAAAAATGAAGACAATCAAACTGTGAACTTCTCTCATTAACTTCTAACACTGGTTATTATCATTATTTTTTTCTATTTATCATATGAAGCCACAGCAATCTGCTACTGAAACAGAAATTACTTCCAAAGCTTTTGAGAGTTTCCTGTTATAGTTGTTCATTGACTGTTAATACAATATCAACAATGATACAGGATATTATGTAATGTACAGTGCACTCTTGCATAATGGAGGTATTATGAAGGTGTGAAAACCAGCAAAAGGGAGGGAGAGCAAAAAAATGCACACATGGCCATGTCCTGGATTACATAAAAGCACAAGCACATTGATCACATTAACCTTTACCTTAGGTGACTTGTAAATGCACCCAGTTACTGCAGCCCTAAGGTCATGAATAATCATTGGCTGGCAGAAATCAGAAAACGAGTAAACAAAATAATACTTTTTAGCACTGAAGTCCTAATTTCTCAATTTGGGGGCGAGAGGAAGGGTTTGCTTTTAAGCATTTTTAAAAAAGACAACAAACTGTGAAACTGTGCTGGACACTGGGCCTCCAGGATCAGAGTTGTGCACTCCTGCTTTACAGAGCTTCCCAAAAAACTGCCATTCATTGTACATTTAAGCTAAAATTTGCTTCACGGTCAGAAGTATTAATGTTTATTTAAAAAAAAAAAAAAAAAAAAAAAAAAAAAAATTAACCTTACCGGTCATAAATGAGGCCGTCACTGCCATGTTCCCTGGGTTTCTTCCTGTTCTCATGGTCCTTGTTGTCATCTCCCCAGCAGAAAACTACCAGGCCTTTGGACTGGGCCTCTTTAATGCAGTCCATATTGCGCAGCAGGTCCTCAGTGTGAGCACTGATACCCTGTGAGCAGGAACAAGGCCAAGTCCTTTTAATACCTACAGAAACACTCTATGAAATACTTTCACTCTCATTTTACACCTACATATAAGCGCTTATAGATATAAATTATTGAATAAAATCAGAGATATAAAAAAAATCTAAATCACTTTGAGAATTCTCTTAATCCCTTCAGTTCATCACTAGTGTTAAAATACCCACAGCAGCAAATGCATGTATAGCATTAAGTGTAACAGGTATAAAATGTCAACCTTTCCCCTGGATGACAGAGACGCTTGTTGAGACACAGACGCACGCAGAGGACCATACTCAATACCCACTCACCAGAATGTCCTCACTTTGAGCAAAGCTCATAGCAATTTGGGTGGTCTGACAGCGGATGTCCATCAGTTCAGGGTAGACATCTGACACACCCTGAGTCAGGAATAGGATGGGGTACTTGTTTTGCTTCCGTCGCACCCTGAAGCAAAGCATGCAAACATTTATTCCCCACGTTAGAATTAAAAAAAAAAAAGCATTCATTTACTCAAATGGAGACCATTAGATCTAGCCAGAGAGTTTATGACTCAAAGTAGACTCCTTGTGTAGAAACATTGAAAATACACTGTCTGGCTTTGTGAGTTGTTTGGTTCTTTATTTTGGCCTGCAAGTTTTGTTTTGCTTTCTTTTGTTGTGTAGATTCAAACCAGCAGTTTTAGAAATGTAATATATGAGGACATAAGTAAGCATTAAATACAGAGGAATGGAACCTATTCTTACATTGCACAGACATCTGGGTCAAAACAAGAGAAGACAATCCGTCTCTTTCCAGCATTCTGGAGTACACAGGCGAGGATGATATCAAGGAACTGATTCATGTTGAAGTAAGTGGACAAATTTGCATCCCAGGAACCATCCTAGTACCAGAAACAAATGGTGAAGTAGTTGTCTTAAAATCATGATATTAAAGTCCATGCACATATTTGTGTGTTTGAAAATGCCAACCTTCAACTGAGATATCCATTTCAGCTCAATATTAAATCCCACAGACTCTGGAACAGCCTGAAAGATCTGGAGCAAAACATTATACATAGCTGTTAAAATTGAAGTATGCTTTAAAGATCATCAAGTGTGGAGAGGGGACAGTGGTGAGGAGAACCAGTATGGATTTAGGAATTTAGTCTTTTAGTGAATACCTGAGAAAGAGATGGAAAGGGCTGATGTTCATCTATATACTCCTCCTCATCCATCAAGTCTAAAAGAAGAATTCCCAAATTAGACAAATACAGCTGGTAAAATCAAGCATTATGCAATCATTACATGTCTTTCTATTACTATTAGAGTAGAGATGAGACGTACCTTTGTGATCATGCACTTTCATAGCAGTAGTGTGGGCTAACTATGATAGAGACAGAATGTACTGTTAAGTTGTCTCCTCTGTGACTGAAATGTTGTATAGACTTTTAGCCTAATCAGTGTGTTATAATTAAAATAACAACATAAGGAAACCCATAATTAACTATTTACCTTCAGAAGCTGAAGCTGGTCAAAGGTCAGATCCTTTACAGGAACTTCAAACAACACCATAGAGTGCTTGTCATTTTTCTGTGGAAGACCATTACCAGGAACCATAAGGACATTTTATTGCTGTTTGCCACATAGACTTCAAATAACATAAACACTGGCTCGTGCTCCTTGAGATTTGCCATGCAAGACAAAACAAATATAAGCATCTGATAAATTTAAGGTTAAAGGATAAGCTAAGGGTCATTTAATTTGTGGAAAATTTGTGGAAAATAAAGCCATCAGATGAGGAGTGTTAAGATTCCAGCAAAGAGGAGTTAGTAACCTTCTTAGTTGAAATACAGCATGTGAGATCATGGTACACGATTGGAACAAAGTCCTTGGACAGATGGACATCAAACTCCACATATGCAGCTCCCTGTAATCAGAAACAAAGTGTTGTAAATGTTTAAAGGAAACATCAGCTAAATTGCTGTATACTTAAGTCAAGACATCTGAACGTTTGCCCTTACATGACTAGCGGCACTTAGAAATGAGGCAATTGTGTTTTCCCTGATCTTGTGATGTCTGAAACATCGAGAGAAAAAAAATCAAAGCAAAAGGTCAGAACAAGGTTTTTTCAATTCTGAGCTGGGTAAAACTTTATTTTGACAAACCACTTTGGATGCTCTTTAGATGGATGCATTTTAACCTGCATTTAGCTAAATATCTATTAAATTGACAACTTTTTAAATTGACCCTAATCCTAAACTAAACTTTGGAGCTAATCTTAACCCTATAGATGTTATAAATACTTTGAATGCCTATAGACAATGTATAGGGCTTTCGAAAGAAATCAGATCCAATTCAACTCAAGATATGCAAATGAAATTTAAGCACTTTTTTTTCAGAAAAGCTCTGACCTCCAATGGACTTTCCAACGTGCAGTCTTTAAATCAGAGAGTTCACATTGTTACATACTTGGTCAAACAAAGTGCTACATTTTGCATTCAAAAGGGTTCAGATTCCTATGTGAATACTCAATTTGCATATATTCCTGAACTATTCCCTTTGACATGGGCCATGGGCTTTAGACAAGAATTGAGGAAAACCGGTGTAAACAGATATATTAATGCATGTCAATTGTGATTACAAGGCATAGGTAAAGAAAAGTGTATATCAGTGTAAGGAGGCAGTCCTGCATAGGTTTTTTTTTCAGTTTAATTGTAATGCTGTGTTCTATTTTAAACAGTGGAGTACTTCACGGTTTTAAAAAATAAAACAGCTATACATTCTTTATCAACAAATATTATTTACTACTCACTACTACTGAAAGGAAGACTGTACATAAACACTCCACTTTTAACTACTTAATACAATTATTTGGACTAAACAGTAAACCAAAAGTAAGTTTTAAAGGCTTGTGCACTAAGGTTGAACAGATCACGTTTCAAGTACACAGTGTTCACACTCACTTGGCAGCATGGGTGCTCCCTGCTCCTCTGTGACCTACATCCAGAGCCTGCCTCTTCCTCCAGTACTTACTAAAGGACTGGGGCATATCACACTGAAAGCCTTGGATTGGCCGAATAACCAGGTAGTCCACTGAAAATGACATAACATAACATCCAATATAATGAAGTCTCCTGCAAACACTGGCTGTCATGAAAAGTTACTGACTGTTAGTAAGTGGTCTCTGATCCTTGTTTGTACTTGGCAATGTACATACTTTTGTATTTACATAACAAATCCTTGACATGTTAAAATACAAAAAAAATGTGACTGGACAGGACAAATCCATAATAAAAGTCTGAAGTGGCAACACCCATATGCTGGGCAAACACACACGTGTTCTTTCACGATAATTCCTATTTATATTACATTTATATTGAGAAATTCTGTGGAACTATATTTAAGGACTCCCAGGGTGTTTTTAAGGGTACCTCTAACTTTGCCAATGGTCTGCCTGGAATTTCTGCTCATGATTGGTAGTGTAACAACTCCATTGTCCTTGCCACTCTCTGAGAAGGAGGACGATAAGAGACAGGCAGTGCCAACATGGCCAGGATGAGCATCACCTTGAACAACCTTCTCACTCAAGTCCTCCTAGAAGATAAACATTGTAAAACTGAGTTTGTCACACTTACACCAGCCTACACAATCACCAGTTCCCCTTTCCCTACCGAATGAGCTTCACTGAACAGAGAAACAGCTATAAAACACTATAAGGTTTTTGATCAGTTTCACACACTGCACTAAATCCAATTAAACAGGATTATTTATGGTTTGTTTGTGTTTCATACAGTTGGCCACTGCACTTTAATTACTTACATCATCATGATATGCTAGGAAAAACACATTGAGATGTATTGTGATGGAATTTACCAAAGAAACAATAAATAATACTGTCACATAGTAACACAGATGTAAGAACTTGTTGAATAAATTAGACATACCTCAAAGAACTCAAAAATGAGCTCCAGGTTGTCAGGGTCCATGGTGTGAATGCTATACTCAGTCCACCGTGTTGGTTCAAGGGCATAGCCACACTCTGGCTGGGAATGTCGAGACTTATAGCCACCATCACTGATCATACTGATCTCCAGTGTGGTGGTCATCTTGTGCCAAGATGAAGGGCTCTCATCATCATCTTCCTCTTCAACCCCCTCTAGCATCAACCTCAGCCTAAAATACCACAGAACAAATGTTTTACAAATTATGTTCTCTAAACAGTGTTCTACCATCAGTTCAAAACAAACTCTCATTTTGCAAAACAGCAGTACCTAAAGCGGGATTTCTTGAATTTCTTCTTGGTAATAGACACTGGAGGCTTAACAGAATAATGTAGTCGGAGGCGAATTTCTGTCTGACATGTCAACCAGCCAGAATCTAGACATTCAGTACCATCTGCAGGGCAAGACATATATAATTATTTCACCTTGACTTACTTAAAACAAGTTGGTTGGAACACCATATGTAAGAATGAACTCTAAGACTTTAATAACTCTGAGAACTTTAATAGGCATTCCTTACTTCTAAAACCAAATGGTGAACATGCAAAACAACATACAGTACTTGAACATTTGCGAACCCTTAAGAATGTTCTATATTTCGACATGAATATGACATCTGATTTGCGCACAAGTTTGAAAATAATGTAGATATCCAACATTACATATTTGTGAATGGCAAAATAATGTAAACTGCAGGAACACAGGGTACCTAAGGCCTCTCTCACACTGGCTAAACAATGGTATGCAGAATTGAAAGGAAAAATTCATTACTCTCTGCCAATCTACAGTTTGCTAAAAATCACTGCGACAAGACAGAAGAGTTTTGGAAAAAATGTGTTCTGGACATTTGACACAAAAAATAGAAGCACAAATAGAAAAAATAGAACAGAAGCACAATGTTTGGAGAAAGGAAAGCATTGCATTCCAGCATAAGAATGTTATGCCAGTTGTGAAACATGGTGATGGTAAGAATTTTGCTTCATCTGGGCCATGAAAACCTGCCATTCTTATTTGAACAATGTTACAAGATCTGTCCTTGAGCTGAATTTGAAGGAAAATGGGACAAGTAGCAGAGCAATGACCCTAAGCACACAAGTTCTGATCTTATCTTAACAAATGTTGTGGAACAGCTTGAAGTGAGCAGAGGAATCTCATCAGCATCTCTGCATGAAGCTGTTCTGTATGGAGGAATGAATAAAATTCATCCAACAGATGCGCAGAACTGATAAAAAGTTACCAGAAATGTTTAGCTACAGTCATGGCAGCACAAGTAGGTCTCATCACATACTGAAAGCAAAAGTTAACATGCTTTTGTCACTCACAAATATGTAATGCTGGATCATTTTCCTCAATAAATAAATGGCAAAAATGTATATTTTTGTCCTATTTGTTTAACTGAGTTATCTTCATGTACATTAAAGACTTCTGATGATGTCATATTTTTGCAAAAATATTGGAAAATCTAAAGAGTTCATAAATTTTCCAACCCTGTACATACAACCACTTACTATGCAATCCAAATTGTCCATCGTCAATCTTCAGATTTGACTCTGGAAGACAAAACTTAAACTTCAGTGGACAATGAAAGTACAGATTTCAATGATAATTAAATCAGCAAACACACAGAGGTCATTTAAATACTCTGCATTAGTTATGACTCCAACTTATGCCTCCTTGTAAATGTAAACAAGGATATTTTCTGTGTATTCAGAAACATAAAATGTATTCGCACAGTATGACAAATTATGTTGGTTGCATAGAGTTATTATACATTTTTCCAAAAAGGCCCCATTGTAGTGTGTGTTAATAATAAGGACTGAAAAACAGCAATGCTGGTTGGTTCATAAAAGAAATGCAAACATTTTTAAAACAACAAAACACATGGTAAAGAAAAGTTTAATAAAACAGAATTTGAAAATTAATCATATGATAAATTAAGGCAAATATGGCTGCCAATCAACTGTCTTACCTACTCAGAATTTTAAAATAGCTATTTTTTGAAGTATCAAAAGTTGGAAGTTATATAAACATACTGCTCATATGGGATATCTAATTAAATTAAAGTGGCAAAATGCAGATGGAAAAAAAGCACGAACATAAGCTCTATCTAGCAAAAAAAAAGCAATGTTTTTGACTACGGCTGATACCAACAAAGCCACAGCTATAGTTTCTTTAAGACTTAATGTCCCTTAATGCCAGTATAATTCCTTTTCAACTAAATTTGCTTTCTGTCTAGGAGATTAAAAATGTGTTGGGATCAAGTAAAGCAAAGTTATCAGCTTAATGTATTTGACTAATATGTGGTTAAGAGAAAACACTGGGCCATATGAGATAAAACTGTGAATAATGGGGAGATGGGAGGACCTGCAGGATAAAGAAACACTGAACCAAACCGTGCACTATTCTGGATTCATATACCTGAGGGGCTCATTGATCGAGGCAGCTGATGGGTCTCCCATCTATTGACTATCACTTGACCAGGACCATCTGCATTCTGTAATTCCAATGTTTAACATGTTAAGATAATAGGGGTAAAGTATTTCAAATCAAGCCCACTTGGTCCTAACCAAAGTCGCACTCCAAAACAAGCAATTAGAGCTGGTATATTCACCACTCTCTCAGACAGCCATTCACAGTTGTTTGACATCTGAAAAGTGGATTCATTAGTCAAAGAAAACACATAGGCATCACAAGCTGCATGACTACTTTGATTATTTTTCCCCTTAATTGTTTCTCCAGCTTACTAAAAAACTGCTATACTTACAATTAACCATTGATTACAGTTTCTGGAATACGATTTCCACAGTGCTTTAAATAAAATTATCATAAAAATCACTAAATAATGCTATTTTTACCAAATAAAAGCCACATAATGATTATAGGGAAAATGCCAAAGAGATAGCTGGAAGTAAGCTGGCAGTAATCGAGACCCAGCAATATCCAATAAAAGGGGTGCATAATTAATTAAATATATTTATCAGTACTCTTTACATATGCAGTGTACTAAATCACATTTAACACTTCTATGTATTATTTCCTGTACTGCCCTAACATCAAGTGGTCATAACTATAAATATAAACAAACACTCATATTCAGTAGCATGTTCTTTGAGGAGCCTGTGACCCAGAAGGGTCAACCTACCTACCTAGACACAGGCATTCACAAAAAGGTAGTTATTGCTAAAGTTTGGTTTATAAGTTACATTTTTGTTTGCATTTTTTGTTTGTTTGTTTACTTATAAACCAAACTTTTGCATATGAATTTCAATTACATTTATACAGTCTTATTAAATAAAACCAAACAACAGAAAGTACACCAATGAAGTAAATACACTTGAGAAGAATAATCAGGATCCATCAGCCACCTCACACTAAGGCTGGACAAGTTCACTTATAAAAAGTGGTCTCTTCAAAGAAAATAATTTTTGAAAAATTACAAAACAACAAAGAATGGTTTTTGTTAAATGTTTGTTTTTAACTGGACATTTAAGCAACCTTTAGATAAGCTACCTTAATGATAAAAGAGTAAAAGCAATTAGCAGTACATTACATCTCCTTGCTTTAAACTACATCCATCCATCCATTTATTTTCCAACCGCTTCTTCCGTTTCCGGGTCACGGGGAAGCTGGAGCCAATCACAGGGCAACACACAGACAGACAACCATTCATACACACATTCACACCTATGGGCAATTTTTCCAAAATTTTGGGAGAAAACCAAAGCACCTGGAGGAAACCCACGCGAACGCGGGGAGAGCTTGCAAACTCTGCACAGAAAGGCACCTGTGGCCAACACGGGGATCGAACCCAGGACCTTCTCACTGTGAGGCGACAGTGCTAACCACTGCACCACCGTAATAAACGAATGAAAAATGTCATCATATAAAATTAAGAGAGAACTTATTTTCTAAAAATCAGCAGTACATTTAGAGAATATGATATTGTAATGATAAACTTGTAATTAAATAGAATCCAAGCCAACATGGCTGGGTATTAATTAAGTATTGTTGTGCTTTGAACAAAGAATAAGGTCTCACCTTAGATTCCAGAAAGAACCCTTTAAAGTAGCGATACTTGGTTTCTACTCCCTTTGGAACACTGATGGTCCTTCTCCATAGAGTACTTGGATAAGACAAAGCACAATAACCATTATTTTTTTTTCATAATTTAATTAACTGTATAAAATACACCTCGATAAACAGACTTGTGTGCACACTTACCCATCTTCTTCTGCTGGTTGTAGGGGCACTGCATTCTGATGACACCAGCTGCCAATTGTCTCACAGCTGCCAACTACTGCTATCACCTCACCTGATAAGAAAAACAGCAACCTGTTGAAATGACTGAAAATGCTAAAAAAAAAATTACTGAAATGTTTCTTGAATAAAAAATAACCATTATCCCTGTTTACAGAGCCAACCTACAGTCCTTTGAGTCAATAAGAACTGTAAACTGAACTGAATTAAGACGAGAGTAACGTGAAGATAAGTTTCAGTGTTCTCCGGGCATGAGCACACCACCTTTATCTACAAGAACTGGCACAGCCTGAACATGCTAAACCACAAAATTGTTGAGGCGGCTGGAAAACAGACTAAAGTTCACATAGTCCATGCACTTTTAAAGGCTCCAGAAAAGCTGTACATTCCTCTTGGCAAAGCGTATAAACCCACCTGATTCAAAGAAGCCGTAATCACAAGAAACAGCTTAATGGTTTATTTGTTCTACTACAAAATCTCACAACATGTTTACTTGTATCCTACAGCTAAAATAGAAAGTAAAACTATGAGCAGACAGAGGAACTCCTTGCTTTCCTATTAGCTAATTACCAAGTCATCTGCTAATTTACACTGAATAAAAGAAGACTGATGCAATCATGTTTTGACAAGCAATAGCAGAAACAGAAGAGACTTCCTTTCATAAGGCTTCACACCAAAAGGTGTGAGAATCGAAAGAAAAGGGGTCTCTCTAGTCAGCAAATAGGTATAAATGTCATAAAGTCTCCTGTACTTACCATGTGATGTTGATCCCCTAACAAGAAGTGTCACTTCAGTGTAGTCCATGGTTGCTACAGAGGCACAGGTGACGGGAAAAACAGCACGGATGGCCTGAAAAAAACACGATTACATTGCGAACAAACGTAAACATCTAGGTTGAGCCTGAAAAGCACCAACAAGGAGACATCTTCTCAAATAAATACATCGCTCATGACTTGGTAGTGAGATGTGGCATAAAACCGTCTCATGGCACGTGTTAAAATTGTCGCATTTGGCTTAATTTGACGGAATAACCCAGTTCGGATTATAATCGTAAATCACACATACGTGCGCGCTATTTTCTGTACCACAACAGTAATCCGACTCGCAGGTAGCGGACTGACCTACTCTGCTCCGCTCAGAGGACAGCTAGGTTACCCGGCTTCCACAGCTACCGACGACCCTTCCGGTGACACTGCGGTACAGACTGTTCAAAACACGCACGAAGACACTAACTGTCTTTCTCAGTCGAGCGTACTGTAACTGGTTACTCGGTCCATTGAGGTGGAAGGGTTACAATTACTAGCTATGGGAACCGGTCCCAACCGGTTCATCACAACTAAAGGCGATACGGCAGTGAAGTTAGCATAGTTAGCGGTTTCTGTGCTGAAGCTTCTGCTTTTAGCTACACGCCCTGAAAGAACGGTTTCAATAAACCGGTAACCCGACAAAAAAAGCTCATGTTTTTACCTCGGCTCAAGGTAAAGATTGCATAACCAGACTACAGAGAGCCGGTCGCTGTGGAATGCTAGCTGAATGCTGACATATCCATGTTTTCATGTGAGATAATGAGCGGAAACGCAGACACTGCCGCTGCCGCGCAAGCCACTCCCCGACCTTTCCAACTCAACTCGCTGCACAATGCAGCGCTGAACGAGGAGAACCCCTAGAAACTCTGAATAGGATGCGTAAATGGTGTGTTTTAACAGAATGTAAATCTTCCGAGACAGTAATTTGGGTTTTAGATTAAACGTGATAAATGAGGGGGGTCCACACACCCGTGTGAGATTGTAAACAACAGCTCGTTCCCGCGTCAGCGGAGGTCAGATAGATAGATAGATAGATAGATAGATAGATAGATAGATAGATAGATAGATAGATAGATAGATAGATAGATAG
>JBBPDA010000152.1:6585412-6601328 GCA_037974385.1 Arnoldichthys spilopterus | reverse complement strand
AGAGAGAGAGAGATAGATAGATAGATAGATAGATAGATAGATAGATAGATAGATAGATAGATAGATAGATAGACAGAGGTATAGATAGATATATAGATAGATAGAGAGATAGATAGATAGATACAGTAGATAGATACAGTAGATAGATAGATAGATAGATAGATAGATAGATAGACAGAGGTATAGATAGACAGACAGACAGACAGACAGATAGATAGACAGACAGACAGATAGATAGATAGATAGATTTAAGATCCAAGGATGGACAACTGGTGAATCGATGAGAAGGACAATGGCATCCAAGGCGCACTGATGCATGTGGGGAGTAAAGGCTAGTCTGTCTATCCGGATTCCATAGAATAGCTACTGTAGTTTTAAAAGTGAAAACTAACTCAGTGTCAGAACACACAGTGTTTCAGCAGCATGAGGGGGACCTACTCAATATTAGGCAGGAGGTCATAATGTTATAGCTACCTGGTGTGTGTATAGCTGATCAGCTATAGATATAGGTATATATGTATATACGTAGATACAATGTAGTGACTGAATATAAATGATTCAACAAACAGTAAAACATACTATAAATGTTGTACAGCTTTCATAGCCAGTGCTAAGGAGTTGGCAAGTGTGGTTCAATGTTTTTGTAATGTGGAGAAAAAAATCAATAACTACATCAGCCTTATATAAGCCTCCTACTGTGGATAACCTCTGTCATGGTGACCAGCAGTAATAGCAAATACCAGAATGTTGCTCAGCTGCCTTTTGGTGATCTGCAGAATTTGGTGTGTAGATCTACTTCTCCTGTGAAACATATTGATCAGCTACAGTGCAGTCTCTCACACTTTTTCTCTCCAACATAACCAGTATCTCCACTGCAACTGCAAATCTAGAAGCATGCTTAGTCTGCGAGGCTTAAATAACTTCAGCTGCATAGTGCATTATGCATTTGCAACATTCACAAGACAGTGCTCTTCCAGTTGGAGTAATTTTGGCAAGTATCACAAGACGATTAATTTTATTCGAAGGCTTCTTTGTGTTCTCTTGAAAACTCAGAGATATCGTTGTCCGGTGTCATGGTGCTGCTGAATCTTTAAGACATGCTGTTTGATCTCAGAATGAAGGCTCCTCAAACCCTAAAAAATCCCCTGATAAATGCATCAGCGATGAAATAAATGAACAAGGGCCATCAATATGATCACTTATTTAAAGACTAATAAACCCAAAGTCACAAACATGACTGACAATTATTGAAAACTAATGGGAGTCAGTTAGCTTGATATCATTAGCATAAAGATGAGTGTTGCTTGTTTTTCTGAGGCTGAAGCCCTAAAAAGAACCAGAGCAGCAGGTCAGTTCTGCATTAATTTTACCAGCTCTATCAGGAAACTTAGATACAGTCACTGTATCCTGCTAACTGTCCTATTTGATATGGGCATCTCAGGCAAAGCACATTCCTGGTTTTAATCTTACCTTACCTGAACATTTTTTTTCAGTGTGTCATGGTAATAACAAGTGTCCATATCCCACCACCTTTCCACAGGGGTGCCCCAAAGCTCAGTGCTGCATATACACTACCCACTGGGGCCAGTTTCAGCTCACATAGCTTCTCATATTACTGCGACACAGGTGATATTCCACTATACCTGTCGATCCTGACAGATGACCCAGCAGTCTGAGAAATGATCGTGCCTTGTCTCTCAGACATATCCGCATAGATTAAGGAATGCCACCTCTTGATTATGTCAGTCAATCAGTCTGTCTACCACATTATTAACATAACAATCCCCTCTTCTCTTATCCCATCCAAGGTTGCAAGAAACCTGGGTGTCATGATTGTCTGACCATGTTATATTCAGGCCGCTTGGCAGCTCATAACATAAGAAAGACATCAGTATAAGAAAATCAAATTGTAAATGGATCCATACGACAGCCCACTCTTAGTACAGGCCATGACAATCTCATGGGGAAACCATGGTCATCTCTCATTTACTGTAATGCCCTTCTAGCGGGCTTCTCCACATGCACAATGAAACCTCTAAAGATGGACCAGAACATGGCAGCATCTCTGTTTTTCAATCAACTAAAGGGGGTCCAAGTCACACACAGCAATTTTTGGCTCTCCTCTGGCTACCCACATCAAATTCAAATCACTCATTTTTGCTTACAGGGTGACATCTGTATCTGCACCAATCTACCTGGACTTGATGATATGGGCTTATGGTCATTCCTGCTCATTGTGAATATCAGCTGGCACTTCCATCCCTATGTAAAAGGTTCATCCTTTACTAAAAAATTAACACATCAAATTCACTAAAATGACTATATATATATATATTTATATATATATATATAGATAGACAGATAGATAGATTATTAATCTTAAAATTATTGTTAAGATTAGGTGAAGTACGGCAAAGGTTAACCTCATGATATGTTTAAGTTGCTCTGCGGTTTACTGGGTATTATGTTCTGGTATTGTAAAGGCCTAAAATTTCATATTGTTCGAAATTAAATGAAATATAGTAAGCTGTCCTCTGGTAATGCTCAGGCACAACCTGCCACCTTTAAAACTAACTTTTCCACTGCAAACCACTGTCTGAGCCAAGTAATCTTATTTCTAGAGTGATGAGGCAATAAGGTCCCTCAGAATTGCACTGGGCTTCACACTAGTGTTGGCCGCTTGGCTCTTTCAGCAGCCCTAATGAGTAAATTCATTGTTCTCATTGCAAGCCAATGAATCCCTGCAAGCTCGAACAGGATATATGACCCTGGCTGAGTTTGGCTTACACTAACAAGTCTAATATTACCCTGCTGTCTCTCACTGATGCAGTAATGGGTTCACCAATATTTATTTGGAATATTTCCAATCGCCTCAACTTGAGAAGCTTTAAAAAGTTATGTCTTAGTTATTACGATTTGCATTTAAATTGTGCCACTTTAAAGGTAATGTCAGGGAGAATGTATTTGCTTGCTTTAAACGATCTGGGTGATTACACTTTATATGATCAGGCTCCATGAATCTGCATAATAAAGGCAGATAAAGCCAATTCTCTTTGGTGCTACAGTCAAAAGGTAAGCAACCAAAACATTAGCAAACCCACCACATACAGTCTACATTGTAAAGAAACCTGCTTATATAACATTCCTTCTGAAATCATGGGTATTAATAGTGAGTCCATCCTTGCAGCAGTAATAGCCCCTACACGTCTTGTAAGGCTTTTAGATGCTGGAACTTTGCTGTGCAGATTTGGTTGCATTCAGCCTCAAGAGCTTTAGTGAAGTCAAGAACTGATGGTATAATTAGTTCTGGATCACAAACATTACTCCAACTCATTCCAAAGGAGCTCCATCACTCCAGAGAATGTGGTTCTATTGCTATATTACTGGAGGTGCTGTACACTGCTGTAGCTTACGTTTAGCAACCTTAGGCTCACATTGCAATGCTTTTCTATAAAGATTATTTAAGCTGCATGTGTGCATTAAATTGCTTGTGTCAGCAATAGGTGCACCTTAACTGAAGTGCAACGGTTGCCAAATATGTAATACTGAGTCTACAACAGAGCAAAATTATGATATGATGCTGTAATATCAACAATAAAAAATGTAACAACCTGCACGCTTTAAATTGACTGAGTGCTTACAAAGTGTTGGGGGAACTTTAATTACAACTTTAATTATAAAAGACATGTTGATCACATACGGTCAGATATTCTAGCAGGAATCATAATGTAGAATGTGCTGTAGCCCAAAACAATCCCATGTTCACAACAACATAGTTCTTCTTGTGCAAATCAGATGGCCATTGAAAGTGGTCTAGCCTTATTGATAGCACTCATACATAATTTGCATTTGAAAATGGCTTGCTTACAGAGTGCATGGCTGATTTGCACATCAAGAGCTGCATTGTGATGACCAGGCTTTATGTGTGACCATCTCATTTCAATCAGTCTGACCAAAACACAGAGAAGGTTTTTAAGCATCATAAAAATACACACACACACACACACACACACACACACACAGACAATTTGTCTATTTTGCAACCGATGCAGTCTGTCCTGTGTAAAATACCACATCAGAACTCATCATATCCCTTAGTATCACTTCCAAGTCTCTGTAGTCACATACACACATTAATGTAGGCTCTTTGCTGAGTACAATCAACATTTACTAGCCTATTGTGTTAATAACACTATTCTAACTAGCAGAATTGTTAGAACACACTATAAAAAAGAAAATGTTGAGCTCACTCAAAATACCCAGTCAAAATAGCACAATAAGAGTTTTGTGTTTCCTGCTTTTGTAATCATCCTTACTGTTCAACTTAGACTTGATCCATTCATCCACAGTAAGGTTGCAAATAAATTGACATTTTTCTTAAAGGGAAAACTGTGTCTATGTTACATTTACAGCTTTTGTATTGACTCTATTCATGTTGCAGAGGCCACTAATGTAGCATAGGTAGGAATGTCTTAGGACTCGTAGCTCCTATCCAAGCCAGGAATCAGCCTGCTGGAAAATCAGTGTTACTCACTACACCATGCAAACCTTAATGTCAAGACAAGAATGGTGGTGTTATTATTGTCTCATCCACACATATTTTAACAGTTTTAAATAAATAATTGGGGGTTTTAGATGTGCAGAGGTTAGTTCTGTCCTTTTTGCACAGTGAGCACTGGGAGTTTTTTAGCATACCCGGTGATACTGATTAGGACAAGCAGCTCAGTAAATGGCTGAATTTAGATAATGTTCAGCAGCTGTTCTGATTAAGAGTGTCTGTCAGATGCTGCAAATGTAATGTAGGCAAAGGTTACCCTTAAAAACAGTCATTTTTGACAGCCTAACATTGATTGTATGGACACATCTAAGATGTTATAGAAATTAACTTTAGTCATAATGTTCACAAAGCAGCTGTTAAGAAAACTTCGAAAATCTCAGTGGGTCATGTTGCCATGATAATCTACAGACTCATCCTTATCTAAGGTCTATACTAATTAAACATATTGTGAGTGTAATGTGATTTATACAGTAATAGTCAGAAATCTGGAAAGTTTTTAATAAGATAACATCTGCTTTGTTGCAGATTCTGTTGAAGTGATTCAGTTACAGTGTTGTTTTTGTAACTTCATTGATTTTAAATCTTTTATAAAAGGCTGTAAAATCTAAAAAAAAGCTACGTCAAAAAATTAATTATCATAAAATTAATTTCTACAAAGCCCATGTGGCATGCAAATACATTGATGAAAGCGTATTAAGAATTAGACATCTTGATATTCTTACAGCACTTAATACATTAGTAATTTAAAATATATAAAAATACCCACATTTGGTTTGTCCATTTTATTTATTTAAGTCTGCAAAGTTACTACTGAATAAATGAAAAAATACTATTAATACTTCAAGTGGTTAAGTTGGAGCATGTTCTTATGCCAGTGCATGAAGAAAGAGAAAACCAGGTAAGTGAAGCTAACATAGGATGACTGACTGACAGGTGTGCTTTAAGACAACGTGGACGTTCATTGGATCAGAAATACCCGGAATCCTACTCTAAACCAGCTGGCGGAGACAGTAATGTGGGGCTGAACATGATTACCCTCTAGGACAGGCACCGTGTCTGACTGGGAAAAACAAATGTCTGTTCCAATCTGTCAGTGCAGGTTTACACATCGAGTGCTGAAGGCAGGAGAGCAACTTAGAGGCTGCTATCTGGAGCACAGCAGAAAGAGGATGTTTTAAATTACAAAAACATGGCAGTAATTATAAAATACAGAAATGTAATGCTTTTAATCATTAATGAAAGCTTTGGTCAAAATAATTCAAAGTGACACTAAAAAGAAATATATTGAATTTACTACATTAATTAAATATAATACATGGTGACAAAACAATGTCTGTATATTTTGGTAAATTTGGGCCTGTTCATGTGCAAATAGATATGTATTTAAGCAGTAGAATACAAGAAGGAGTGTGTTATGATGAAAAAAAGAACGCAAAGAAGCTCTGAATTTTGTATCAAATTTGCTTTAATACTGGCAATTCCAAAAAGAAGAAGATTTTGTTTAACAGTTAGATCCATGCAGTTGTAGGAAGGTCAGCTTAGACTTTTCAGTTTTACCATTGAGTCTACCTGAATATGTTTTTGTTCCAGAAAATCTACAATGGCAGGATTAGGATCTGATGCAGATATGCTATCACACTCTTCTTCACAATCTGATTACATTTGCTGCAGTATAAAATGTACACCAGTCAGCCATAACACCACCTGCCTAATATTGAGGTCCCCCTCATTATGCTGGAACACCTCTGACTGTAGAGCACTGACTGTTCTGACCCCTTTCTATAAGATTTAGCATTAACATTTTATGCAAAAGGAGCTCCTCTTTGAGACTGGATCAGGTGGGCTAGCCTACACTTGCCCCACATGCATGTATGAGCCTTGGGTGCCCATGCCTTGTTGCTGATTCACCAGTTGTCCTTCCTTGGATCACTTTTGGTACTAACTACTGCACACCTGAAACACTCTACAAGACCTGCTGGTGTAGAGATGCTCTGTCTAGCCATCACAATAAGGCCCTTGTCAAAGTGGCACAGATCCTTATGCTTGCCCATTTTCCCTGTTTCCAATACATCAACTTCAAGAACTGACTGTTCACTTGCTGTGTAATATATCAGCTAATCAGATCAACCTGTCAGAACTAACTGTAGTTTAAGGGCATAAATACAACTAGCCAAAGATGTCTAATAAAGAACTGTGATACAGTGCAACTATAAGAGGTCCCATATCTGAGCATGCAGTCAGCCTTCTCACCATTCTGTTCTGACTTGATTCATGAACAAAAATATTGTCAACACAATTATTATCCATGTACATATACTGGAAGTCAACACAATTTTGATAATGTATTGTATTCAAGTTAGAAGTTAATTACACTTTTTTCAACACATGCAACTTATTATTAAAGCCACCCTCCCAGCATTCATTTTTTAGAGCAATGCTGAACACTACAATCTAATTTCTGCTTATTTTTTCATTTGAGCTTCTGCAACAGTGGCTGCCCTGGGTCATGCAGATATAGCTGCTTGGTGCTTAGTGCTCTCATATCTATGTGTGAGATCACAAAAGCATCAGCAGCAGCCTCGTGACAAACAGCTTCGCCATCTATTTCAACTGAGTTCACAGAGCTCAAAGTTCAGATTGCCCTGTAAAGCACCTTTGTCCCTATGAGTTCTCCTCTCGAGTCATTGACGTTGATCAGTTTCAGGACAATAAGGTCAGACAGGTTCACAAAAGCCAAGTCTTTAATTAAAAATCTGTTACCATCAATCTCAACATCGAGGCCATGACCTGTGAAGAATGTGTCGAACACAGACATTGACCCTCCTAACTAACTGTATAGACAGAATTAAAACCTAATGCGACAAAGCTCATAAGGTCAGTTAAGGTCACTGATACTGGTGAGTAATTGGCATCAGGTGAAGTATTTGTCAGCAAACTGACAGCAAAGATCAGCCAACCGTGGCCCACAGAGTGAACATGTATTTATTATCAGCAGGGATGAAACAGACAGGAGCAGCCTACAATTCATCAGCCTGTCCTTTCTCCCAGCAATGCTGCAAGTGGATTAGATTAGGGAGGAAAAAGGCTCAAGGCTGAGAAACATCTCAGTGCTCTGATTGCCTATCTGATGTCTGTCTGCAGCCCTTTAAGAGGTAATCAGACTTGATAACCAGGCATGAAGTGAGAGGCCTGCAGGTTCAACCCATCCGGTCAAAAGTGTTGCTTTTTTTGGGCCCCTGAAGTTGGTACAACATATTCTTTGGGCCTGTTAGAGCTAACCTCTCAAACTATTAGGACCTGAATGTAGACCCATTCTTCAATTTGTCACACTTACAACTACCTAACTTGATTAATAGCCTAAAAGTGGCTACTGAATAGTTCAGTGGTTACTAAATAATTCAGCTTAGTCAAAAACTGAAATTGACACAATCTTTCCCAATAACCCCAATGCATCATCCTTTAGTTTTAAATTAGACCTACATGGCTAACACAGCTAACATGTAACCATGAAAAGTGACATTAAACATTATAAGTATTCTCAAATACAAACTGTGCCAAGTTAAGTAACCTCAAATAGACTTGTTTATGTGGTTTCTAACAGTGCATGTCATACTCGTAATAGATAAAAGTACAGAATTAAAGATGCAGATTTTAGGTCCCAAACATCAGCTGATCAGCTATGGTTGGAGGGGAAAATATGTCACCAAAAAAATTCCTTTAAGATTAGAACTTCAACTTTGTACTTTGTACTTTGTACAAAATTGTACATTGTATTCTGTGTCTTAAGTGTAGATATATCATTTATGAAATATTGGTTGGCATATACTGTATATTGTTTCCTTTTCCACAGCAACATAGATCCCAAAAGAGTTTTTTGTTAACTTATTTATAATCTCTATTAACTTTAAATTAAAGTGCCATCACACATTAATGAATTGGAGACTTGCCAAACACTGATATGATTTTTTGTCTCCATTACAGCACTCTAATGGCATTTTATTCCTTCATAGCAGTCTACTAATGGCACAACTTCATTGTAGTGATAAATTGCCCTGCCAGTATGATCTGTTGGAGACTAACTTCTAACACCTTCTTAATTATAAGCATGTCTGAGTGAATGCACTGGACAATTTTGCATGGTAGACCATTGTTAATGTGAAAATGTTCCTGCATAGTGATGTAGCCTCAGATTACACAGAGGTTTTTGTATAGTTATCAGACATTTGAATATATAAAGCATTCTGTAGTTGTATTTACAATTATAAATATATATTTAACTTTACAGGTGAGAGAAAAGGCTTTGTTAATTTTCATTGTTATTGTAAAGAAATATTTATTACAACTAAAGTCACAGCATTTCTGTTGGTCTGTTTATCATAAAATTTTCATATAATATATAATGTAAAAAACAATGATGTGCATTTGAAGAATTGTTAAATATTGCTTTAAAATGTTAACACCGTGGTTGTACTTATTTATTAACTGATTTCACTACTTTCATAATGTTCATAAATTATTATTATTATTATTATTATTATTACTTTTGTTAACTTAAGAGTCAGCATTAAGATTACATTTTAATTTACTTTAATTTACAATTTATAAAAATAAGACCACTTAAAGTTAAGCAGAATTTTACACTTTCACTCCAGTAAGAAAGGTTTTAGGCTGTACTTCTTGGTACAAATGTTGTCACTGGCTGCTCTCCTCAATGGCACAATTTCAATACCTTAGTTACAAAACATAACTTTATATTGTTCTGTTGCAGTTCTTTAAATTTAAAGACTCCTCTGGGAAAGTGGACTTACTTTCAAAAACCTTTAAGTACTTTCAACACCTTTAAGGATGTACTGACTGAGCTTTAAGGAACATCTTACATTTACATTGTTTGTGCTTGGAAGGGCGAACATTTGCAGCATCCATTCTTGAACATTGTTGACATTTTAAAGACAGCAAAAATCCATTAATATATATATATATTGCTTTCTGTGTCTTTTCTGTCACCACAGAAAGACAGATGTTTACTCTGGTCTAACAAGCTTCAGTGTAACTGGGCGAACAGTGTGGCAGTTTGCTGCTCTGTCACGCTTACCAAGCAGGTCTTAGCATGACAGCCACTGCACCAAGGCTTACAGCTGTTTGTTTCAGTGGCTTAGATGTATTATTGAAGTTGCAGCCATTGCGGAGAGAGAGACAGAGAGAGAAAGAATATCCGCTGTGTGAATCTCCGCACAGTGTTTCCAGGCGCTTTCATTTTCACACACTTTTCATCCCTCTCTAGGGCTCTCGTTATGAAAATGCTGCTGGAGACCTAGATCACACTGCTTGGCAGTTGTGTAAAATCCTTAATGCATGCCTGGGTGTCTTGTCTTACAGTGAACGGACTAGGCATGAATACATTCATTACAGCTGTGTTTGAAAGGTGCTATAATGAGTTTAGTGTGCAGTGGTCTGCTGTTTTTTTAGAACACAGTGGTTAGTTAAAAGTTTGGAGGTTAAAAGGGAGCTTTAATCAGATTTTAGCAGTGTTCACAGTTCACTCCTCGAATACATGGCCTAATTAATTAACGTCTGTTACAAATGTACTCTGTTTTGTGGTGGGGTCGTATTGGTGCAATCCCAAGGTACCACAAAGTGTTGCATGAATGAACCTTTCCCAACCCTGCTCTATACATTTTAGTGTTGTCTCTGCTCCTAACACACCTGATCCCATTAAAATGGTAATTTAAGAAAAGGTTTGATGAAAAATTAGATTTATACATTTTACCAGTTACCCCAGATGTATTCAATTAGCCAAGACATGTTTGGAGTACACATTTTTAGTTGAAAAATATTTTAGTTTAAAATTTGCCGTGAAGCTAATGTGGCTAAAATCATTAGATGTCAATAGTCACCCAAGTCATGTCTGTAAAAAATCCTCAAAATAATTGTACCTCGTATCTGGTTCTTTGTTCAAGTGGCACATACTGATGTGGTTTAGGACAGAGTATGATATGATGTGAACTACAAAGCAGAAGAAAACTGTAGCTAAGTGCTGTGTGCATCCTTTTAGGGCAATAGGGTCAATCCACCTCAGCTGTATGAGTTCTAATCTAGAATCAGCTTTTGTGATAATGACCATCATAGATATGGAGTATCTATGATTATTTCTCTTTATGAGTGCTTTTTGATTATTAGCATATGTTTTGCCTGAAATGACTGGCTGTAGAGGTTTTGTCATTTTATAGCTGACAGTAAGACATACTGTCCCAAATCACATTGAGTAGTTTACCTTATTAACTTAAAGAAGAGTTAGATGTGGTTTGAATGGGATGAAAGATGTATTTAGCAAAAAGACTTGGGAGGCTTTTGACCTCTAGGGTTTGTTAGCGACATTAGCCTCATAACTTGGCTGATCGACTGCATCTAAGGAAAGTAAAAATTTGTGTACATTTTATTTTTCGCAAACATTTTTCTCTAACAGCTGCTTATTGACCTGAAGCATGTGCATAAAAGCAGGAAAAACACAGAAATATGTGGGACATGACCTCCAGGACCAAGGTTGGGAAACAATGACCTAAATGATTACTTTTGAAATTCAGATGTATGAACACAAATAACTAAAAAAAATTAAGAACCATCACATAATTTTAAATGACTTTACCAGTTCAAGGGTATTGGCCAAGAATCAATACATTGTATAAGAATCTTTAAACTTTAAAAAAGTTCCCACCCGTATTTCTCATTCACTGCACATCAAGAGTTTTTAGAGAACCAAATTTGATTCTTTTATGGCCATGCTCCAAACAAGTCTTTCTGACACCTTTATTTTTGAGAGAGTTGGAGCTATGAGGCAATAGGCAGAAAACATGAGAGACAATACAGGCCTACCTACATGAAAAAAGCAGAATAAACCATGCTGGGGCCTTCCTTCACCCTGAATGCATAAGTTATCAGAGACTGCTTTCATTGCACACCTGGAAAAGTGTTTGTGACAGTTACAACAGGCAGTGCCCACCCCTGTTCACTTTCTCCAGTCAAACAAGCCTTACGCATAAAGTGTCTGCAGAAACACCTCTACAAAACTCAGGACCAGGCAGTTTGTGGACAGCCTTCTTTAAAAAGAAAGAAATATAGAAAGAAATAAAGAAGAAAGCATGTGTTGCAGTATGCAAACATTAACCAGAACTACCACACATGTCAAATGAACAAGAACAGAAGCAGTATTTTTAGCTGTGTGACAAGGACAAGTTGCCTCTTTTTAGTGCAGTGGGTTATAAATACCTTATATTTTCACTATACAATCTAATGGACATTTACAGACATCTACATTCTGGTAATGCTTTACACTAATAGTTTAATTATTATAATTTATTATATTTGAATGCATTCAGCCACAAAAACATTATGTCAGAAAAGTAGTTCCAACTCATTCCAAAAGTACTGAATGGAGCTTCATCATTCCAAAGAAAACAGTTTCATGTGTTTATGTGTGTGTTACTAATAGATGTACCTTTAAGTTGCTAAGTTCATTACTCATAAGTGTGTCTGAATAGTGATGGTCATATAATGTGTCATTATAAACTCTGGTTAATTGAGGTATTTTTCCCGCAATCACCGTTAAGCTCATAATACTAATTGCTTCTTGTGTTGTTGTTGTGCTGTGTGTTCACCTGAGAAAGATAGGCCCCACACTTGACCCTTGGTTTCTCTTAAGATTTCTTTCTTCTGCTCTCACAGAATTCTGCCTTGCCACTATTGCATCTGGCCTGCTCACTAGGGGGACTTGGATTTTTGTAAAGTTTCTCTATGGCAACATCTGTTGTAAAATTGATATACAATTAAATATGACTGATTTGATTACACCATATTTAATAGGAAAGAGGTAAGTAAAGCTAGTCATTGGTGAGCATAGCTTTCACACTTCCACTTTTATTCAAATAACTGTTACATATGATGGTAAAATATAACCTGAAAAAATCCAGTCCAGCATCAAGGCATCCATGGCAACCACCACAAACTTGCACATGAACTCTCAGAACAGATTGTTCATAACATGAACATTATTTTCTCCTCTAAGAATAAACAACTATCGGACAATTTTCTGAACAGGGGTCTGCTGAGTCTGAAAATGAACAGAAATAGTGTCTGCTGTTCCACACACAGTGTCCTCCAGAGTTATTGGCAATGCTGAGCAATTTTTAGCAAAGCTTGGTATAGATGATGATCGTTTTTATTCAGTTTGATCTTATACTGAAAAAGAGAGAAATATAATCAGTGGAGTAAATTATTTAAAAATACCTGTAATACACATAGCATAATATGATATAGTTGTACTTGACTTAATAGAGAGTGTGTCTAGATACATTTGGAGATATGGCACACCTATGTGACTAGAACCTGACTGAAAAATAAAGATGATGCCTCTGGCCCCAGCTTAATATTATTTTTTGTTCTATGAAAGATCAAAGACCAAAAACTACCCAGAATCCACTTTTATTTCCATTAAGTGCCTCTTCCTTTTGTTTCTGCATGCAAATTACTTTGATTAAAGTCAACCGTGCGATACAGTGTCCTGGGGAGCCATCAAAAGCCAAAAGCCTGCTCCATTTAGTTAGCGGGTCTAAGTACAGTTGGCTTCTCTCTCTCTCTCTCTCTCTCTCTCTCTCTCTCTCTCTCTCTTTCTCTCTCTCTCTCTCTCTCTCTCTCACTCACTCATACACAGTGGTGTTCCAAAGCTCTCATCTTTATGACTGGATGAAATATTAATTGAGACCCAAGCATCGAAGACATGATTACTGTATAATTTATTGCATTCCAGTGTCTTAAAGACGGAGAGCTTTGTAGGAGAGACATATAAGGCAGTTGCTCACTGAGTGTACTCAAAATCTCACAAACCCAGACCAGACCAAAGCGAACATCAAAGCCTAGCAGTGATAAATATAGCATGGTGAGAACAACCTTTAAACTGAGGAGGAACATGCATTTCTCAATTCTCTTAAATAAAGTGTCTTTCAGTTTTTAAATTTCGGCCACAAAAAACACTTCTGTTTATCCTATAGGATTCTAAATGTATACGGTTTGCTCTGCCAGTTTAATGAAAACCATCTCTCTGCACTACAAGATGCATAAGCACAGCTTATATCTATTATGCAGAGGAAATGTAAACATATTTACAAGCTGAGATTGTTCTGGCGTCTGCACAATTTGTATCATTTTTACCAGTAAGGCAATGCAACACAAGACAACAGCCTAAAAGCCTAAACATGTGTGACATTACTGATTATGGATGGTTGTAAATTCTAATTTTACTCAAAAGCTGCAGCCATAGTACAGCTAGCCTGCCCACTGCTATGTTACCACAGCAACCAATACACCTCTGACACGATCTATAACTATGGACATGGTCTTAGTGTAACCAGCAGAAGTATATGTGAATATGCAACACTGGGCCAATAATCCTGGACAGACTGCATTCTTGAACAAGTGCATTTTTTTTCATAACCCAGTGCAGCCTTGGGCTGGCTGAGCATTCATGAGAATTGGTGATTACCTTTGCCTTTGAGGGTCTGTTCATTTCTGGATTTTGACGCAATTATGTAAGAGGGATTAATTATGCAACAGTGCCTGATGCAGCAAAGTAACTGAAATGATATCTGCAGAGTTTGAAAACTTGCACAAATGATGAAGAATGCACAATTAAAACACATGGCAGAGTTTAACTGGTAAAGAAGTACTTATATATGTTCTTGACAGTTACACATCTCATCCACAATAAGGATTTGTAAAACAAAGCCACAATATTAAACCAATAAAATGTAAAGCAAACATTGATTGGTCTTCATTGTCTCATTACAATGACACCTGTTAAATGGGTGGGATAATTTAAGTAGTAAGTGAGCAGTCAGTTCCTGAAACTGATGTGCTGGAAAAAGGAAAAACAATAGGCAAGTGTAAGGATCTGAGTGACTTTGACAAGGGCCTTACTGTGATGACTAGTCAAGTCAGGTCAAGTCAAGTTTATTTCTATAGCGCTTTTTACAACTGATGTTGTCACAAAGCAGCTTTACAAAAACCGGGTCCGAGCCCCCAGAGAGCAAGCCAGGGGCAACAGAGGCAAGAAAAAACTCTCTGAGCTGTAGGAAGAAACCTAGGGAGGAACCAAATATTATATATATATATATATATAATAGTTCTCAAAATAAAGAGGCGGCAGCAGTTCCTTGTGTACAAGTGCCGTGATGACTTTAGATCAGTTTTTTGGTAGATAGGGCTGTTCATGTGGGCTCCGCAGCAGGAGTGATTGGTTTAAAAGCCGCAAAAACTTCAACCAGTAAGAGGGTATCAGGGTGGGTCAGACTGGTCCAGATAGCAGAATGGGCCAGGATCACTGGTATCTCAACTAGACTAGACAACTGGGTCAGAGCATCTCCAAGACAACAGGTCTTGTAAGATGTTCTCTGTGTGCAGAGGTAAGCTCCTACTAAAAGTGATCCAAAGAACGGCAAGCAGTGAACTGGTAACAGCGTTGTGTAGATGGGTATAAAACTCCCAGCACTGGGCATTCACTAGACTGAGCTGCTCCCAACACTTTTAAAATGAGTTGTGCTTGTGATTCATACCTTAACATGACCTCTTTAATGATATTGTCGGTAAATACAGTCAAACAGTCTTCTAGTTTAAAGTCAATTTCTAGTGTAAAGCTTTCTCAAAAAAAGTTACTGTGGCAATGGGGAGGACAACATCTCTAATGAAATCTCTTGATTTTAGAAGAAATTTTGAATGACAGTGCTACAAACTTCCTCAATGTTTGTTCTGTACAGGATGTGTTAATAAAAGAGTGTTTTTTTTGACAGGTTAGTATGTGTTACAGAAGTCCATAGTTCTGAATGTATATCAGCAACAACATTTTTACTAATGTACAAACACCATTGGGAAAAATTTTATGGAAAATGCATTTTAAAAATAGTCTATAGTTAACACTATGTCTTAATGACAAAGGTACAAAACTGTTTTCACCTGACCAATTTGATTGTATTTTCCAATATTTCCAAATTTTGAATTTGATGCCTGCAACAACTTAAAAAAAAAAGTTGTGACAGAATAGAATTTGCAAGATACCCCCTTCTGAAACATAGCCATTCTTTGGGCCATTTTAGACGTTGTGAGAGAAAGTTCATTCCGTTCAAAAATAACATTTTTAATCACAAGAATTTAAGGCCACTGCAGCTGTGTTCGGGCGGCACGGTGGTGCAGTGCTTAGCACTGTCGCCTCACAGTGAGAAGGTCCTGGGTTCGAGCCCCGTGTTGGCCACAGGTGCCTTTCTGTGCGTGGGTTTCCTCCGGGTGCTTCGGTTTCCTCCCACTGTCCAAAAGGCT
>JBBPDA010000152.1:6549807-6577066 GCA_037974385.1 Arnoldichthys spilopterus | reverse complement strand
ATATATATTACATTTATTTATTTTTTTCAGTGTGAGAATGTTACATAATGAATGGTTCAGAATTTCATTTTACATTAACTTCTAAGGTAATATTTTTTACTTCTCCTGAAAGGCTAAAATGTTTTGGAATTACAAGCATTTGGCCAGATGGTAACAATAACAGGAGCATGAATACTCTGTTTAGCAATTTGCCCAGCTCTGACAGGAATTTCTGTCAATACACTCTACAAGATTTTACAGCCTGGTATTTGACTGTACAGTGTTGTATAAATGCTGGAGCAAGTCTGACTTTGGCCTAAATACCAACGCCCTCTAAACCAGCAAATAACAAACCTTGAGGAAAATATTATTAATGGTGCTTCAAAGCTTCAAAGGGCAGAACGAAATAAACAAGGCCCTACTGCTAAAAGTGGGACATAACGCTGTGCTGGCGGGGTCTCGGTATAAAACTGATACATCCAAGGAAGAGTAAGAGCACTGTGCAGACATTCCCTTTCTGATATTGCTTGCAGTGCCGACTGCACCGAAAGAAATCATTAATTATCTCCCAGTTACAATAGTTCCCCAGCGAGTGGCTGTGTCAGACCTTCCCTATGAAAATGACACCAGACTGATCATCCCCTTTACTGCTGCCAACATGTGCAGACCCTTAGTCATACTGTGTAGATGGTTCACCCAAAGATTTAAAGGCAAGGACAGATGGCTGGACCCCACAGCCACCTTATGGTATAATTTCTCATTCTGACAGGGGTGATGTTTAGCTTTAAGCATTTCCCTACTGCATTGGACATTTGCAATGGGTGTTGCACAAGAGAAAAAAACACATTTTTATTCTAAAACCATTACTAAGAAGTGTATTTGCAAGTACTTTTCACTTTATTATAATTTCAGAGCAGATATCGCTGCTATGATCAGTTGAACTCACTGATAAAAATGCTCTTTCTCTCTTGCAGTTAAAGGAGCTGGAGAAACTGGCCTCAATTGACCAACAACTAAAGCACACAGAGTAGTTACCAGAAGTGAACCAGCCATCCAGACAAGAGGCGACAGCCAGCATACCACATTATGACCATCCAGAGGCTTTGTGCGCTGCTGCTTTTGGATTAATTAATGCATTTGAACTATGTGTTAAAAATAGAAAGTTTGCTTCCATGTTTAAGTTTTGTTTCCAACTTGATAGTGGAGGCCTTATATCAGATAACTGCATTACTGAATGGCTTAAATCTTCAAGCTTCCAAAAACAAAACAAAAAAAAACAAAAAACTGCAAAGCACAAAAGTATGCTTGTTTATTACTGTGCATCCTATGTACTTGTGAAACTTGATGTTAAAAGCATGCCATCTATTTGATCATTTTAAAGTTTTTTTCATTAATGCTGTAAAACTTCCTATATATTGTGTTTGCATTGGTTGTGAGCATCTAATAAAATGTGTTATGATGGGACCAAAAGCTAATAGTCAAGTGTTGTAATTACAGGCTTTTGGTTCAACAGTGAGGAAAACAAAGACACCCTTTCCATTTAAGTCACGTTTTATTGACCATTACCACACTAATGCAATTTGTAAGTGACGCAACAGATGGTGAAATGTCACTTGCTCCTTTCTTGGCACTTTGTGCTTATACAAAATAAAAAAAGCAGGGTGCGAATAGCCCTGTGCTGCTGGATGAAAGACTGGCTCTTGGGAAACAAGGTTAAAGGAACTGACTTTATGCAATAAAGTCTAGCAAAGTAAACACAAGTAATATAGGATTTCTTCAAGGAGAGAGGCTAATTTCATTCATTCATACTAAAATAAGTTAGACCTTACAGAAAGATTAGGCCAAACTGTCAGTTGTGCTCCTAATCTCATCTAGTTTGATCCTCTTTGCAGCTGGTTCACTTGTTGTTTGCCGAGCTCCTGATATGGCAGCCTCAGCAGCGACGGTAATTCCAGACAGTAGATAACCCCCTCCTCCGCTCATCAACAAAACTGGATGAGTTCTATTAGGCAACACCTGGAATGGAAAGGAGGAAGAGACTCCATCATTCAAACAGAACAAATCAAACGAGCAAAGTCTTGGAAATTAACAAAAATGAGGATACAAAAGTGAAAATAATTATTCTGTTATTACAGAACAGAGTAATCAAATGATGCTTTACTAAACAAAAAAAAGCTGGAAAAAGAAAACACACACACAGACAAACACCAACACCCCAACACACCCACACACCCCAACACATCCACCCAAACACACCCACACAAACACAAACACACAAACACACACACCCCAACACACCCACCCACCCACACACACCAACACACCCCAATTGAATTACCTGGTAATGCCTGAGCCAGGAATCTGTAAGCCTGAGATTTATTGTTCCTCCCTGCTCCCTGAGCTTTGTATAGCATTCAATTAACGGCTAATAAAACAAAAAGAGAATATTACACTCTAGACACAAGGGCTTGAAATTAATAATGTCCTTTTTTAGCAGAAGTGAAAGCAACATCATTACTAGTACCTCTCTGTACTGGCAATACACTACAAATGGTCTAGATGGTGCCACAAACTTCAGTAAGCCCAGCAGCACAGAACAGGGGTGGAAGCGGCTGGCTATCACCAACCTGTAGTAGACAATGCATTCAGCAGTTAAACCATGCAATTGGCACATATTGTAAAGGACTGGTAAATCAAACGTGAAAGAATAACACCCAAAAAAATCAATACAATGATATGAGGTGACAAGCCTGACTGATCTCCCCATATGTCAAAGAGATTGAAGTCAGCAGTATATTCCATTCTGATCATGAGGATGTTACTTAGTATAGAAAAATACACTAAGAGCTATTTGTTTCACCATAAAATAACACCCAAAACACAGAAAGATATGGCTTTAGAAGCTGCTTTGCTGTGGAAACTAAGCTGAAAGAATTATGTCGTCTTTGTCAACCTACAGTGCCCACGTATTGTAAACCTCTTTAACATGTGGAGATGCTTTGAGGGAGGATTCATTTGTATATATAGCATATATTATTAAATAATGACTACACTGTCAGACACTGAGTGGCTATATACACACACACACACACACACACACTTCAAGGGTCTGTGCTAATCAGTCCTCATAAACCACAGCAATAATTCATAAATCTCCTCTGACAGACAACATTTACATTTATTCATTTGGCTGACGCTTTTATCCAACACGACTTCCAAGACGTGAAGCAGTGTAGTGGGACGGTACCTTGCTCAAGGGTACCTCAGTAGTGCCTGAGCCGGGACTTGAACCTGCAACCTTCAGGTCCCCAGCACAGTGCCCTAACCACTAGGCCACCACTTGGAGATACAAGAAACTTGTATCTCCAAAATGGCAACTTTACAAGACAAGCGTAAAACATTCTTAATGTATAACTGAGGTTAATGTAAAATGTATTTTTTAAAAGTCATTTAAAGCCATTTCCTCTGCTCAATTCATCATGAAGTTTTGACACAGTGTAAATGTCAGCCATTGATTTCAAATTCTGTAAAAATTTAAAAAAATTACAAAAAAGGAGACACAAGGTTATGGCCCAACAGCCATGACAAAAAAAATGCTTCTCTACGGCAGAACCAGCAGTACTAAAACAAACATTAAAAAAAGAAGCTTTGCCTAGATCTACATGGCTAAAACAGAGACCTCTTACCCATCTGCATTACGGTCTTGCAGCAAGGCAGCAGCCGCTGCCAGTCTCCTTCTCTTCTCTTCCATCTTCATTCTCTTCTCCTGCGCCTGCCAGACAAAGAGTGCCCCAGGTTACGATCAAGCACTACCAATCAGAGAGTGCGAGCTAGGTTCAAGCTAAATATGTTTATGGACGTGAAATTGTGATTTCATTGATAAGGTAATTGTAGGCCACTATAATGTACAGATATATTTAGGACGCTCCACACAGGGAAAGCTACTATTTTTGTGTGCATTACTTATAAAGAGGAAAGCCACACCAGCAGGATCTCACAAATTACAAAATTTGTATATTTTTAGTTACAATTTCAAGTACATGAAGTACTATAAAAATGCTGTTTTTACAAATTGCTATATGAAGTAAAAGGTTTCGTTTAAGGCAGTCAGCAGATGTGACCGTGGGCCTGTGGAGAACACCATTTTCTTAAAGCTAGTGTGAACAGGACAAGTAACATCCGCCTTGTGATTGATGAGATTACTGAATTTTGACAAAATCTGGTCTCTTTTAGTGTAAACTGCTGTAATCTGTAGTAAACGTTGCCTAAGCATTAATCATTTACTGGATACTTGAACATTATTCACATATCATTCAGGTTTACTCAGTGCCAACAAGAACAAAATGAACAATTAAAAAGAAATTAGGATCCCTGCAGCCTTAAGCCTGGTTTACACTCCTCTCGCAAATGAATTTTTATGATGCTATAGACAGCAGATTTTAAAGAAAGATAGGAATAAAAGAACCCAAACAAAGTGATTTATCTGCTTACCCAATCTATACTAGCATCTTTCCCCTGCTGCCTGTACACAATGTACTGCATTAACTGTCTTTTAAAATATTCTAAAGCCAGCTTAACCCTCAGTCAGTGCACTGAGGCAAACAAGGTCAAGTATGATGTAGTCAAACCTTTTCTCCAGATTCAAAATGTAGAAAGGTCTGAAGGTAAAGTGGTATTCAAGCATAATGTTGGGCATCCCTGAAGAAGACTGTGATTTTTGTGCAAATTGAAACAGTCACTATGTAAATTTTGCACAAAGGCCTGATTTAGGTATGGTTTGGACCCAAAACTAAGCACTTTGATTAAAACTTAGATTAAGATTGTGTTTAACGTTTGAGCACCACGATTTCAGGTCTTGTTAAAGTTTTAAGCATTTTAATTTCAAATTTCAACCATCTCCTCCACATTAAAGGTTGTGTAAGCTCACCCTTTGTTCCCGCAGCCTCTCCCTCTCTTCCCTCTTCTTAACCTCATCTGGGTCTATGTTCACTTCCATGCTCTGTGGCTCCGAACTGCCCTCCTTAGCCCCACTCGAGGAGACCTGCAAGGAGCCAGACTGCACGTCTGTCTGTCCATTGCTTGGAGAGTCCATGTCTTTCTCATCAATGTTCAGTGCTCCTGACAGCAAGGCATTCACCTTGCACAGGGGAAACTCATGTAGTGTGTCATGGAAGTGTGACGGGAAACCAAAGCTCTCCATGCCGGCTCTGACTGGACCTCCTCCTGGATACATTTGAACCACTGAGCCATGGCCTGGCAGAAAGAGAAAGAGGAAGAGATCAAGACAAAACAAGAGTTGTATTTAGTCATTAACACTTAATTTGATTTTACGGAGGGCATAATCATCTATAGTAAAGACTGTTTTGTATAAAAAATGAACACCAAACGCAAATTAGTAACACAAAACATGCCCATACCTCCCATTCTCTCCATTACAGAGCCCAGAACAAGACCAGCACATGTCTCAAACACTATGACCTTACTGCCTGCGTGAATGTTCCCCATGGTCAGCATCTGAGCTAAGGTGTCATATCGCAGGTGACTGCAACAAGAACAGAATTATTATTCTGAGAAAATATGGGCAGCGATGACCAATGACCAATGACTTCAAATGCCTTCAAAAAATAACCGTTATTCAGCAGTTCAGGATGAAGACTCACCATACTTTTCCAGGTTCCCTGCCATGGTACATCATAGCTAGAATACGGCATGTAGGCTTCAGAATTGTTATATTGCTCTCATACCTGTTGATATAGTAAGTACTATATTATAGATACAAATAAGAAAAATACCATATCAAGCAGGAACATGCAATACTTTCTACATACTTTTTCTTTTTCTTCTTGATGTATTTCTCCTGAGCAAATTCAGTTTTATCCCTGAATGTTGCACTGTTGTCTATTAGCTGCTGAACAATTTCCTGAAAGTCAGAGAGATGCAATGAATAAAGTTCAAATTCAGGAAAGACTCACACTGGCTGTAAACATGTAAAACCAAATGATTAGTTATCAATATGACATTTTCATCATAGTTGTGACTTTGTCTAAAAAGTGCAGAGAATACGCAAATAAATAAAAAAACTGAAGAAAAAAAAGCTCTCTTGGTGCTGAATTGGTGGAAAGTCAAAAGCAAAGCCTCTTATTTATTGTCCGTTCACTGCACGTTTGGCATTTTTATAAAGTTTGTGAACTGGTTTCTGCAGCAAGCTATTATGTAAAAGATTTTAAACAAAATAAATTTTGTAAAAGTGATGGAGACAAAATCAGACGTTTTTAAAACGGGTGATTTATTAACTCCTTTGAACTTATTAAAAGATTAAAGTTCAGAGAAAATACTTCCAGTGTTTTCACTGATCAATTTAAATCTATTTTATAAAAATCAACAAATTTAGAATTTGATGCCTGCAACACACTTGACAAAAGTTGAGATATAATATATGTAGAATATTCAAGTCAAATGGCTCAGTCTCTGCAAGCAAAGACATGTCTCAGTACTTTGTAGCAAACTTCATGAGAGAATTGTCAATCAGTTACAAAAAAAACATTACTTAATACAAGAATATGAAGAACTGAGGTATTTCATCAAGTACATAATATTGTGAAAAGATTCAGCAATGCCAGAGAAATCTCAGTCCCTGTAGGACAAGGCCAGAAACCACTAATCTCCTAGAAGGCACTACATTAGAAACGATCATGCTATTGTGTTAAATATGGCATATGCAAGGGTGTAAAGACCCCTTTGACACAGATGTGTATTCTGAGATTTTTGAAAGAGATATTCTGTCAATTCTGTCCCCTATTGAAAATGTATAGAGCTTTATGAAGAGGAGAATCAGAGAATGGTGACCACAAATGGTTGAGCAGCTGAAGTCTTGTAACAAACAAGAATGGGCAAATTTCCCCTTTCAGAACTGAAACAGTTAATCCTCTCAGTTTCAAAACTAATAAACAGTGTAATTAAAAAAGACACACAGTGGCAAATAAGACTCTGTCCACCTTTATTTTCAGAGTCAAAATCTAAATTTGTTTATTTACAAAATGCATTTAAGCTGATCAGTGAAAACACTGCTTTTCTTTTAACTCTGTATATCCAGTATGAACTATGCTTTTGAAATGAATACCTGGCCTTTCAATCCTTGCTCTTTCAATGATTCAATGTCATCTCTTGTTAGTTTCTGTGATTTGCCATCATCCACAATGTGTCTGTTGTCCAAACCTGCTTCTTTGGGGTCTGTTTAGAGAGAAGGAAGAACAGCAACTGAATATAGTTCATTACAATGCCATGGATACATGGTCTTATTAACCATCTACAGGCCTCAGCCAACCTGTTCCCTTCATCACCTGTGGCATCTTCAGAATGCTTTGGTTTTTGCAAAGTCAGCGTCCCACCACCATTCACTTCAAATGTGGAGCCATACAGCTCCCCAATGGCGTTGTCCATGAAGAGCCACTGCTTCTCAAATATCACTTTCCTGAGAAAAGAACACATTTAGGTGCATGGAAGAAACTGCAATACATACAAAGACAACCTCACTTTGCTACATAGTAGTATTTGTGGTAGCACCTACATTAGAAAGGAATGCCTGTTATCACCATCATATGAAAGTGAGTGATAATTTGTCACTGTGAACACACCACAATGAAATCTGACCTCTGCATTTAACCCATCCATGTAAGAGCAGTGGGCAGCTGACCGTGCTTGGAGACAGTACCTTGCTAACTGGTACCTCAGTGGTACTTATACTTGTCTGGGATTTGAACCGGTGACCTCAAGGTCACAGGGGCAACTCCCCAACCATTACACTGACCCTAGCATCTGGAATCAGGATCATATCAGGAGCGGTAGATAAATATTCAAAACAGTGGCATCATTCAACTATTAGATTTGACTAACAACTCATATCTATGTGTGATATTATGTTTACTGTGAAAGCAGAACAGGTAGACAGCCATGAGCTAGTACACTACAATACATGCATTTACTTAGTTTAGAGTCTACACGGTGGGCAGTGGTGGGATAGTGGTTAGGGACTTGCCCGTATGATCAGATGGTCGCAAGTTCAAGTCACGACTCCGGCACCACTGAGGTACCCTTGAGCAAGCTATCGTGGTACACTTGGGATGGGGTGTGTTCACAATGACAAATATTTACTTTTACTTTGCCTTGATGAAGAGCAGACTTCCACTGAATATTGAGCGTAGACCTTACGCTTTTCGCATCTTTTCCAGATGCTGGTCATAAATGCAGATCACAAAAAAATATCAGCTTTAGAATTCTGTTGGTACACACTACAGATCTTGGTAGATCGTCGTACTGCATGAACTTCCCAACGCACCATAGCACGCTAAATAAATACCAGAGTAAACTAGCCAGCTAGCACGACATAACAAATGTCTTTTTCGCTGATCGTTGGAAATCAACTTAGTCGGTTGCCTCAAGGTTAGGAAAGACCTCAGGCCCTATGACTAAACAAAAATGCACAACTCACTTTTTCTTCTCAATTTGCACAGATTTGTAGACATCTCCTCTTTTCAGGATTACGTATTCCCTTTCACTTATCCTGCACTCCTCATCGCTGTCCACCAAAGCGTCCGCCATTTCCACAGCTCACAGACTGGATTACTTGTTCGTAAGCGAATGTTTTAACCGTAACAACATTCAGTAAACGATCATAACACCAGAAAATACAACCGCAAGAAAGGCAATGGACCGGGTCTCTGCCTTAGCCGTATTTCACAGCCCTTCCCCACGTGTACACTACCGTTTACCGACCCACAGTATGACTAATCGATCCAAACCCACACGCAGCTAGGAAGAGTAAATGATCACAGATTCATTCAGCGATCAGGTAGAACGCGTTGGGCCTTTTTTATAGAATAAAAGCCTTAATGAACAGGGAATTTTCATATAAACGGATGGTCTTTATCAACATATATAAACATAAATATGCGGTCGATGCAACTTGCAACACACACATAAAACCATTATATGCTTCTCACACTTTTTTTAACTGTACTTTTCTTTTCACCTTAAGCTCATGCTAGCTTTAATCTTCAATCACCACCTACCAAAGCCTGCAACTAATAAGTGCAAAATGCTTTAAGAAAACTGAATTATATGCATTATGCCAAACGCCAGAGATTCCCCTCGAATGTAATTCATTTTATCTCATATTAGTTCATGATTATTACTCATTTTTTATCATCAGAAAAGATGCAGGAGTCCAATTTTTTACCTTTAAATAATTTTTATAAACTCAATTCTTTTGTGATACCCCTCTTCTTAATAGATAATAGTGGATTATCTTCTGTCTAGTCTGATATTAAATCTCCCTTTAGTCATTTAAGGTGTACATGCAAAAGGCATTTTATAAGGTAGCTGAGGTGTGATTAGAAAGTTGCTTGTTTGAATGCTGGTGTAATGTTGGGGGGGGGGGGTGTTTGGGGTTAGAATCGGAAAGATGGAAGTGTTGAAGTGGCAGAAAGCGCACAAAAGAGTTCAGTGCCGGGTGCTTTGCGCAGTTCTTTGTTAAATGTTTCCTGTTGTTTTATTTACAAGAAAAGTCAAATGTACTAAGAGGCCATTTTAACTGGAATTTAAATCTGACCTTTGCACTGCAAACTGTAATGGTAACGTAACTCCAAATGAAATGTAATTATAACTAATTGTAATTGGTTTGCTTTATATACATAGGTTCTACAGTGTTTGAGTTGACATGTTTTAATAAGAAACATTCACTTTCACTGCTCAATACTTTGATGTAATTATCTTTTAAAGTCTTCAACAAGTATAAAAAATTGTATGACATATTTCTAGAGAAAATGTATTACAACTGAAACTATTAAAAGCAAAACACAATTCATTAAAAAAAGAAAACAACATAAAAAAAAGATCTTGTCCAATGAACAATTCCCTGCCAATGTGTCACTTCTGTGTCTTCCTCTTATCCCAAATCATGGGGCAGTCTATCAAGTATCAGATCTGCTGTGGTCTGTTTCCTTGAGTCTTGTGAAGAAATCTACCACAGAGAGATTATCTCGAAGAATAATCAAATAGCTATATTCCTCCCCAGCCTAACCACAGCTGTTCATCACTAATGTCTTCTTTGTGAGCACTTGGCTTATGATTACCTTGAAATTAGGCCTACTCTCTGAATGGCAAAATGTAAGCAATCAATCATAAAACTGACAAAAATGGCTACCTTAATGACACATGCTTATACTGATTCACAAGTTTGACAAGTGGTTTTATTCTTGTCCCCCCGTAAGTTTGCGGAAGAGTTCTTCATCTAGTGTTTCATTTTGGTCTTTGGAGCGCGTTGAGAGGAAAATGTAGCCTCCAATGTATTCATGAACCACTCTACAGTCACAGCTCTGACAGCAGAATGCTACTGACACATTCTGGTCAAATTCAATGGCCACCTGAAACAAATAACATAAATCAGATAAACGAAAGATAAAGACCTCTGAAAATACTTCTGGTGTATTGAAAAGGCCAAAAGTCCTGAATTTAAAAAAAAGCCAGCAGAGTTCTCTTCACCTGTCTGATCTCCCAATTCACATTCCACTGTTTCATGTTAGAAAATCTCCATGTAGTCACTGGCAAGCGTGTGGACATGTCAATACGGATTAGTCTGTTGTAGGAGAGGCCCAGTATCTCATCCTTCTTGCACCCTTTGAACCTGTATGCACACAGAGAGCAGGGTTTTCTTTTGGTTCAATACAGCAATATACAGGAACATTACAATAAAAAAAACCTTACAGAACCATATATTGTAGATGATACACATATTTTCAGGTTCAATGTGATTTTCTATTCTGGAATCATATTGTTGTTGGATTTATGATACAGTATGTGCGAGAGCTCTGATTATATATTACATTCATTAGTTTGGTTCATAAAAAATTTGTTGACTGTGCCTGCCCTATAACGAAAAAAGCCCTTAAAATTGCTACCACAAGGATTTTAAAGAAATCTACTAGAAATACTCTGGCAGTTTATTTGATGTCTGCAAGTGTAAGTCAAGTCAAGTCAAGTAGGCTTTTACTGTCATTTCAACCATATACAGCTCACACAGTACACGGTGAAAGGAAACAACGTTCCTCCAGGACCATGGTGCTACAGGAGACCCAGGACCACAAACACCACACAACTAACAACATAAAGTGCATGGTGTGCAAAGCTTCATGTGGCAGAATGCTAAAAAGCCATTGTAGTTTAGTGTTCACAAACATACCTGACTATGTAGTACTTGATGCCAAACTCTGGCAAAGACTGCCACGCTTGGATGAAACGCATTTTAGCTTCCATAAGAGAAAGCTGGGAAATGTTGTGATGGGCCTCTAAGATCCGTGTGGACAGCTGAAATCCAAAACACATAAGAAAAGCATGTCAGTATGTCACAGTATAACAACAGCTAACTTTAAAAAGCCCACATCATGGAAAATCGCATTTTTCTCAAAACAAACAATTAATTCCCTAGTCGGTATATATGGAAACTAAGATAAAAACAAAGCCCTTTTTGAATCTACTGTTTCCATAATGTCATGAAAAACAATGCCTCTGTCTCAGCATACCTCATTAACACTGAAGGTATAAAGTGTGTTTTAACCCAGACTGCTTTTTGAATGAGGCACAATATATTAACAGCCAATCAGAAAAGACATACTTTACATATATCAGTCTTAAGGGCACATTAATAGGACCAGGCAGTTTATTCCTAAGGTATAAAGAGAAACTGAAACATGATTGTGTAAAAATGAATATATGACTGTTCTTTGCACATAAACCCACCAAAACATCATAAGTGGAATTAATTTTATTTTGTTTTTTTCTGTGCACATTGGTATGGTTTCATAATTGCAGACACTGTTTGAACAAAAATTTGTAGAAGTTGAGTTTGTACCCTCTTTGCTGCAGTAATCTCTACTCTTCTGGGAAAGCTTTACACTACAGGCTTTACACTAGAGTGCCACTGCTCTATTGCAGTCCTGGTGAGCATTATAGCCCTCTAGCTGATGCTTGGCTTTGAAAATGGTGACCTTGTGCTATTGTTTAATCTATAGAAATTATACAAGCTGCATGTGCACAACTGAACATCTGTGTCCGCAGTGGGTATACCATGAACAAATTAGAAAGAGTGTCTACAAACCTTTTTACATACACTGTCACATGCTGTATTTGTACCATGAATTTTTAAATATCAGTCTAGTTTGGGGGCATAGCACTGCAAAACAAAGCATTCTTTACTTGTTTGTTCTTGTATTTCTTAGCATATCGTGGTGAGACAAAGCATTCTGCATTCATCTCCATGGAGTCCACATCAGGTGCAGCTTGGCCAGGAGGGGGCGCCAGACTTTTCATCTGAAGGAAGGACTGAATGTTCTTGACTTCAGTGTTGTAAGAGCTGTAGGCCATCGTCTTGCCTTTAGAGGCCAGGATGCAGGCAGCTTTCCATTTGGCATACTGTGTCTCCTGTAATAAAGTAATAATAATATATCAACAAAGAAGGTAAAACACGATTTGCAGTATCACATGTACACTTAAACTAACAGTGCTGCAGTATAGTTTACTGAGTAGAAATCAACTCACATTGTCACAGCGAATATACACCTCATTCATTCCATCTGCAACAGGCAGCAAGAGTTTGATGCCAAACTTCTTTTCTGTGACATTAACATCTGGAACAACTTCACAGCCTGCATGATCAAACAACATGGATTAATATTTTACCATAGCGGACACTATTTGGATGAGTTCTAAATGCATATGATGCTCACCTCGCAGATGGAGCTGTTCTATGGGCTCCCCATGGGCTGACTCTTTGTTTTTGTAATAGGAAATGCTGGTGTCTCTGAACACAAACCAGTAATCTTTATATTGTCGCAGTAGGCGCTTGGGCCTGCAAAGCAAAAAAAATCAAAACAGCTTTGACTGTGCTGAAGTCTTGGAGGATGCATGTGAAGTTTTAATAGACAGATAAACACATTTCCATAAACACACTTCCCTAAAAAGTAAAAAATGTAGGATAGATCCAACTGCCAAAAATGATCACGGATTGAGCTTCCTTAAAAACACCTCAACACAGCTCACCTGTATAGTTTAAGAGCGTCTTCTAACTTTGGAATATCTGTGATATCTTCCTGAAGGCACAGAATGAAGGCATACAATGTAATTGTTAGAAATTGGTGTAAAAATATCATACTCAACATACACAAAGAGAAATTACTGCAACTGGGCACTGACTGATGTATGTAAACCTTATGCATACCAGAATCCTGTCTGTGCTCCTTCCTTCAAGTGTTGTCTCTAAATGTGAGAGGGCTGCTTCTACTTCATCAATATCAGGTTCATCTGAATGGTCCACAGGTTTAGTACACATGGTCAGCTTGCATATGTGATACTGAAAGAAGGGAAGATATTGTAAAAGCTGTAAGTTTCTGCATTAATTACATTACCACTCTTATAACAAAACCTTGTATCTTCCAGGTGGCAATTGGTACCCTAATATGAGTAAAAAAGAATAGGCTTTAGTCACCAATATATTCATTAGTTCTTAAATTTTCTTAAATTTGTTCTCAAGAAAAGTCATCCAGATTCATGATGTGTTATTAAGCCACAGAACTGTTCTTACAATGATGAATCCCATTGCCCTCATAAATGCAGAGAATTTGCCAGCTGTTCTGTAATTACCGTAGGCCTATGACTCTGGGCCTATAGTGTGATTACTCACTGATTATTGGATGGCATTGCTCCCAAGTAGCATTATTTATGTGAACTGAAGTGATTGTTTTGTGCTTATTTCAAAAGACCAGAATGCTTGTAAAATAAACTACTTTATAGTATTTTATAGTATACTAATCCTTCAATATTACACCACTGTAAAACTGAAGAAAGCGTAAAACCACCAGCATTTAAATGTGCATAAGTATGCTAGAGTGTGTGAATTCTGTTCTTACCTAGGAACAAATCTCAAATAAGAATACACTGGTGAAATTATGGGAGGGGGTTGAGAGAAATGTCTTAATAAAAAAGTTTGGTGTATGGTGGTCCCAATATTCTTAACACGTATTAAACGTATCTTATTTCCAAAAAATGTTAGGACTTTGTGTAAAATAAATAAACTTAAAACAGAATGTGATGATTTGCAAATCACGTAAACTCATATTTAATTAAAGATAGACAACATATCAAATATAGCACATTTTAGGGGCAAAAAAAAGAACGAGAGTTGGGTAATGCTAAAAAAAATGCTGGTGAAACATCTCACAACTGAGATAAGTGCTGTGGAACCACAGATAAAAGATACTGCTCTAACTCTGACTCAACTTGCTTAAAATTTGCTTATACTTGTGTGACATTAAAAAATTCACCCTGTCTGAATAAAGAACACTTAAATTCAAGCACTACTTGTCAGAAATTGTATCACATTAACCAGCTGGAGCCTAGACAAGGCTATCCCTTAAAACTCAGTGTCAGAGCAGGAAAGGCACTTGTAAGGAAAGCCATCAATCACTTTGAAGAAGCTACAGAATAGCATCAATCAAAGATCTGAAGCGCCCCACATACAACTGTCTATACATGAAGGTGGTTAAAAAGAAGACATTACCAAAAGAAAACCACATTAAAGCACATCAAAGCAAACCAGCTAAATAAAGGTTCTCAGATCAGGCAAAAATTGAGCTTTTTGGTTAAAGCGGTATTTGTAGTGCAAACCTAACACTGCCCATTTATCAGGAAACACCAATTCATCAGTGAATCATTTGGTGGGTCCATTTCTCAATCCAACAGAAAATATTTGGCATTATTTGAAAATTGTGGTTTAAAAGTGTCATCCAACCAACCTGAACAACATGAAGTAAATCAGTGAAGAATGGATACAAATCATTCCCAATCAACATGCAAAGTTTATTTACTTACCAAACAGACTTAAAGCTTTTAATGCAGCAAGTGATCATAATTTTTAATTGAACTGAATCAGAATTGAAAGAACTGAACTGTCAATTCAATAAAAACTATTTTTTTACTATAAATTACTTTTTATTGCATTTTAAGATAATTCCCAAATTTTCCATAAATGTACTTTTAGTAAATTTTAGTTTGCAATTAGTAATCTGTCCAGAATCTGTAAGTGTCATTTGTAATCCAGACAAATCTGATTTTTAAGGAAGCTGAATACTTTTGAAAAGAACTTTACACTGACCAGTCATAACATTAAAACAACCTGCCTAATATTGAGTAGGTCCCCCTCATGCTGCTGAAACAGCTTTCACTGTGGTGCACTGTGTTCTGACACTTCTATCACAGTCAGCATTCACTACTCAAACCACAGCAGCTCTTCATGACCATGTGATTTATTCACTAGTTGTCCTTCCTCGGATCACGCTGGTAGGTACTAACTAGTGCATACCTGGAACACTCCCCAAGACCTGTTTTGGAGATGCAATAAGGCCCTTGTCAAAGTGGCTCAGATCCATACGCTTGCCCATTTTTTTCTGCTTCCAGCATATCAGCATAAGAACCAACTGTTCACTTGCTGCCTAATATATCTCCCCCTGACAGGTGCTATTGTAATGAAATAACTAGATAGTTATTTTGATGTTCCCATATAACACTAATTTGGCTTTCCTAACTGATTCAAGTTTTGGCAATAATAATCACTGAATATTACATATTTGAATAAAACGACAAGTTGGTAGAATAAAGAAAAGGAAAAAGGAAAATCATCAAATCATAAGATATCAGATTTAATCTACAGTATATTACTATCCCCCTCCTGCACCAATGTTTGCCTGTAGAAATCTCTCCTGCTGCTCTTTTTCTATTCTCTTTGTTGTGACACTCTTCATCACAATCCACAGTCTAAAGCAGTCGTATGAAAAATCTGAGCCTGCAGGGACACAAAGCACTGTGTGTCCTCTCTCATCTCACTATTTACTGGGGATAAAGAAAAGCCAATACAACAAAGCACTACCTCAAACAAACACACCATTGTATTGGACAAGACTCAGAGTACATTGCATAGGTGAAACCCTTCCACACGCAATGTACTGGCTGGATAAATACTGGCCTTAGTGTTAAGAATGAAATGTGCCCCCATTTATGTTTGTGATGCTATTCCAGCATTTGTCACACCTATGATTCTCATCTGGGAGGCTGTACATGTGAAAGAACTGTACCTGCAGGGAAGCAAACATCAACATCTCTTCCTCAGTGCACTCAATCTCCTCTAGCAGAATGGCCCAACGCGCCTGTTCGTACAGCTGTGTAATCCTTACGGCATCATACTGGAGGAGAGACACACAGTTCAACGCTACTGCACACTCCTGTTATTACAGCTATTGCCTATCTGTTAACTTTAGTTTACCACCAAAAGACTAAAAAATAACAAGCAAAATTATTTGGGAAAAAAAGAGCTTTCTCCTTTTCAAGAAACAGTCCAGTGTTTTCCTCCCTTAATCTCTGAAAATTATTTTTACGTTTCCTTGGACACAAAAAGAAAAACAGTTTACCTAAAACAGACTTATAATAAACCCCAGTCATTTATTCACTTAATTCAGCAACTGGCCTCTTTCCTATAGTTTTGGGTCAGTAGCTTTTATTTTATTTTTTAAGAATAGAGAAATATGTATATTTCAGGTAAGTTGAGGTACAGAGCTACATGTACAGAGAAAGTGTACCATCTCTGAATTATAACTGTGCATAAAATGTCACAGACTTCTCACCTTAGGGTTGAGATCAAAGAAACAATGGTACTTGAAGCGCAGCAAAAGTTTGTCATTCTCCTGGACACCCTGCTCCATTAGAGAGCTGGAAGAGTCGAGCCACCTGCCAGGTACATTTATTTGCACAATTGCTAAGTTTTAACATAGTTACAGTTATGATACTGTTAGACTTAGTGATATTAATAAGACTACTGTACTATCCAAATGGATCTCTCACCCTGCATTGATAACAGCTTTGTCCTCCATGCTGAGAGGCTGGTACATCTTGGCCAGCTCCTCTGGGGACACGTTGGGCTGACTGGAAGTCAGAGGGTTCTCCCCAAACCACAGGCTGGTGGCTGTTGCAGGGGTTCCATTCTCAGGGTCATAAGTTGCAGTCATGGTTTTACTGTAGAGACTGCTACCAGCTACAAAGAGTCAAAATGTGTAACAGTAATTTGAAGTGACCATGTCCCACACTTTATTAACATAATATTGATTGAGGTTTTGTAGACAAAACTCCTGAGGTGTCAATACACTGGATTGTGCCTACCTTGCAAAAGAGCAGAACATTATGCTAAAGCAACTACACTCTAAAAAGATTCAGTGTTTTTACTTTAAGAAGTAAGTAACACTACATTTATAAGTTCAGTAAACTTCTACATTTTATTTTAGCAGAACAATGATCAGTGCTTTACTTTTACAAGCCTCTAAAACAAGCAGAAACTGAAAATGGCTGCAATATACGTCAGGAATAAAATGATATCCAGTGTCAGATTACGCGTATGGTTCGCTGATTTGATGCACTGATGAACTGCAAAGAACTACAGTCTAAGTTTAAAACGGCAGTGGTTCCAGTAAGGTTCTCCTAATATAGATGTAATTTGTAAACAGGCCATTCTAGCTTATAGTTTTTTAAGATTTTGTATCTAATGTACTTGAGTACTGCAATGTACTGTTCAGATACTTATGAAGTGCACTGTTAGCAATCAAGAATTAAAAGTAAAGAAATATTTTCCTCTTAGTACATTACCTGTGCCACTGATGACGTCCAAATCTATTATATCATCTTCAGCTTGCCCCTTTGATTTGTCTTTTTTCTTTTTCTTTTTTGGATCATCTGGTGGTTTTATAAGGGACAACTCCTCAGATCTTCTAATGTCTAGAAGTAATACACTTGTTACTAATTTGTTCATAACACATTCATCTTTTTGATGTGTAAGATTTAAGCCAAATATTTTTAACAGTGATTCTCAGTCCTGGTGCCAGACATTTCAGTGTTTTCCTGCTCTAACACACATACTCCAGGAAGGATTTGTTAATTGTTGTTTGAGAATTTAAAGGAGTAGGAAAAACATCACTGGTGCAGAGCAGGGGAACTTGAGTACCAGGATTGGGAACCACTGTGACAGCCTATATAAAACATATTCAGAATTGCTGTAAAATAATCCTTTATAATCCTTCACTGTGATAAATATATGAGTCCCTACTCTGGATACCCAGCAAAATGTAGAGAGTATCATCAGATCATATCAAGTATTCCCACACTTACTGAGCAGTTTGCAAATTTCTTCTACAGACTTGAAGACCACCGATGAAAAGCTGATGGTCAATTTGATGGTCTTCATGTTGGGCAGCTGCAGACACAGTGGCTTGTGCTGGGGGGTGAAACGCAGGTCAGCGTCTGCCTGCACTCCATACTTATCCAGTGTCCAGTGGTTTTTCAGCAGCCAGCAGTTCTTCTGTTCCCACCACAAGGCATGATCTGACCAGTTATGAGGGACCTCTGCCACAGAAAAAGCAGTTTCAGTTTGATTTGTGTTTTATTTATCTTTCACCACTTTGAATCCACTGGATCTTGCTACATGTGGGATTTTAATGTTTGGTCTATCATGGACGTTTAAAGGATTGCTCAATGAATAATAATTGATCTACTATTTAATATTTTATTACATTTTATTACTGATGTTTATTATAACTATTATTCTTATTATTTCTTTTATTATTATTATAAATAATAATAATATATATTTAATTTCAGAACAACATTTCAATTTCTGAATTTGATCAGGAAATGCAGTATTTTTCAGTTTTCAGACCATAGTTACACATTACAGAAAAACCATCAGTACGCAACCACAACTAAGGTGAGCGTAAACAGGAAATATAAAAGGAGTGATGAAGTGATAATTCCAATGACATTATTAAATCATATACTGCAGACCAACAGCTTAGGGTGCAGACTGATGAGTCTTCTATTTGTCACACCTCTTAACCTTCCCAAGGGAAGTTCCAACTTATTGTGAAATAAGCTCTGAAGCATTGAAAAGAGCCAATTCTACTGAACTGTAATGTCAACTTAGAATCATATAGCACTGATTTTAAGAGAATCTATGTAATTGAATTTACGCAGTACATTAGATTAAACCTAGCATTACATTTCCATCAAGACATTTAGATGAACAATCAACATGATTTGTTACTTTTAATTTCCACATAATCTTTGGAAATTGGTTTACACCTCTGAGCTGATCTCTTAGTTTGGCTTGAGGTGAACTTCAGACCTTGTGTCTGCAAATAATACTGTGGGGGAAGAACAATGGCAGTGAGCCAGGGGCAACTGAATGGAATGCAAGGCAAACACAGGCACACCCAAGTGTTTCAGTTTGGTCTCTAGATACCAGGGTGAACCACATAAGAACTTCACAACTGATGTCTATATTGTTTATTGATGCAAATGCTGTGCACAGTTATAAAAGGCTTGGGTTTATTTTCTTCTGTTTTGACTGTTTCTTGGACTGCTGGTGTTTTTAAATGACTAAACCCTTTGGGCACCGAATTTTCTTTGTTGTCTGTATGATGTAATGGCTTTTGGAAAGAAAACGAAGGAGGAGCCTTGATCCTTAGAGCGAGCAGAAGATTAAAGCACTCACTAATGGTCTCCACGAGTTTCAGCATGAGTCCTCCAACGTGAAGGTCGCCTTTGACCCGAATTTTAAACTCCGTACTCTCATCTCCATCTGGCTGGTCCACCTGGACCGACAGCTCCCACGAGTGACCAGCAGCAGTGACCATGGCTCCACCTACATCAAAAGACAAAAAAGGGCAATTCAACAGTGTGGTAATACATTCCTTTCTCAGCCTACCCATAGTTGAACCCTTAGATATCACTTTTCTCTCTTTGTGGAACTTTCACCCTTAAACAACTGCAAAATTTGGAAGGTGTGTAGGGTTGCTTAGATTTCAACACAGGAGCAGTAAACAAAATCAAAGATGTTTTTTAAAATGACAGGCATGATCAGTATGTGTCCCTTGCACTTCTATTCATCTCAAAGAATTTTGGAATAAGGGGGAAAAATAGAGAAATGTGTAGGAATTTAAATATGATGGGAATATGAGAATGGAAGATAATAATAAAAATAATAATAAATAAACTAGAGCACAATCCAAAGTAGTGATGTGACATGAACAAATCAATGTATGTTCACTCCACAATTAATTTCATTTCATTTTACTGCGTGCAGTGTTTTGCACCGAGAAGTAGCTTTTGCTAATGACTAGACTGCTGTATTCAACCTTCAATAATAAAATGTTCAAATTAGTTCAAATTAAAAAAAATAGTTTGCATATGTGAATTGATAGAAATGTAGCAAATTGTGTGATTGAATTAATATAAATAAAAATTAAACATTAATTAATTAAATGCAAAATTAAATAAATGTATTGCAATGTTCACAATATCACAATACATAGCACATCACAGATTTTCAAATAATACAGTCATGGTGTTGTATTGTGGGGGTTGCAGGGTTTGTACCTCCTCCTCTGTGTTTATTACAGTCTGCTAGCTGAGTATTTTCAAAGCTTAAATAAAAATACTATTAAAAAAACTAAAGGAAAACAGATTACAGTTTCTGACAGAAGGTAGATAAATACACTTTTGTATTTGTGGACTGGCAGCAACAGCCACTTAGAGCAATGCTTTATAAATACCTGATAGTCATACTTATATATTGCAATTTTTGCTTTTGCCTGCTCTAACACACTTTCAGGCATGTTAGAACATGGAGAACACCGAACTACACAGTGTAGGACTGGGGTTGAGAAACACTGGCTTACAGAGACTCATTAATTAGGAAATGATACAATAAGTACGCTCACAAAGACAAAGCGAATTAGACTTTACTGTCTGAAAGGTGACTATAAGAGGAGGGTGGCGGTCAAAGAAGTACAATCCCATCCCCGAAATTCCTTACAAGCAGGGACATGACTGGGAGCAGAAAATCCAAACAAAATCCAGGATATTCCCCCTCCTCTTCTAGTGATTTGGTACCAATAAGAATACAACAAAACTGCAGTGAGAGGCAAAGGTGATTTTTTCACCCTTCCTCAAACTTCCCTTTTCAAATCTTCTTTTGTTGTCTAGTTCATGCTGGGCTTCAATATGATTTGCTACATGTTTTTCCTAGTCCATGATTGTTCTCACAACAGCAGGATTGGGCTGAATTACTGAAGGTACCTATTCCCCAATTTACACGTGGACTATTCTGTTACCTCAGGGCATGACTACTGCTGGAGCCTGCTGATACTGCCTGCAGGGATAAATGAACAGATACTCCTTTCCTGCAGCACATTAGCCCTTTGCAACAGGTATTAAACTATTATACACACACTCACAGGCCTAGAGTTAGAGTATAATTAAACATTAGAATAAATAAAAAAGTTGTAATTGTTTTGTTTAGATGTTTTTTTATGATTAAACTACTTATATGAATGAAACTAAAACATAAAGTCAACAAAGAGCTTAAAGGTAATGCTAAAGCTTATATATCTTTTGTAATAAGTTATTTAAACCTGTACAGTGATGTAATCAGTAAACGCTGACCTCCAGCTCTGGAGAACGTTTGTTTTCAAATGCAGGTGAACCCTGCGCTTCAAAAACAGCATAAATATGACGACTAGGGTGTAGAAATGTATTAAAAATGACGTAAAACAAAATAAGTGGTATTAAAATTGCGTACTCACCAGGAACGTTCAAACTCTTCAGCTTCAAGCTCCGTATTTTTCTGGTCCAGTGCAGATTACAGAGCGGTGGGGAAGGTATGCAAGACAAGAACCCGCCCAGTCAGGTAGGCCATGCTAAGGAAGTGACTAACAGCTGGAACAGCGGGGGCAGCCATACTGACTCACGGCGAGTCCATTGTGCAGTTAGCTTCAGATACTGTTTACCACAATCTTACCCAGAAAAAAAACGATCCGATAAACTCTTATCCTTTCTTATTACCATATGTACGTTCACAGACGTGTTAAACAGCGAATGCTGTGTTATTGTGTGTTATTGTGGAGAGAGAGAAATGAGTAACGGTGATGTGGTGTAGCTTTTATTTAGCTTTTATTTCATCACGTGTTATAAGCCATTATAAAATACGACAAATTATTAAAAATCACTTTTTTAGTTATTTTAAAAAGCACACACACAAGTGTATGTGTATGCATATATATTTATATATATACACACATACATATCTTCATACATATATTTAGATTAATAGTATAAACAAATGTTCAAATAATACTTATATACATTGTTAAAACTTATCTTTATATTTATTAATATTAATCCATAAAACGTATTTATACATTAGATTGTATAAATTGTTTATTATATTGCTCAGTATATTGTTCATGTTCATTACTTTTTTGTTGTGTTTTTATTTATTTATTTATTTTTACTGTTGTGTTTTTTATACTGATGTGCTAGAGAGACATCATCGGCCACAAACAAATTCCTTGTATGTTCTCTTACATACTTGGCCAATAAACAAAATTCTGATTCTGAAACAACACAAGGGTTATAAACCTAGTAGGCATACCCATGAGCTGTCTGACACACACACACACACACACACACACACACACACACACACACACACACACACACACACAATGTCAGGGGAGTCAGGAAATCTACAGTCTTTACACTATGCAGAGGTTTTTTAAAATGTTCAAATGTTCACGAACACACATCTCGTTCACAAAAATTATTTGTTGATTCATAAGGGACTTGAACTGGTTCTTTTATGGCATTAACCCAAAGTTTACACAGACATGTCAGCCACAACATTAAACCACTGAGCAGTAAAGTGAATAACGTTAATTGGATCTCATTGTCTGAGTTGGAGCATCTCCATAATAGCAGGTCCTGTGGAGTGTTCCAGGTATGCAGTAGTTGGTACCTACCAAAAATGATCCAAGGAAGGACAACTGGTGAATCATAGGTACCCAAAGCTTACTGATACATGTGGGGAGTGAGAGCCAGCCAGCATGAGGGGGACCTACTCAGTATTAGGCAGGAGGTTTAAATGTCATGGCTAATCGGTGTTAAGGATGGGATAACGGGATGTCTTATGCATAAGTGTGTTGCCAGTGTTGTCCACTAGAGGGTGGGATCATTCTGCTGAGCAGCAGTAAGAAAATATGTGCTGATGTTTTTTTTATTTACTGAAGACAGATTAAAAAAAAACATCCCAAAACCATTCATCAGATAGACCAAAGAAGATACTTAAAAGCATTAAAATATGCGAAATACACATGAATCATTAAATCATTCACATGTGTTCCAAAAGATTTAACAGTTAACTTACCAGGAATGGTAAACAAGCTGTTTCTTGTATGACAGTTTGTACCATTAATACTGTAGTATTGTAGTACTGTAGTTGATTGACTTTTTTAGTCAAATCAGTGCAGGTTTATCTGATTTTGAGCATAGGTGCATGTTTTTCCAGTGGAAGAAATTCAGAGAAAATAAATCCTGTGGATACATGTATTGTCAGTTTTCAGAAAAGCAGTAGCGAGTGGAAAGCAGATCTTTATAGGAACTGTGCTAGTTCTGTTTTACTTTCTAAAGCATAGTCTGCCGTTTTTCTTGTACTTGGCACTAGGTGGGGCTCCAGTCAAAGGCTCTCACAACTCAAAGTCCCCTAAGAAATCTTTTTACGCTTTGGTAAACGCAACATGGAATGTGGACTTGACCAAAATTTTAAGTGTCAAGGTCCTGTCAAAAGATCCTAAATATGCATCATTAAAGCGACTCCCATGGGAGAAGTGTTCCCGTAAATTTATGCTAATTCAAACCAGGTGCTTAGCTTATCCATGGCCATATTCACTTTCTCTGCTGGAGAGAGAATTCTGCATAGTCAACCCAAACAGGTACAAAATTGACACTTTTTTTTAAAGGATTCCGACATCTGTGCCAGTGACTACAACCATGAAATCCCATATACAGCCTTGGAAAATGGAAAGTAGTACTGAATTTGTGCACCTTTCCATGAACTTAACCAATTATTATGTTTGTTATAGTTTAGTCAACCAATCATCACTATCCTCCTAGAAAATAAAGGGTCTATTGTGTACACTATTAGATCCTTCCATAGCCAGTGTAAAAACTCAGGTCGGGTCTGATTGCGATCTAAAACCTAAATCCCTGTTCAAAATCCTCACATGGAGGCCAGGGGGATCAGGCTAGGCTCACAGTGTGCCCTTTCCTTAAGTGGATCAGGCCATTAAGAAAAAAGAAAAGAAAACATTGTTGTTTACATCCTCCACATGACCTCATTTGACCTCTCCTCGCTAGCATTCCTGCCATAGTTTTGACATTTAAGCACAAGTACACGAGGTGGACAGGGAAAACATTGCCTAATCATACCCAAAGGGCACGCGGGAGATAACAAAACAACCTCTTAACCTGAAAGTTCAGGGGCTGATGGATGCCAAGCCATCTGTACATCAGCCCTTTGATTTCCTCCTCTGGCCTTTAAAGAGACATTTTGTCCCAGGGAATTTAGTACTTCTGAAAGTTTCATTTTTTATTCTTTTCTCTGTTATAAAGGTTCTGCAGTGCAGATGTAGCTAATGAACCAAATAAAGAATATTCTTTGGTGCTGCTCAGTAGTTTATATGCACAAAGGTAGACAGGTAAACAGTGCAGGTGTGTTTGTAAAGTAAAGCTAAAGAGTTCAAGATGTGCACATGATGCAGTTTACTCAGTTCAAATGTCTACATTTCCATATGAAGTAAATGTATTCAAATTTACATCTGTGTATGTATTATTCCCAAAAGTAATCTGAAAGATTGAAGTTATAAAAAAACACAATACATTTCATTTGTAATCAACTACACAATCAAATTTACTACATTCAGTTCAGATTGTCACAATTACTTTATTAAAATAGACAAATTGATTACATTTACATTTATGATTAATTAACTTAGTGATTGGTTTGCCTTATTAATGATGAACAGGACATTAAGTTATTGTAAAGTCATGGTCAGCAGTCTAAATATTTTTAGAGAGAGCTGCTATTAGTTTTAGGTTCATCACTGAAAAAAGAGAAAATTCACACAAGCAGGATCAAATGTATATGTATATATGTTCTTGATTACAAATTAAATGTATATGAACTGAAAGTGTTTAAGAAGTGAAAGGTTTAAAATAACAGGTCTAGGCTGAATAGTTGAGCAGCTCAGAGTTATGTCTGGAGACCACAAGACACAAAGACATTTTAATCTGATGCAAAATGTAACATATACCTTGTAATGTTTCTTTAAGCAATTAGGTTGGCCAGCCTTCTGGTGAATCTTTCTGATCAAAATATTGGGTCATAAAAGAAATGGCAGAATTAGTTTTGATTACCACCTTGTTTAGAGTTAATTGCTGTCCTAACTGTGTCCAGAACCTCCTTCTCGCCAGACCAAAAATTGCTTTCATTTTGGAATACAGTTAATTCAGGGTTGTTTTCAGGAGTGCTGACTATATAGCTAAAGTGTTATGGTATATCCTTCATTTTAAAAAATCAATGTTGTTGGTTAGAGCAGAGATCTTTGCTTAATGAAAATAGACATAAATTATCTTCTCCAAAGACTGTTTATAGGTACTTCTGTTAATAAGATATAAAGTAGCAACATTAACTTGGAATTAGGGATGCTACAAGAACTGACAAAATAGATATAACATAATAAAAAATAAATTATAAGAACAGTTGGCAACAAATTTCACTATTGATTAGGTGGGGCTGTGTTCTTGCACACTGTGTCGCAAAGCTGAATTGATTCCTTTTAAGAAAAATAAAAACATTGGGAACATGGCAGAAGTGGATAAAACTTTGATTAAATCACTTGATATGTTACAGCACGTCACAAATCAGGGGTGATAGGACGTATGCGCGAGTGTAAGGCTCTTATGATTTATTCTTAAATAAACAAACAAACAAACACTAAATAACAGACTAAGAAAACCAAAACACAGATGAACAGAAGGACTAACTGAAACTCACGAATGTTGCTAACAAGCAGGGTAATCCAAGACAAGGCAAGATACATTCAGGAACCAGAGGGGGGGGACACAAATCACACAGACCAGACAAATCGAACACAGGGACAAGGACAAGATAAACCAGACTACAATTCTTACACAGCAGCAATGAATTATCTGTAACTGGACTAAAAAACCTATTTACAAATTGCAGCATTTTGCAAAATGCAATAAAATAAGAATGTGTAAATTGGTAATTATTCTTAACCTTAGCTGACAAAAGTAAAAAAAAGAGAGATTTTCAGTGTTTCCCTGACCAACTTAAATGTGGCCTGTAACTAGAAACAAAACTGGAATTTGATGCCTGCAACCCTCAACAACGTTGGGACAGAGGAAGTTGTGTTCCATGACCTTTCATTTTAATTAATCATTTGGGAACTGAAGATAATAATTGTTGCAGTTTTGTAACTGGATTTTTTGTACATTCTTGCATGATGCAAGACTAAATTGATTGGTGGAGGATTTTGTCTGATTGTCCTTCTTATGGTGCACCACACATTTTAATTTAGGAGACAGATCTGAACTGCTGGCAGGCCAGTCAAGCACATACACTATGTGGCTACAAAACCACACTGCTTTAGAGCATGCAGAATGAGGTCTGAAATGGTCTTGCTGAAGTAAACATGGACTTCCCAGGAAAAGTCTCTTTAAAATTCCAATATTTGCCTCCACATCAATAGGACCTTCACACATATGTAAGTCATCCATGCTGTGGGCACTGATACACCCCCATACCAAGACAGGTGTTTTGGATCCGTCATTGATAACAGTCTGGATGGTTCATTTACACGGATAAGTTTCCATTGTCTTTCAGTCCACCATAGATGAGCTGAGGCACAGAGAACTCTGCAGGTTTACTGCATGTAAATGGCTTTCTCTTTGTGTAACAGCATTTCAGGTTGCATTTCCTGATGCAGTAGCGCTCTGTGTTAGAAGTAAAAAGCTTTTATGACCAACTCCTTAGCCCATGTGGCTGTATTTTACACAGTAGCATTACAGAGTCATCCTTGTGCAGAGACTGAGCCATTGGTGGCTGCTACTTTTATACCCAGTCATGATTTTAGTTTGCCCCTGTCTAAACTTTTTTTGAGTCTTTTATAGGTTTTATAGAATTTGTTTATGTACAGTGGAGGAAATAATTATTTGACCCCTCGCTGATTTTGTAAGTTTATCCAATGACAAAGAAATGAAAAGTCTCAGAACAGTA
>JBBPDA010000152.1:6529803-6549707 GCA_037974385.1 Arnoldichthys spilopterus | reverse complement strand
TTTTCATTTCTTTGTCATTGGACAAACTTACAAAATCAGCGAGGGGTCAAATAATTATTTCCTCCACTGTATGTATGCTAGGCCTGACACTTAATGACGACTGGCTAAGTTCCAATACACTAGCAAGCCAGCATAAATTAACAAGCTAACAGTTGCTGTCAGATGGAAAATTTATCTAATTATATTACTGCCTGGTAGTTAAACCTGGCAGCCCAATGGTTTACCTCAATAGTGAATGTGAATGCCAACAAGCTTAAGTGTCCGTTAACCTAGACTAAAATGAGGTCACTCTAAAATGATACAGGTATTCAATTCTAACATGAAAAGGCCATATTACAGTTTATCCTTCTCAAATTTGTTTGTGTTTGTTATAGGAGACAAACAGTCATATGATATAGTAAGTATGTTCCATGTACATTGTTGAACAGGCAAACATTTCACAATCTTTGACACAGTGCCTACAGATAATGGTTGACAAAATTGACATTTTGTATTCATTAATCATTCACATGGACAAGTGAATACACCCTTAGGTGCTCCAGATTAGGGGCCATTGATTAGAACCTCCTGCAGGTGGAACCTGCCTTGGGTCTGGTGAGCTATTTGCTTTTGAAGTGTGTGGTGTCACTATGCCAAGATCTAAATAACTTTCTAAAGAAAGGTATTCAGGTAAAAAGATTATGAATACATATGAGTCTGGTGAGGGATTTATAAAGACCTCTAAATTATTTGAAACAAACTATTCCACTGTAAGGACAATTAAGCTCAAGAGCAGACTATTGTAGAAGTGCATATGTCTACAATCAGATGGATTAGACAAATGTTACCTGCATGTAAAGTGTGTCAGGAAAAACCTTTGCTCTCTGAAAAGATCATAGAGCAATTTGCTAAAGAGCGTACAGCTGAAGACCAGACCTTTTGGAAAAATGTAGATAGAATTGTTTGTGTGGCATAGATCAAAGCTTTTCAGGAAAAGAACCCCACACTATCTATGAAGCATGGTGGTAGTGATGTTATGGTTTTGGGATTGTTTTGCTGCCTCTGGGACTGGGCAGCTTGCAGTCATTGATCAGCTATGAATTTTGCATTATATCAAAGAGCATTTGAGGATAATGTGAGGCAATCTGTTTAAAGGCTGAAGTTAAACAGGTGGACAGGATAATGATCCTGAACACACTAGCAAATCCACAAAGGAATGAAAGGTTTTTTGAAACCTTTTGAAATTTTGTGTGGGATTTAAAAAGGTAGTAAATGAAAGAAACCCACAATCATCTTAAACTCAGCTGAAGGAATTTTGAATGGAAAGGTGGTCAAAAGTTTAAGCAAGTCTGAGACTGGTGGACAGTTATGCAAAACGCCTATGATGAATTATTTCTGCTAAAGGGGGCAATGCTAACTTCTGAGGCCAGGGGTGAACTTATTTCTACTATATTATACTTTTTGGCATTTTTGTTTAATAAGTGATTATAATCTAGTTTTCCTTGTGGTTTTGTTCAGGTAAATCACCTTTATTTATAGTGTGAAAAGCTTGCTTAAAAATGCATGTTAAAACAATTACACTTTCAATTGCCCATACTTATTTTTTTCACTGTGATTTTCCACATTGATTTCTAAAATGGTAAATGTAAGAGATTATACAACAAACCATAGTAAAAATACTTAGAATAAGATATATTTATTTACTTATTTACTTATTTCTAACAACATATTTCTAAAATGCTAAAAATCAATACCAGACCCTCAATGTCTTCTTTATACTCTTTAAAACCATCTGGGTCCATCTGATTTAACAAGTACATTAAATCATCATAACCACACGGTCTCTTTACAGATAAGAGAGGACAACCTTGTTCTATGGCTATGCTCAGAGAACGTTTGGTGGCACCTATTTCTAAGGAGTGTAAAGAGTGAATTACATAAATAAATTGTCATCAGCACAGTTCTTGATAAAAAATTCTGGACAGCAATTGTGCTGATATAACATTTTATTTTTGTGCAAAACTTTGACGCATTTGAATTACATTAGATTATTACATTATATTAGATTCAACTTTACTGTCATTGTGCAGAGCACAAGTTCAAAGCCAATAAAATGCAGTTAGCATCTAACCAGAAGTGCAAATAATGGTCCAATATACAATATATGTTATTAAAGTGCAGTCGGTGATGTTATATGTTACAGTAGGTGCAGTGTTATTAATTATGATGAACAGAATATACAGATTATAAGACATTTAGAGTGTATTAAATATGCTAGGAGTAAAGTATATGCTAGGAGTAAAGTAGGTGGAGTTGAAAAGGATATATACAGTATAGACAAATATACAGTTGGTTGAGCTGGTATTTTCTGTTACATTTACTGAAACTGTCGTCACGGATATCAGTATCACAGTGGTATAATGCATTTTTTCACCTATGTTTTACTATTGCTCTTGTGTTCTACACTGTGTTACTATCCAGGAAGGCATGAATATGTCTGGACACAATTTGCTCAAATAATGTCAACATGGCTTTAGCAACAGTGGCGCTCACCTGTGTGTGCTGATCTGGCTTGGCTAAGTCAATACTCTGAGAAAAAAAGCACAACTTGAATTACCAAACTGCTAAAACAGAATACTTTAGCTAAAAAATACTAGTGCTCGTATACACCAACACACATACCCACGTATAGCAATTTGGGTGAATTATCTGTCTGTGTGGGGTACATGCACTCTGTGACATGCAGAAAAAGTATGTGTATCATTGCACGGCATGGTTGTAATTCATGGCAGTATTGAGTTTCAACCACGTGAGCTCATTTTTAGGGGAACTAAGTTATTTCTTTCTTTTTTTCTTTTTTTAAAAAAGAAGATTATATCTTTACAAAACATAGTCATGTAAAGTTTCTCCAAAGAACTGAATCAGGCATGTGTTTGTAGAAATACTATTATAGTCACATCCATAATGTTTGTTTAGCTTACCAGCTGTGAACTTTGCCTTTAGAGAGGAGTGTACTTAAGAGCATGGAAAGGCCATACGTGTGATGGGCTTATTTGGGGAATCGTTCGCCTGCATAGACTCAGTTCTGCGTGGGATCACCTTCATAAAAGTAAAATAGTTCTTCACTGCTGCGCTACAGACCTCTGTTGGTAGAGCATGTTTCTGAAAGCTTCTGAAATGAAAGCCAATAGGGGGTAGTGTGCAATGATCCTACTCCATATGCCCTGTCCACTTAAATTAGCAAGGCCTTGCATCCAACAGCATCTGTTTTCAATATGGAGCGAAGACGGAAGGGTGGGTGCTTGGCTTTGCAGCGGAAAATACAGCCTACTGTACTTTTAAATAGCCCACGGGAGACGCGGGACGGATGTGGTCCATATCGTCTTATCCCTGGATTCCTTGTATCTGGACTGCCACTTCTTCCCCTTTGAAAGACGTCAAATGTACAATTAGGAAGGAATGTGTGTAATGCTGTCTGTACGTGTGTGTATGTGTGTGCGTGCGTGCGTGTGTGTGTGTGTGTGTGTATTTGTGTGTGTGTGTGTGTACAGCACTTATGCCCTGGTGGCACCGTGTGAAGGCCGACTGTATAGTGCACAGCCCCCAGGCAACAAAACCTGCATTGGTCTGCTTATGGTACATACATACATACTGGCAAATGTGCATTTTTTGTGTGTATGTCTGAGTTGTTATTTCTCCCGCTTTAACAATTGCTCATCTGTTCACCTAAGTACTGTGGAACACAGTCAGAGAAATAACTCCCTGCAGATAAGAAGCACTGTAGCTCCCCCATAATTCAAAGCTTTGCCATAATTCACACTGCACTGCTTTAACTAAAGGGGCTGTCTGTTACTGGGGCCAATTGCATGTTTGTCCTCCAAATTGTTGGTGCAGCAGAAAGGCCATGAAGTTAAAAAAAAAAAAGGAAAGAAAGACAGAAAGAGCAGGGTAGCAACATAATGATGACCTGCTTGAAGACTGGAACATATCAGGCATTTTTATACTAGTCATATATCGCTGTTTGACTACGCTCAAACATATGCATAAGAATAGACATGCAGAAAGGCTCGCACACACATATACACTTATACTGGAGCCTTTAAGTCCATTTAAACATGTAATTTGCCCCAGGAAAAGAGGAAACAGGAAGAGCCTGTCGTCTTCTACCTAAACAGGTCCTAGGCTTTATCCTGAAATGCTAAAGAGGGCACTTTCATGTCATTTGATGCTCAGCACTTCAGAATAGCCACAGATTTCAGCTTTGTTTAAACAGAAGTAGGAACTTCTTATGCTAATCTGATACAAGCAGATGCTTTTGGTACAACATGGCCATTTGTAATAATTAGCTCCTTGAGTATGATTAAGTGCACTTTAATATGAAGTATTCAGTTGTACGTTTATGCCGTTAACACTTAAATACACAAGTAGCGTGTTAGTGCTAACAAAAGCTCTTTACACGAAAAAATGATTTGTTATCTTATGCATCTCGTGGGAGCTCTGTGAACAGAATGGCCACATTGAGGCATGATGGTCATAAATGCGGTGCTGAAACGGCATTATGAGGTGGCGTGTGAAACCATCTGGAAGAGATCTGGCATTTTTCAGAATCCATTTTTGTTTAGCCAGCGTCAAAGACACACATACAGCTAGCCGCCATACGCTCTCCTGGCTGAATGAATTCCATTTTTCCATTCACGCTGAGGAAGGAGATACTGCACGAGGCAAAGCAGAATCTGATAAGGCCGATGACAAACCAGGGGGATTGTTGACAGGCCCCTGACATTTTTGGCACCGCTTCCCTGACCCCTTCAGCTTGCTGAAATGTGGATCACTTGAACAGACTCCTCTCAGCTCAGAGATACTGGAGAAATGTGCTAAAGATAATGTTTTAACAGCCAGTGCCATGCTCCCCTTGTTCTGAGCAGAGGTTCTTGTTAAAAGGTGTTTCTAGACATTTTACTTTACTGCATACCATATGGAAGTGTAGAAAGAATGTAATAAGAAGTTTTATGTAATACTGTTAATGTATGAAAAGTTTAACATATATGTTTTGCTTTTTTTAACTAAAAGTGTCGATGCCAAGTCTTTTTAAAGCCTAACTTTGTGTTTGGAAAAGCAGTGTGGCTTGCAAATGGTATTTTGTCTGAAAGCACTTGCTTTTGGTCAAGGTTAAGGATTTCAGTAAAGACCAGATGTACGCGAAAGATACAGTAGAAGTCTTTTTAATATCAAGCCACAATGCTGACTTCTCTAAATATAAATCTAGCTTTTTACTGCAGTTCCATAAATCCGTTTCTTCCTGTGTCTCCAGCCATGGTTACGGCTAATCTGAATAAACTTGTTGCAGTTTTAAGTTCATGGCGAAGAATGCTGCTGGTTTCTCACACATGGAAAAGGAATTTAGACTATTGAAAGTCCTTGGCTCCCATTGTTTTGAGATGAAATATTTAGATATATATTCAAGTGTGCTCCACATGCTCAGAGCAGCCCTATAGCAAGACTCCCCACATGCTTCTGCTGACTGGCATGCCAGAACCATTTGTGGTCATTTGCAAGGAACTGGATGCCTCCAGCACCTCCTCCTTTGTTTTAGTGCAATATGTGAAAACCTTAAAACATTTAGTTACTCAGTTTAAATCAGCATTGTTAACAAAGTTGTTATTTCAAATCCACTCTCTACTTTATGTCCAACAGTCAAAGGTCAAGAGGATCTGTCCACGGCCACACAGGGATTATCCCGTTGACATTCCATTTCCAAGCCTTTTTTGCCCTGACTCAGTGCAGCAAGGTCTTGGCAGGCCAGGCATCAAGGAGCAATTACTGTCGCATTAGTGATGATCAAGCCATGTTTCTCAAGTGCACAGAGAAGCTACTGTTTTCCGCTCATTCTCTTTACCTCCTGTCCGTCAGGTGGTAATGTTTTCGCTCTGTCTTAGGCTCACCACAAGAACCATTATAAGCAAAGATGCAGGTGCCCTCTTGCTGAACTCATCAGAAGCAATTTAGCACCTCTTGGCACCATTTCACTTCATATTTCATATATCCTTTTAAAGAGAAATATGGCTACAGTATATTCTGATGATAGGATGTTGTCTTTGGCTTGTCAGAGGGAAATGACTTAATCTCCCCTCACTACACATGTTGAAAGATTCAATGCAGTGCTTTGTTGCTGACTGCTGTTCAGTGTTGAGTAGTTATGTCATAGTAAGCTGTTGTTTGAAGCACATCATTGTAATTACACATCCAAAAAAAGCTGCAGCTCATGTACCCACATTCATACCCAATTCAAATACAATAGTATACGCAGCTACATTTGTAGTAAAAGAACAGAATTCTTCACATTCCTGCTAAGGCTCAAGCAGGTAATGGATCTTAAGAAGCCATATCTGCATTGTAGCTGCTCCTCTGGGATGTCCTGTATAGCTCTCGGCTTACAGGAACCTCCCGAAAACGGCCTCAGGTGCAGGGATTACAACTCCTGTGGGTGCAGAACAAAGATAGGCTGAGTTCCCTCTGAGCATTACCTCTGCCCTGCTTCACTACTGCACCTGAAACCCTATAGTGGGTGTTTACATCACATGAAGGAGATGATGTCCCTTTAAACAATGAAACAGAATAACTGCTAATCTGACCTTACAACAAAGGTTATCATGCACAGACTATGGAAACAATTCTAAAAGTTTATGAGAGGCTGTACTGAATTTATTCACTTGAATGAATGAATGAATGAATGATTAAATGAATAAATGCTTTAAGCTTCATAGTGCATCATCATTTTAAGTTTGTGGTCTCTTTGGGTATATGAGTTTACAGCAATGAGTCTTGAAACCATTTCCCTTTGCACATTTTTCTGGGTTCCCTACTAATGGTTTGGGTATGCCTGTGTAATTCTGGTAATGCAATCCTAAAATGTTTGTAAACTAAAACCTTTATGACAGGCTGATTTTGTTTAACGAATGAATGCTTTTAACTATCAGACTTAAAGTCAAGTCCACATTCTCAAATAATATGATGACATGAGAACTAACATGAACTAACAAATAACATATAAAATTAGTGATAATAATTAAAATAATACAATAAACTAATAACTACAATTAAGCTTGATTTGCCTTGCAAATTATATATATATATAGATTTAGATTTATTATTATTCTTTAGCTGATAAAGTTCATGTTTCAAGAAAATAAGCAAAAACATCTGCATTGTGTCTTAAGCAAAAATCATCTGAAGTAAAAAAAATAATCTATAGCCTAAATAAATTGAATAATCCTATAATATTCTTATGACTATCTCAATTGTTACTTACATATTAACCAGATTTAGGATGTTTGCACTTGTTATTTTCTGCACTTCTGGAATTTTTGTCAAGTAGCTTTTTTTTTTTGAATTAATAAATGTTTTGGAAATAAGAGTAATAAATTTCATTTGATTTTGTACAAACACCTTTTGCCAGACGAGAATGCCTCTATCATTCTGAAAAATGCACCGTTCACTTTTGACTGGGAGTTTATGGCTTCATCATTTCAAATTTGTGGTCACCTCGGATGTGTGAATTTACAGCAGTGGGTCTTGAAACCATTTCCGTTCACACATGGCACCAAGACTTTTGGTAACAATTAAGCTTTTTAAGATGCCTGGACACCCAGAGAAGACAAATTAAAGCCCATCTCTTCTATACAACAACCAGCCCACAATGTCTGGAGCTTGAGACCCTGACTCAAGCCTTTCATCTCAATCGCTCATCTTAGGGAAATTGATTAAAGGCCCTTGAGATGACTTCCTCTTTCTCAAACCTATTATTTCCCAATATCAAGTGCTCAGATTGAGGACTGTTTAACTGTTGTTTCCCCCACTTATTCTTATTTGTGTTTTTTGTTAGAAGTAAATGAAGCGGCTTCCCTGTTTTTCTTGTTCGTCATCAGCCTCTAATACTTAAATGCCTCATGTAACATTAGACCTGTCATAAGGCACGGTGCACCAGGCCTGTCAAAACCCTGAGTGAAGCCAGTCCCCTTCCAGACCCTCACACAAAGAAGTCAGGTCACAAAAGGTTCTCTGGACGTCTACTGTTGTATTTAAATGCTTTTGAAGTTGCAAGCAAGAGGACTCACCAAGATAATGGAACCCCCTCATGACTTTGACCTCTTGGTGACATGAATCCCTGGTGACTGTAGTGCTCCTTCTTTTGCTGTCTGCTCATCACTCAGCAGTCATGCTATCCCTTCCGGAGAGGTCAGCGGGGTTAAATGATCAATGCATTTCTTCAGTGATGGTTTGTGAAATACTATCAGAAGATAAAAGAAATGGAAGTAAGATAGACATCTATACATGTCACCTGATTAGTTTGGTGAAATTGGGCCCTGAATTGTACAAGGACTATAAAGGGAAAGAGCCTTTTTATTTTAGGGCAATGCTGTATTTTCTTGTCACAGTTTGTCAAAGGAGGCGAAATAGAGTATGTTTGGAATGGCAATATGTCATGCTTTTTTTTAAGTTAAAAGCAAAGTGGAACTTGGAAAACAGCTGGCAGACACAAAGCACAGAGCAGAAGAAATGAAAAGATAAGGAGAGATGAGGCACTTTGATTCTGAGAAGAACACAGGGACAGTGCTGTGCCTTTGAGTCTGCAGTCTGCAAACAGGATGTTTCATACAGTACCTTCAAATACAGCAGTTATCCAAAACACTTGAAACACCTGCTTTTATCTGCGCTCAGTATCAACGCGGGAGCATATTTTCCATTCTTGTTCATTTGTGTATAGCAGCCTCAGCCCATTCATGTTCCACTGCATGAGGTGTCTGAAGAGTCTCTGAGGATGAAACACTGGCTTTGAGGCTAGAGAGAAAGGGGGAAGTCCGCTTAGAAAGAAAACATACTCAGATGATAGGGCAAAAACAGGCTTAATGCTGGTTACAGTACATATGTACCTGCAGGTGGTCCCAGACACCCTATCCAAACAGCAGCGTTTGATCGAAAAACATGCTGTTTGGTGTGATGTACTGGCTGCTGGCACAGTGCTTGCTTTAATGATTAATCTGATGGAGACTGACTTTTATCTGAGGACGTTTAGAGCAAGTAATGACAGGTGTTGTGCTTCACACCTTCCAGGCCTGTGTTCCCCATTCCAGAATTTTATTAGACGTAATAAAGATTAGTGATGTTTCAGCACATACATGTAGCCTAAGCTAACTCCCTCTTGCAGTTTTTAATCAACATACAGTATTTGATTGTTAAACTTTTTTAGTAGCATTCATAAAGATATATGATACCTACATAAGTCTTTCATGACATCTGACGGAACATTGGCATACAGTCTGCTTTTGTCAATTTAACACCGCATGTGCTTAATAGAATAAGGCTTTTTAAAGGTTCGTGTCATTGTCTTCAATGGCTTATGTAGGTCTCATTTAGCCTTATAAATGCTGCCTTTCAGTAAAGTGTTCTCAAATTTTCCAGATCTTTCGAGCTGTTAATCATTTCCAGTGTGCTGCATCATCTCTCCAAGATTTCCTGGTTTAGAAGCATTTTTCTTTTTCACCAAGTACTCCAGGTAATCCAGTAGAATAACACACATCTAATCCTGAATCACTGGTTGTGATGATACAACTGTTTACTGTCTCAATAAACTTTCTCATTCAGTTCTGTGGTAGATGCATAACTGACCAGCAGAATGAATCTATGCACAAAGCTTGACCTTAGTGCCTCTGAGGTGGTAGATGGGACTTTCCTCTCCCTAGCGGACCTTTCATCATCAATTCAAGCATTGAGTTTTAATGAGGAACCACAGCTTACTTTTTGACAAGGGTGAACAAAGCTGGCTTTTGTGTGCCAGATCTGGGAGGCCAGTAGCTCTTGTCATGTACATATGAAATTAATTATAAGGAAATACTAAAACACTTGGGTGGAAATTGCTTTTCACCAGATGTTCCGCATATGAGGATCAATTCAGTATTCTTAGCATAGCAAAATGACTCCACAAGTTCAACGCTGGCCTCTTTGATGAAAGCCAATCTGTCACTCAAGACACATAAAAAGAAGCTGAAGTTCTATGCTACTGTTTGTTCCACTTTATAGAGCCTTAGGTAATGTGATTACTTAACCAGGTTAGGAAAATAGAATGTTTCATTCTTAAGCAAAAATTTGACATAGTGACAAGGAGTCCAGTGTTTCTCAATGATCCATACATAAACCAAGTGAGAGACCCCTTCTCTGTTTCTCAGCATAGAGAGAGCAATGGCAAAACAATCAGGAGCAAATCACTTTCTTTAGTGAGATAACTCTTACAGAGTGTGTGCTGGAGTGCTCATGTGGTTGAGAAAGAAGGAGATCAGCTTTTAGGGGAGAATGGACATTTTGTTGGAATGCACAAACAATAATTTCCTGAGTTATGAGTACATCCCATAAAAGTTACAAAAATTTGATTTTAAAATAATTTAAAAAATAAAAAAAATTTTAAGGCCACAGTTCTCTCTTCTGTTGTAAAGTACTTTTAAAACCACTTGATTTTTTTTTCATTGAAGCCGTGTGTGCTGTTGTGTTCTGTTTAAATACTGGATTAATGTAGGGAACAGTGGTTTACGTTGAGCCAACCAAGCCATTCATCAAGCCACAGAATTAGACTGCACACATAGCAGTGTACAGATTGCCTCATTTGGAGAACTACTAAAAACAATGTAATTTAAATGTATGGGGTGTAGCATGTGACTGTGCTAATAGACTAATTTTAAAAAGTTTGTTAACTTGTCAGGACAGAACTTTGTCCTATCTATTAATACATTAATAAGCCATAATGTTATGACCACTGCAAAGTGAATAACATTGACTATCTAGTTATTTCACTGTAATGGCACCTGTCAATAAGTGGCATGAGTGAACAGTCAGCGCTTAAACGTGTTAGAAGAAGAGAAATGAGCATTACAAGGATCTGAGCGACTGAGAAGGTCCAAACTGTGATGGCTAGATGACTAGTGTTCCTGGTTTTGAACACACAGTGCACAACATTCAGAGATGATTTAGCAGCAAGGTGGACCTACACAATATAAGGCAGGTGATCAGGGTATATCAGTGACCTTGATACACTTTTACATAAATAGATGAACATGGAATTTGCTTGAAAATTTTCACAAATAGCAAGATATTTCCCTATAAAAAATTCCTCACTACTAAAAAACCAGTGCGGGGGTGGGGTGGCAGGGGGGTCTCCAAACCTGGATCAAAGAGGTGTGTTCTGAGGCATCTGGTGTTTGTTTACGACAGTCGTAGTGGCACATCACGGTAATGGAGTGTGTGATGAGAGAGAGAGAGAGTGAATTACAGGCACAGTGTTTACCCATGCGAATGAATGGGCATCAGCCTTCATTTGATTCTCTGGTGTAATTTAAGGCTGTGTTTGATCCAGCTGATTATTCATTACACTCTGTGCTGCTGCACCAGTTTTCACGAAGATAAATAGAGGAAACAGGCAATTAAACCACACGAGTTAAAGAGGCTGGAGGGTCGGCGTGCACACGCAGTCGTTTACGTAGCGTTAAATCTCCAGTGATACCTCATACACAAACCATGTCATATAAGGCACTGTAGAGTGTAGGCTTGAAGCCCTAAGCTGAGCTGAAGGCCTAACAACAAAATCTAGGATGTGGTTTGCTTTGAAGTTCCTTATGTATGCATGTCCAGCAATAAAGTGAAGTTTAGAACTTTGTACGTCTGAAGTAGAATGCATTTGAGAGGAAAAGTTAGTCGATCATAACTCTGAAATCCAGTTTTGTGAAAACGTCATGGTCAAGGGTTAAGTCAATAGCAGGCGAAAGGTATACACGTGAAGATAAGTGTTGATATGTGCACACAATTGCATCAAGCAAAAGACACAGTTCCACATGAGGATCTCATATCGTGCCACAAGAGGCGTGCTCAGTTAAATGTTTACACAGCTGCTCTGGAGATTATTATTATTGTGAAACCACACACTTTTAATGTTGCTGTGTGGATGCCAAAACACGTCTACTCTTTACCTCCCTCCAGAGCTCGTGCAACTGCTCTCCGTCTTCCATACAGCTTTAACACACTAGCTCAGAACTTTTAGGATATGTCTAACATGGGGTGCTTTATATGTGCAGTGAACAATTTTTTCAAGAAATACAGGAAATGGTTTAGAAAAAAGCATCATTAACAGAGAATGCTATTTTCTACATCCATTTGCAGACAATTGCTGCAATCCCTTTCAAATACATTCTGTTGAGTTGTATTACTTTCTAGAAGCTATGCATAGTTTAAAACAACCTGAGCCATTCCCTAGAATTTGGAAATAGATCTGAGCAAGTGTTAAACCCCTTTAAACTTCAACTAATTCTTAAATCATCTTTAGAAACTAATACAAAAGTATGGAAAGCATTTGTAAAGATTTGACTGTAAATTGTGTACCTTTACATGAAATAACACAACCTTTTCACATTAAGACACTTGAATTTGTTTGACGTTCTCTTAAATGCCATGTTTAGGTTTGCGTATCTGTGGTATGTGCACTTAGGCTCGTGTCTCAAGTGTAAACCTGCAGCTTTTGAGCTCACCATCAGAACAGCATCCTGCACCTTGTCACTTACAGACATTTTATCAAAGTGACAAAGAAGAGATGGGCAGTCTAAAATGAAAAGCTTAAAAAAAAAGAAAGAGATTAAAAAGAAGCACAAACCTCCAGGCATGTCAACCCAAATTCATTAAGAGCTCTATCTTTACACTTAGACTTTGATGTATGTTGAACATTATGCTCTTCCCATCGTAACATGGGTGATCGGTAGCCATGATTTCCATAATTGACATTTAATTTGACGTCGCATCCATTAATCTAAATAAGTCTCTGAGGACAGAGTTTTAAGGTTTTCGCCTCTATGTATAGCAGAGTCTTCTCGTTTCTCCAGAGGAGGCTATAAACAGCTGCTTGCGCTTAAGCGGTGAAATGTAAATCTTGACGCGGGATGTTTATGCAGCCCAAGCTTCTAATCATGCAAACGTATAATTCAGTGACATGTGGTGTCTTTACGACCAGTTTGATTCAAAGGGCAGATCCCTGTATTTACCAGTCTCACTCTAAACTAGAAGTACATTGCATCTCTCATCTTAATCTCTTAGAAATGCTGATTTTCTTGAGGCACCAAAACGTTTTGCAGTGGTGCACCAGCAATCAGGAAAGCATTTATGCCAATCTATTTAGCTCATTGTAGTGCAGCAGTAGAATTTACAGAGGAAGCCCAAGGAATAATTTTGCCCTATTTAATCCTCTAATTCAAACTAAACCAATGTGTGCCGTGTGAAGGTTACAGCGCTTAGGGGAGAAATATTTGGCAGCATTCTTGGCAGAGAAAAGTGGATGTAACCCAGTCCTCACTGCCCACTGTTTAAGTCTTAGGAACGCGCCTGAGTGTAGTAAGTTTCTTAAAGAATTGCATATAATTTTCTTGCACAATGTAAACATATTTATGCAGCTCATGTAAGGTGGGGAGCATGAGTCATAAAATCACTCTTGTCAACTGGGTACCTCCTACTAGCTACACTGCTTCTCTTAATCAGTGCATTCTTGTCTCATCTAGTCTTGTTATTATGAAAGACTAGGTTATGTGAGTGTGTCTCAGCTGCTTTAATGATAAGGGCCTAAGAAGTGGGCAGCATGGAATGAATCCACAATTATTTGCTTATGCTTTATGGCTATCTCTATCTTTGCTCTTGGCAAGACTTTGCAAAACATTTTCAGAATCTGCTGGCTTTGTTTAATGCTTGCACCACATGTACAATATGCTGCATTCTCCTTTTGGCCCTAAGAGGGAGGTCTGGGTCAGCTTTAGATTGAGCAGTACAACCTTACTTGACGAACAGTGGAATGTGCATGTACCACTCAGCCAAACAACTGTTAGCACAGTGTAAGAGGGCTCAGTCTGCAGAGTCATCTCCATGTCTTGTTCCCAGACAGCTGTGTGGAATGCAGGCGATGACAGGGGCTCTACTTAGCCTATTGGAGGATACGGCAGAGGAGCACTGGCTCTCTGAAACTTCCATAATGATACTTACTCTTCATCAGCTACCTGCGGCGCGTAATAACACGTGGCTTGATTCGGCCATGGAGACAGATCACTGACAAAGGTCTGTGTTCTCCACTGACAGAGGCCTGGGCTTCAGACTAAAGGGTTTGAAGCTAAAATCTCACATTACTTGTATGCACATAGCTTAGCCCCAAAGTTATGTTGAAATAGCCATGATGATTGCACTCAAAGGAACCCAAATCCCTTTGTGGCTGTGCCATGTTTTGGTAACATAATGGTAGCCAACCAAACTCTGGGTTCTTTCATGGAACTGAATTATGGCGACCAATAGAAGGCATTGCTGTGTGGGCCATGTGATTAGATACATGAGCAGTTTGGGAGTGGAATGCCCCAGATATTTTCTTGTTTCATGGAATACGCTTGTTTTAGACCTGAAAAAAATGCCATGGTTTTCAAACATCATAGCCACACTGCATTTGTCATTCTTCTTTTCATACTGTCAGCTGAAGCTCTATTGCAGCAAAGTCCTGAACAAATTCTTCCAAACCAGCAAAAACCTGCAAAACACAAGATCAGGAAGAAATGGTTGGCAATTATATAGGGGTTTGTTAATGACGTATTTAGGCTCAGTATTACTGAGCAAGTAAGTACAGAGAAACCTTTGTGTATTTTCTGCATTGGTGTCCTGTTTTTGGATAAAAAGAGAAGATTTACAGTGTTTTTACTGATCAACGTAAATGCCTTTTGTAAATATGGAAATTGCGACACACTCAAAAACAAAGTTGGGATGAAGGCATGTTTACCACTGATTCACATCACCTTTCTTTTTAATTACACTGCAGTGGAATTTGTTGCCCTTTCTAGCCTAGATGCAAGACTTTAACTGCTCAGCAGTCTGGGGATGTTGTTGTCTGATTTTCATCTTATAATACACCACACAGTTTCAATAGGAGACAGATCTGGACTGCTGGCAGATCAGTCAATCACACACACTCTGTGTTTATGAAGCCATGTTGTTGTAACATATGCAGAATGAGGATATGACATTGTCTTGCTGAAATAAATATGGGCTTATTGGGAAAAGACATCACCTTGATGGCAGCATATGCGTCCATAAAATCCCAATGGTGCTTTTATGATGATACCTTCACACACATGCAAGTCAGCAATGCTGTGGGCCCTGATGCACCCCAGCACCATGACAGATGTTGACTTTTGCACCTTTTGTAATGTTTGAGTGGTTCATTTTGTCTTTGGCACAGAGAACAGCTTCCATTTTTCCTCAAAACAAGCTGAAACACAGATTATTTGACTACAGCACACATTTTATTTCTTTCTGCCTTTCAGCCCATCTGAATCATAAAGGGTAGATGAAATAAACAGATTTTTCTCAGAGCTTTAGATTTAAAAACAAATGTATTATGGTTTCAAAGTGAAAGCTTCATAGCACAACATTCAGCCTGGATGTTTATAGTAGTTAAAATGTTACCAAATATGACAATAATTAGAATAAAATAACAGTAGAATATCATTGCTTCACAAGCAAAAATTGTTTTACTTTTTTACATCATCATTTTCAACACAGATGTTCTTTACCACTATAAATGCCCCAGAATTACTTATAAATGTCTTTACAATAACTTAAATAGCAATACATTAAGGACATTTTGCCTTGTCTTGTAAACTTTTCATTTGAGATATATTTTCTTTTTTGACTAAAACAGTTTTCTCATTCACATTCTTATGTAAAGTTTCAAATGTGGATAAATCAGTCTTGTCACTAGCACCAATCAATCCACAATGTCCTTTATTGGACTGCCTTTTAAAGTTCAACAGAAAGGCCAGTAATCTCACAGCTACGGATCAAAGATCTTGTGTTGCGAAATAATGTGCACAAAAGCAAATGCCTTTTCCTCTGCATGGGTCAGTTCCCTAATTTCCATGTTTTATGCCACAGACACTGAATTATATCCAGGACAGAGAAGGATCAGCTTTGTAAACTGCCTAAAACAGCTTGCCACCATTAGGGGATGTCAACAGATTGGTCAATGAGCAAATAACAGACCAACCAGATAACATTTCATCCAATCAGTGAATAATTACATCAAGTGCAAATTCGCAGAATAACGTCTTTAAGCTTTTTAATGACGTATCAAAGCTGTATTAAAACACATGCAGTCATACATATGCACAAACACTCATGTGCAAACACATACCCCTCCACCCTACACACTCACACATGCATACCAGTAGGCCCTGTGGACACATTCTCTTCTTAAGGACTCAGGCCACGCCAGCAGACAATAAAGAGAAGATAAACATTCTTTTCACTCTCCCTAATCCCCTTGTTTTCGGTAATTAAGGCTACTTAACACGTATTGTGGGGTGTTATCCCTAAATCTAAAACACCTTTGGCCACTGGAGGGTTTAGAGCACCAAGTTCATGACCTGATGTTTTCACAACAACCAGCCGATGAGCAGAAAACAAAAAGCCCTAGTGGAAAACAGATCAGGTCAAAAATTGCAATTCAAGTTTTGACAACTGTTCTTAGGGGTGTCAGAGAAAACACAGGTGTGATCTGATTTATTCATTTTAACTTCCCACTTGTTTAATTGGCACTGTGGTCTAGGGCAGCTGACGGTCAGTCAGTACTCAAACTGCTGATGTCCTCCAGTAATTTCATTAATGCACTTCAAAGCGATCAATTGATTAAACAAACTTCTTATGAGACGGTGGGGCAGCATCACCTCAGCGGTGGAATGCGTCAGAGTATTTTAATTGCTAAGTGGATGATCCCGGCTTATCCCTCATAAGACATTATTGTCTTAGAAGAAAACAATGATATCTTTTGATCTCAATGGAGTTTCATCTGCTGCCATCTCTCCCAGCCCAATGGCCCAGCTGCTTTTGTCAAAACAAGCCTGCCATCATCACGTAATTGAAATGAATACCTGTAATCAATGAGGGGTTTTCATATGCTGATTCCTCCAACATAAATGCTGTTTACTAAGCACGCTGTCATGTACATTACCAACTTTTCTCCTGGTTACTGCTGCACTATATATAAAATGAATTTTATATGTCTGAAAAAATTAAATGAAATAAAAATAAATAAATAAACGGCAAATTAAAACATGAATCAACATATCGGCGCAGACAATAATTAGAGGAACATGACTGATTAATGAACATAATACCTGATTTTTTTTATAGACATTAGGTATAGGTGGGGGGAGTTAGTGTCCAGAGATAACCCTGTACTCCTCCCTACACTGCCTGCCTACTGACAATAAAATCTGACTTTAAGTTAGTCCCCTCTGTCTTCAAGTTTGCTATGACAAGTGACTGAAGTATTAGGAGAGAGTGATCAGACTACGAAAGACCAGTCACTGACACCCTTAATCCCCCTTAATCCCAGCAAAGGGCATCATGTGTACTACCTGTGTCAACATATTTTAAACATCTTTTCTGTATTTCAAGTTTTTTGACAAGTTTCAAAGTTCTTTAACAAAGTTCTTTAAGTTTTAAATATATGTCTAGTTATCTGCCTTGAGATTTTATCATTACTTTTGATACAGCCATGTGGAAAAAAGAAATGCATCCTATAACACCATCTCGCTCTCTTTTAAGCAATGTCTACAGATAAAGGTGATATACTTGAACAAAACCATAAGGCAGCTTTTTAAGTCATGTATTCAATACAATCTAACAGATATAATATTCTTCAGTGGAGAAGTACACCCCTGACCTCAGAAGCTAGTGTTGACACTTTTAGCATACATTAACTTATTGTAGGAGTTTTGTGTAATTGTCTGGCTTTCTCTGCCATTGGCAACAACAACTCTTCCATGCAAAATTCTTTCAGTTCAGTTCAATATGTTTTCAGTGGGATTAAAAAAACTTTCGTTCTGTGGTGGATTTGCAAGTGGGTTTAAGATCATTGATTTCAGTTATATTGAAAGGACAACATCCAACTCGGTTTTTGGACAGATGGCCTCTCTTCATCTCCATTTGATATCATGCAGAATTACTTACTGAATCAATTACTACAAGCTATGTAGTTCCCGAGGCAGCAAAGCAACCCCAAACAACATTTCCACCACCATGCTTCATGGTGCTATGAGGTATGAGGTACTTTTCCTGAAAGCTGATATGTAGATATGTAGAAAGAATCTAAACTTGCCATGGTATGTGTTTTTTTTCACATGACTGTATGGGCATACAGGATATATCCTTTATGAGTCATTTTAAATATGGACCCATCTATTTCTTAAGTAATAGTGTATATATGTATCTGAAGCAAATTTGTTTTTCTGTAACTGAACAGCGATTTCAAACTTTTGAACGTTAGTGTATCATCTCCACAAGACTACTATATGAGAGAAGCCAGTAGTGTAACACTGGCAGCTAAAGCTGTCTTCACATTCTTGTCTTACTGGCTTAATGTTCAACTCTGACATATAAATTTAAAGTCATGCTGTGTCTCTTTGCAAGTTGGTGGAGCTTCCTTGCTTTCTTAACCTTATCTTATCAATATGGCATGCATGCTGTCCAGACTATGGCTTGCTGTTGAAAAAAGAACAATTTCCAGAGGTGGGAAGGGTAGCCTAAAATCATGCTGAAGTAAAATTGTTGTTATTTTTAAAATAATGACTCAAGAACAAATAAAAGTAGCTCAGAAAAGCTTGAGTAGGAGTGAACAGAGTATCAGCTCAAGCGCTTAGCTCTCTATAGTTCAGCAAAATAGAACTTTCATTAGCAGCTCTAAAATACAGTGCTGAAGCTCAATAATGTGGGCAACAGCAAGTAGACAAGGAGCTGAACAAATTGAACAGAATAACATTCAGCCTAAAAGAAGTTGGCCTTACTAATTTGAACAAACCCATTTAGATTGTTTGATGCCACATTAAGTTTTTGTTTTAGTTGAAATGACAAACATTTTTACAGTGTAATTCTGTTCAGTACATGTACCACAGCAAATGTGATTACACTGTAAAACTAATAATAAATAATAATAAAAGAAAATGCTTAAAGAGTGAACGTGACTATTTGTCCATGTAAATAACACCACATCACACAAAGGCCACCACAATGAAATGTGTCCTTGCTCGAGTTTACCTCAGTGGTACTAGGGCTGGGACATGAACCTGTGACTCTCTGATCACATGGGCAAGTTCTTAACTACTGTACTAGGCTACCCCTGTCCACAAATATGACCTCTGCATTTAATCAATCCACATGTGGAGCAGCAGGCAGCTATCAACAGTGCCCAGGGAGCAGTGTATTGGAATAGTACCTGGCTCAACCACTGAGGTACCCAGGCCAGGACTTGAACCTGAACCAAGTCCCTAACCACTACCCCAATTCTGCCCACTTAATGTGGCATCAAGCAATCTAACTGGCTTTATTCCAGTCAAACAAATACTTTTAATGATGCAAAGAAAAATGTTTAGTAAAACTAAAGCAGCATGTCAGTTCAAACTTTAGAAACTCTTCAGATCAACTGCAGGCCCAATCCACTGTTTGCAGTGTAGTTACTGCTCACCACTGACCGTTACTAAATTAACTGAATGTGGTTTTGTTTGCTTCAAGGGAAAACTATTTACCCTATAAAAAGATGTTTGGGAGGCATGAAGAAGAGCTGTCCTATTCTTAACATGACCAGCTTTCCTGAAGCTTTTCCACAGCCACCCAGCATGCAGACTGTCCTCCCTGTTGCTGTCTGGCTGATACTGCAGGAGCATGACTGCCTGCACCACAAGACTCAAGGACAGGTGTTATTATCAGACAATCATGCTACTGAACTCATAATCTTAGACTGCACCTTACACAATTTATTATACCTCACATTCATATACTGCACCTTACACAATTTATTATAACTCACATTCATA
>JBBPDA010000152.1:6511763-6529703 GCA_037974385.1 Arnoldichthys spilopterus | reverse complement strand
ATACTGCACCTTACACAATTTATTATAACTCACATTCATATACTGCACCTTACACAATTTATTATACCTCACATTCACATACTGCACCTTACACAATTTATTATAACTCACATTCATATACTGCACCTTACACAATTTATTATAACTCACACCGCGTTTAACCTGTAATGTGCTCACTCGCTCAGGCGCTGCTGATAGTTGCCCGCTGCTTAATGTGCGGATGGGTTTAATGCAGAGGTCACATCTGCGATGGGGCTTGTTCACAATGACATGTTCTTACTGGTGAGTTTACTGGTTGCTTTCGTCCAGCACATTTCACGCTGTTGACCCAGCGTTAACCATATGATCAGTTAAACTGAACCGAACGCTCTCTTATCCCCGGTGGACACACGGTGACGGCGTTACGCCGGTGACGTCACAGCACACAACAACAACGAAAAAAAGTGGTGCGCGAGGACCGGCGCCGCCTCCAATCAGCGCAGGGGCGAGCAGAGCGCGCGGCGCACGCGGTGATGACGTTCCTCAGAGTGGAGTGGATACAGAGCGCAGGAGACTCAAACCAACCTTCAGCTCCCGTACTGCTCCCGGCCGCACAGCAGCTCACCTGCGCGAGGAAAAACACACCACAGGCACCATGGCACACACGGGAGCACTTCGCCCTCTCCGGTCTTGTTCAAAGGGACACACGCGTTTCTCATCATAGTCGTTTTACTGCGGTAAAAGGCAAACCTAAACAAACAAACAAATCGCAGTGTGTCGGACTCTCGCAGCCTGTTTGACGGGTATGAAGGAGGAGACGGGGCGATCCGGGCAGCTGCTTCTGTGCGCGTGCTGCTTTTAACCCCTGTGTGGATTTTAACGCGAATTGATGAGGAATTTAAAGGAGACGACAGCTGGAGCTACGACTGACCGCAGCGCTTCCTCGTTTGGTAATAAAGTTTTTTTCATGTTGGGCTGGGTGAAGGGATGAGGGACCGTGTGTGTGTGTGCGTGTGTGTTTATAGAGGAGCTGAATTGTTTGGACAGAACAACGCGGTTCGTATTGTGTCGTTATTACTGAGCGGTTCTGACTCTACAGGCTCCAGGTGTTTGGTGTGGGACACTCACCTGTAGACTGTAGGAGCCTCTTATTGTGTCCCAGCGTCTGAATGAAGCTCCCTGTGCTGTCCGCTCGCCCTCATCTCCTTTGATCTGTACTTCAGCCTTACAAACATACTGGTACAGCTGAGTGGCGTGTACATCCACCACAGTACATCAGATCAGGAAAATCAGGAGAGGAGTGGGAAAGTGGAGAGAAGTTTCATTCAGATATTCAGACACAGTGCTCGCTCTCTCCTTCTCCCTCCCTCCCCTCGCCTTTCCTTATGTTCTAGAGGTAAAATTGTGCCTAAAACCACACGTTTCTATTTTAGCCACGAAGCCAGTCCCTCTGTTGGCTCTCTCTCTTTCACTGTTTCTTTATCTCTCTCTCCCCCTCTCACTCTCTCTTCGATTCTCTCTTTCTTTGCCCCTCTTCTATCTCTTTCTCTTTCGCTGTTTCTTTATCTCTTCCCCTCTCTTTCCGATTCCCCTTTTCTCTCTTTCTTTCCCCATCTTCTCTCTCTTTCTCTCCCCATCTTCTCCCTCTTTCTCTCTTTTTTCTCTTTCACTGTTTCTCTCTCTTTCTTTAAATCTATCCCACTCTTCTCCATCTCTCTTTTTTCCTCTCTGTCTCTTTTTCGCTCTCTTTCTGTGTGTGGAATAGTTTCCTTTCATGCCTGCTCGTGATCTAAAGACAGCGTCCAGACACACACACACACACACACACACACACACACACACACACACACACACACACACACACACACACACACACACACATACACCTTCTCTTATCTTCGCTTAATTGCAGACTCCGTGTCTGCTCTCTTCATCTCTCCCTTTTCTTTCGATTTTTTTCTCTGAGTCTCTCTCTCTTTTCCCGTTGTCCCCCCTCTCTTTGTATTTCCCCCGCTTTGGTCTCGCTCCTCCGTTTTTAAATTTCACATCAATCTTTCCTCGCGGCGCTTAATCACGCATGGCTGGGTGGGGAGGGGGGTGTTCATGCGTTATCTCTGACTTTTTCTACCTCTAACACACCTTTAGATGTTATTCTCACCGGCGTGTGTGGTAGAGGTGCGCACGTGTGTGTGTGGGTTGGTGGTCTACGGGTCTGCTTCATCTGCCCGCAGACCCTCCAGCTGTTGCTGCTGTTGCTGATGGCTTTGCTGTGGAGCAGTAGCGGCACCGTTTCTCACCGCATCTCCTTCTCCTCCCTCCTCAGGATCTGCGTGAGCATGGTGGCCGCGGTGCGCTCGGTCACGGCGCTCTTGTTGCTCGCTCAGGTGCTCCTGGGAGGCGTCACCCCCGCGCTCGTGCCCGACGTGGAGCGGCGCAGGCCCGGCGAGCAGAGCGCGAGCTTTCTGCGGGAGTTCGAGCTGCGCCTGCTCAACATGTTCGGCCTGAAGCGCAAACCCACGCCAAGCGGCGCGGCCGTCGTGCCCCACTACATGCTCGAGCTGTACCATATGCACGCGGGGGGTGGAGGAGAGCAGCAACTGGGCGCGAGGAGAAGGCGCGCGTCCAGAGCGGCCAGTAGGGCCAACACCATCAGGAGCTTCCATCACGAAGGTAAGATAGCAAGTATTATGATGATGACGATGATTATTATTATTAGTGGTAGTATTAGTAGTAGTAGCATGCTTCTTCTTCTTCTTCTTCTTCTTCTTCTTCTTCTTCTTCTTCTTCTTCTTCTTCTTCTTCTTTTCTTTATCTTCTTCATCTTTTTCTTTCTTTATCCTCTTCTTCTATTTCTTTCTTTATCTTCTTCTTTTTTTCTTTCTTTATCTTCTTCCACGTCTTCTTCTTCTTCCACTTCTTCTTCTTCTTCTTCTTCTTCTTCTTCTTCTTCTTCTTGTATTTCTTCGTCTTCTTCTATTTCTTCTTCTTTTTGTTCTTCTTCTTCTTCTTCTTCTTCTTCTTCTTCTTCTTCTTCTTCTTCTTCTTCTTCTTCTATGTCATGTTCTTAAAGAACACTTCCACAGTTCTACTGATTTTTCAACATTTTAAGCCTTTGATCATTGAAAAGTGTAGATTGTTTTGCTGGAAAATGCACCAATCTAGAGAAACTTCAGGAGTCAGATGTGTGCACAAGGGCAGTGACAGGAACCTGGGGTCCGAAACCCCTCAAAAGTTAATACACAAAAAAGTTCTGAAAATATTGCGTGATGCCTTAAAACCTGGAAGATAAATTGTAGTATCTTCAAGTTACTCCAGTGAAATCCATCCAGGGCATTTTCAAAAAACAGTCGACACCAATATACATGTTACTGCACTGGTTGCCTGGGTAACAAGCAAAAACTATTATTTTCATTATCACATTTCTCTACAATGAACCAAACGTGGTGTATGACTTTCATTACACCTGAGAACATTAATTATGCTAATTATTTTGAAAAATATGTGGAACGTCCTCTCAGGCGAAGGAGTTTCTTGTGCTTATGACATCACAGATGTTGCTCCTCATGTCTTTCTGAAATAACACCAAAAGGTCCTGCTCTTTCTCTTTCTCTAACTTACTGATGCAATCATTGGGAAACTGGCTCTGCATTCCTCACTCAGTGCTCACTGTTATTAGAAGAGGCAAAAAATGCTATCCTGACTGCAACCTCTCGGAAAAAAATAGCTGATAGTGTTTACATCTGCACTAAGAACATTTTTCCAGACATATCTGTGCACATGTAGGAGGCATTACCCTCCAATCTGTGTGTTTCACAGCACTATCTTGAGCCTGTGATGGCATTTCCATTGATATTTATTGGCATAAGCATTTCAGCAATAAGTCTTTCAGCATTAAATTAGACATCATGTCAAATTTCAAGAGTAGACATGATTTTTGTCTTGTAGATAATTCATCAGACCAACAGGTTATCAGCTTAGATTGGCCTTCTCTATGCTTGTAGATGATTATATCTGTTTTGTCAGTTTGTGTGACATCTAACCATGCCCAGTGTTTATGGACTGAGATATCTTCTGTTGTCTGTCTTATATCAGTGTGATGAGCAATAAGTGTTCTCTTGCTCTGTTTTAATGGTTGTAACCTTTTTGGTAAGTGGTGGGGTAACTTAGATAACTGAAGCTGTTGTAAAAGTATTAGCCTACTTTATGGTGGCAAACATTATAATAATGAAAAATATATCTGTGTGAGAAACTGCTTTTTTGAATTACAAACTCTGTCAAAAGGCATACATCACATTTAATTATTTCACTGCACTGTGGGATGTGTAATCATTTTGATGTTGAATGCTTATTTGTAGTAAAAGAGATAGCATGTGAGTTTTTTTAGGGAGGTGTCAAAAAATGAGGGCCTCTGGGAGGCCTCACACAGTAATAGGGACTCGCATGGATGACACCCAGTGGTGGTGCTGACATAGTGCAAACAATAGCTTTGATCATTTGTCAGCATGATGGTGGTGGGCTACGCATATTTGTTCACCATTATAAATGCTTTATCATGTGGTCCTAATACATAAGGTTCTCTTGGGCCACCAATCAACATGGTTGCCCCCAAATTGTCTGTTTTCACATAAAATAGGGTCAGATTGTACAGTTGATGTCATGTTATTTAGACAGTAGGGTGCACTGTCATGTTACAATACATATAGTTATCACAAATTGTATTATGGAATTAAATGGTTATAGAAATATAATTACATACTCTACTTAAATCATTTGATTTTTATCTGCTTAATCTGGTGTTTCACTTGGTTTTGCATAGATTGCTTTGATAGCACATCTGTATCTACAACCCATAGTAATTGAGGAGTTGAATAGCCTGAAAATATGTCTTGTCATTAGCTGTTGCCTCTTTGTTTTGGCATAATGCACAAACAGAAATTAGGAATGTTGATACACTCATAACTGTGGCTGACTACTTCAGACATGCCCCGGCACGTTCACAAAGCTACTCCCCCTCTGAAAGGATTGACTAAGAGAGAGAGAGAGAGAAAGAGAGAGAGAAAGAAAGAAGGAAAAGAAAGAAAAAAGGAAGGCAGAAGGGCTTTCCCACATCAAATGAAATATGCTTGTCTTTTTAGGTGATTATGAAGCTAGGTTGGATTATGGAGAATGGAATTTCCAGAACGTCTCACTTGAAAAGAGATTAAGGGTTTTCTTTGGTGTAAGATTGTCTTTTAGTCATCCAAGAAAACAAACTATGGCTTTTTATGTGATTGCAACCTTTTTTAAAGAGGGAAACTTTTAAAGCATCCGTATTTTGCTACTATACAATCATTCAAAACAGTCCTACCACACTTCAAACTGCCTTAACACTTGGCCCAACTAATAATTATAACTAGAGAGAAAGATTGTTTTAGTCAGGTTTCCAGTCATTGATATGGGAAAGAGTCTTTGATTTTTAAGCTTAACATTCTTTAAAATAACTAGAAACCTCTAACTATTTACTGTTTATTGACTGTGGCTTCCCAACACTGATGCACTTACAATAATACAATTCTTTTTACTTCCAGAAGCTTTAGAGGCCCTCTTCAGCCTAAAAGGGAGGACTACACAGCAGTTCTTCTTCAACCTCACCTCTGTGCCAACAGAAGAGCTAATCACAGCTGCAGAGCTGCGCATCTTCAGGGACCAAGTGCTAGATGACTTTACAAAGAGCAACACTAGTCTTGCAGGGGGTTTTCACCGCATAAACATTTTTGAGGTGTTCAGGCCAGCTCAATCACATTCTGAGGAACCGCTCACCCGGCTGCTAGACACTCGTCTGGTGCAGGACTCCCATTCGCGGTGGGAGAGCTTTGATGTGAGCTCGGCCGTGGCACGCTGGGCCGCACACTCGCACCACAACCATGGCCTCCTGGTGGAGGTGCTTCACCCTGAGGAGGCCAGTGCAGAGGAGGAAACAGAGAGTAGCAGGAGGAGACATGTGAGGGTGAGCCGCTCCCTGCATGGGGACGAAGATTCTTGGCCACAGGCCCGGCCGCTGCTAGTCACTTACAGCCATGATGGTCAGGGAGCGCCCCTCCTGCAGCCTCACAGAGAGAAGAGGCAGACACGCCGGGTGCCAAAGCAGCGGCGGAAGCCACACCAGCGCACCAACTGTCGTCGGCACCCTCTCTACGTTGACTTCAGTGACGTGGGCTGGAACGAGTGGATCGTGGCACCGCCTGGCTACCATGCGTTCTATTGCCATGGTGAATGTCCCTTTCCACTCTCAGACCACCTAAACTCCACAAACCATGCTATCGTCCAGACTTTGGTGAACTCAGTTAACGCTAACATTCCTCGGGCCTGCTGTGTGCCTACGGAGCTCAGCCCTATTTCTTTGCTCTACTTGGATGAGCATGAAAAAGTCGTGCTGAAGAACTATCAGGACATGGTCGTAGAGGGCTGTGGCTGCCGATGAGAGTCAAACTCTTATGAAGACTTTTATTTATATGAAAGAACATTCAAAGAGCTATTTTGGAGGAAAAAAGTATATATATGATATTTATATTGACTGAAAAAATGGAAATAAATATTTTAATGAGAGTGTTTTGCTTTTGCAGTGGTTTTGAAGATATCCAATGTACATTTCAGTGCAATAGCACATGAAGTATGATGCTCAGATTTTTAATATGTATTTATTTCATAATAACCACTTTATTTGTAAATGGATTATGTGTATTTATCATGAGAAATATATGTTCTTCTCCCATCATGGCTCTGGGGGTACATTATTTGAAAAAGTTCATTTATTTATTGAATTCCTCTTTTATGTACTTTGTCACACTATATTATTGCACTGTGTATAATGGTAATAAGATAAATATTGACTTCATTCAAAAACCTGTTAGCTTTAGACGTGCTAATGCTTCCTGAGTGCTCGTCAGATGTCTTTGTCATCTCTGTGTCTTCCTTTTAAGAGTGTTGATTTTGAAATCTGGTAATGCCTTTTGCCCGCCTTGTCTGGGGGCTGTTTTTCAGACCTAGATTAATCCTAGTGTGGGACCAAATTGCACTGTTAATTTTAAAATCCCATTTAGTCTAGGACTAGGCTTAAAATATGTCTGAATAGAAGGCCCTAAAGGCTAGCTCAGATTAACCCCCAAAAAGCCACACCCAACACATAAATATTCTTAATGTTCAGGTCAGAGCGATTTAAAATGTCTTACATGGAACATCTCAGTAGCTTAGCACCTGAGGAGCTGGTGAAGATAAGTAAGGGGTCAAAGCCATGCCATAAATGAGCACTTTATTAATAATCTTGGAAACAAACAAAGGAGAAGATTTGGCCTTCTGTGATTGTTCATGCTGGGGCACATTCTACTCATCTCTCACTCTTGGAAGCATTCCAGTGTCATTGTTTAATCATATTGAAGTTTTTGGCACCACCATTTTTGGCTTCCCATATGCAGTGGCAATATATAAAAAATAACAATTGATTAAAGAGCAGCAACAGCAACAAATGTATAAAACAGAAAGTCTAGTCAGGCATTAGCATTTGGGGTCAAGAAAAAGTTGAATTATACAGCTTTTGAAAGGACTGAGCTCAGTGGGAGAAAACTACAATTTGTCTATTCAAAATACAAAAATGGTAAATTTTACCTAAATCACCGCAATGAGTTACAGAGTTTTTGTGCCCAGTAATGTTTACTTAAATATGGCATTCAAATATTCACACAGGATACATTTCAGCCCTGAATGGACAACATTACGGAGCCTTTTCAGCATTGCATATCTTTGATTGTGACTGCTTGTTCATTCCCTGTCAACCTGATGTTTGCATGAAACATAGTATTTCTGTCTGCCTTGCTTTGTCATCGCATAGAGCCAACCACAGCGGTGGGGAGGGAAAAACTGTGTCCTCTGTGGTTGGTGCTTCCCAGTTCCTTTTCAGGGCTAGAAGGAGCTGTTTTGCTCTAAAAAACCTCAGAATGAAGGTCTTTAATGAAAATTACATTTCATGCAACAGTAAAAACTTACGTTCCTCTATCCCGTCCAGGGCTCTCAGAGGGGAAACGTACTTTGGGAAAGTGTTCGATTTAATGGCTGGCCTTTACTGCACCAAGTCCATAAAGCTTTAATTGAGTTGTGTGGGAATACGACTCCCCTGCCATGTTTCCCATTTAGTGCACATTTCTCTTGGCCCAGCTTCCCCTCTCTGAGCCCTCTCTGGTCAGAGGGAAGCCATAGTAGGGGTCAGGGTCATAACAGATAGCCCCAGAGGGCATAAGTCTAAAACTTATACCTTGTAACAGTAGCTGAAAAACGTTAAAGGCTTAAAGGGCATCCAAAGTTTTCCGAAAGCAAATTTTTCAAGATTTTGGTGGCTATGTTTCACAAAGATACAGCATAAAAACTACTTCCCGCAGACTACATCCTGTTGAGATCAAATTGGTCTTGTTCAGCTGTAAATGTGAAAACAAACAACAGTATGTCTTTCTTCTGAAAGATGTTTTTTTTTTTTTACATTATAGTCACTATTAACCGCTAGCCTAATAGGCTGTATCATGATTCAGGTACTTGCTTAAAGTAAAGAGGAAAAGAGGAAAGTGTGTAGACACACACCACTGCCCACAACATTAAAATCAGTGCAGGGCAGTAAAATAATCTCAAGAGAGTTTAATGGTCTGTCCTTTTGTAGGTATTACCATGGAAATATGTAGTTTTTCCATATGTGCCATGTAGAAGCTTGTGGGAGGTGGGTTTGTGCTGTTTTCTGTTTTCTGTCAAAACTATCTAGTAAAATCATCCTTTTAAAGAATATACCCTGTTAAAGAATTCCTTGGATCCCTTCTAAGGAGGCTTCATCTTTTTGCCCCACAGTGGAAGAGAATATAATGTTGTAATGTTTGAGTCCACCAGACAGTAACCTCAAGCTCAACATCATATTTGCTCAGTGTTGTTGCTGAACTAATGAAATGTGTGGAGGAATGTGTGAAAAGGAGTCAATGCTGTCCTCATTTAGCATCTGTTCAGTTACTCATTTTTACTTAAATTGGCCTAAAGATTGTCTCCTAAAGTTAGAATGCAGAGTTGGGCAAAGTCTATCAAGTATCTATATGTAATATCTAAGTGTAATTATTATTATTTTATTTATTATAACTTCATTCTTCACTAAACGTCTTGGTCTTGCCTTGGACTCAGTTACAAAATCTTGACTACTACTTCTTGTACGTCTTGACGTAATGGCTTCAATTACATCAGTCATTGCATCAGTTATTGTATCCACTGCAGAATCATCATTGCAACAGTTCATAGAGTCTTTTTTCCCACTTTTCCTTTTAAAGCATTAACAACACTACAAGAAATACAACCGTAAAGGTTTCCACACTTTGGGTTTAGCACGCTGGATGCGTATGGATTCAGTTTGGAAAGGAACTGTAATTTGATTCATCTCACTAAGTGCAAACCACACCGAAAGTATCTGTAGTTCCTCTGACCAGATTCATAGAGCAGCAGAATCAGATTTCCAGACTTCTGGCGGTTGACGTTCGGAAACTATGCAGCATGTAGCTTTGATGAAGTGAACCCAAGCGGGGCAGAATAGGGCCTTTGGCCACGTGCCATGGGGATGCCGGAGTTCGGCCCAGGTCCGCGGTCGACCGGAAGGCCTTTGTTATGCCACAGTAGGCGCGCTAATTTGAGATGTGGCTTACTTCGCCTTTCTCAGAAGCGTCCGTAACATGACGTCCAGCATACTTGGAAATGTAGCATCTGTGAAGTAGCTCAAAACACATCAAAAGTCTTGTATCCACATTTTGGTAAGAGAGGAAAAACACGCACACACACACACTCGCACACACAAATTACTTTTCCAGAGTGACCGAAAGACCTAGAAATGATGGTTCTTATTCTTATATCCCTTTAAAGAACACATTATTCTATTATATTATTAGTTTTTATGGTGCATGCGGGTGTGTGGGTGATTGGTGGCAGGGGGCTATGTCTGTATATCAGGGCCAAGCTGGGAAAATGTTAGGAAATGACTCAGTAGTATTTATGAAGTCTAGTGTTTGTTTGTGCTTTTTCCACTTCTCCCTCTGGAACAGCAGATTATCCCCTCATTAAGAGTTCACCTAGTGAAAAAAGACCTGCAGTGACGGATTCATTGCCACTAGCTCAGGCCGGACAGAACCAAAGCTTCGCTTAGCTTAGGCTTATGAACAATGTGAAAATCCAAATTCACCTGGCGCATTTTTGTTCCAGTCATTTTTTTTCAGTTAGGGCTGACCTCATAGTGTCTGACAGGTGGGGATGAGCTGAAGAAAGATCAACTGCCTGAAACAAAAGCCCCCATCAATCAGCAGTTGAACTTGACAAGTGCATATGTTATTATGCACAATTTGCCAAGTTTATGGAGTACACAGTTTTCAAGTATGCTTATTTTGGCTCTCCGTTACCTTCCCATGAAACATGTGTCGTTTGCACTAATCACCAGAGCAGAGTAATTTTGTCCTCCACACACAAACAAGCAAACACACACTCATACACCCACAGAGCAGGTGCCTTGGTGGAGGTGAGTCAGAGCGCTCTCCCAGGCCCTCGTGGTCAGATGCACTGTTTGCTTTGATCTTGTGCCAATCCAATTTGACTCATACCTCTAAATATGTGTTTTGGGACACAGGCCTCTCTAACTCTCTAACAAACCACATCCCTCTTCCCAAGAACCCCATTTAGTCAAGTCTGGTTTCATTTCCTTCAATCTATTGGTCTATGGTCACCATGGCAGCGCAATGAGTTGGTGCATGAAAGCAATTTGACTTTTCTTGTAAAAAAGCTGTGTGGAGCGTGTCTCCGTTAGGATAGTCTCTCTGAGTGAGGGTGCAAACAGATGGCCAGAGAGAATACAGTATTTGAGCTGTTTGTTCCTACAGGGCAGCTGGAGACCAGCACTAAACGCAGTTGGTGGTCTAGCTGGTGCGTCTGTTCTGTGTCTTTAAAAGAGCCTTGGTGATGTATGTGGACTCTCAAGAACAAGCTTGCGTACAATTTCTCAAACACTACATGACTTTACACATTGATAAGATCTTTAAGATACGTTGTATTTATGTATATAGATTACGCCAAGAAATTGGCAACATGAGGTGATCTAGATTCACCTTTTCTCTGTTTACAATGTACCTCAGTGTACCATTATGGCATGATTTTGGAAGATGTCTTGTTCTGCCATCTATAATCACAATCTGACTCCAGCACGTGACGTGATGCTTGAAAGACAATACAGAATACTAAGCCTGTTTATGACATGCTTGGGAAAAGCTTCGGATGTGGTCCAGATAGGACTTCATCTTTAACAGTTCCTACCAGCAGATGGCATTAACCAGTCTCTCTTAGTGAGCATCTTCTTTTCTGATGCAAATTTGAGGTTCTGCAAACATGTTCTCCAATCTGGTCTGATACATACAATTAAAATATGCATTATTGACAAAAATGAGTTCCTTTTCTGTGTCACTTAAACATGTTTATACTTAGTTAAACTTAGATAAGGAAAGTGGCAAAAAGTTAACTGTAAAGTAGTTTGCTAATTGGTCCATTTTGTGTCGAAAAAGTTAATAGAGCACATTGCTCGCCGTTGGTGGCCTAGTGGCAAAGCCTGGTCTTGAACCTGCTGCTTAGAATGGATTAGCATGAGGTTGCAGGCAGCTGCAAGGCCGGGAGGGGAGTGGGGGTTCGTTTCCTTGGGTGGTACAGTGCTAATTCCCTCCCCACAAGTTTTCCATTAGCCTAACAGGCTTCATATGAAGCACTAGGCAGTGGTGGTCAGGGACACACGCCATCCCAGCAGCCCTGCCTGATTCACTACATCATTCACAGCATGTGAGAAGGAGTCTTTTTTGTCATTTTTCTCCATGAGTAAGCCTATGCCATATCATGCCATTGGTTTCCAGTGTTTGTGTCACCAGTGCCATCATCTAGTCATTGGGCAATGTAGCAGCGGTGTGAATGGAGCTGGGTAAAGGGAGTAAGCATAATAAATCAAGTTTAATCACCAGTTTATAAAAATAAGAACTGGTCATAAATGTTAATTGTGGCAACATACTGCATCAATTGAATTGATTACCTCAAGAACATTACACTTGTGGGAAATGCTGAGATTTCACTGAAGGTGAAATTATGAGACCTGTAACAGCCTGATGCATAGCTGCATGTCTTAGACTTTTTTTTTTTAGAGTTTTACCTTTGCTGTTGTCTCAGGGTGGTGAATGTAAATCTCAAGGGTATCACACCCCTTTAAAAAATAACACAAAGCTACACAATGTCATCACAGTTACAGCCGAGACTGGGGTCTGAAGGTTATGTATATGGAATTTCCTAGTTTAATTGGCCAATACAGTCCTCTCAAATTAGTACAGTGTGTTGATTTCACATGCTCACAAAAAACCTTGAATGGAGCATTTTATATCGTTTCAGGAAGTAAAAACTGTGAAATTATTCATTAGAAATGTAAAATAATTAATTTTCTAAAGCCTGTACATTTAAAAGCGCAGCATTGAAGATGTGTCATTAGAATGATCAATGTGGATGCAGGCTTGCACAAAACAGCCAAGCATTTGCGACAATGTAAACACACACACACATGCATCTCTTTTCTTTTTCTTCTGATCTGAAATTATAAAGTTATTATTAATAAATGTTTAGGCTCATGATTATTACCAAATTCTCAATGTTTTTCATCACCAGTCTCCCTTTTTGTAATAGACTTAGGTTGACAGGCATGTTGATGCTTCATTCAGCTCTACTTAGCGTCAACTGCAAAAGTGTGTGTGCATGCAAATTTGAGTCCACTTTACCCATACCCAAGTGCTGCACGTTAGAATGAGTGTGTATCCTTGTGTGTGTGCAAGGTAAAAGATGGATGACCATATGCCTGCCTAACCTCACCTTACTTCCTCTGAGTCACTTCCTCTCCCAAGCCCCAAGAGTCCCGCTGTCCTCAGGGTGATGTCATGGCAGCTTTCCACTCCTGCCTATGGAACACAAACATCTGGCCATAACATCATAAGCTTGTACTGAGTGCCAACCCTGAGTGCCAACCCTGCCTTCTCAATCAACCCAAATATGACCAACTGAGCTGCTGCATTCTGGTCCTGAATTTATTGACTTTACATGGAGTGGGTGACTGCCTCCTCCATTAGAGTGAGGCTTCTTCTACTGTAACATTGAATGGTGCGAAAATACATCAAGGGCTTCTACTCTGTCTGTAGGAGCAGTTTAAACACAGGCTCGCCAAAGATAACACAATAAATAGGCAAGACTGAAGTTTTCAAGCCCACAGGCAAATGCAAATATCATATGGGAGAAAAACACACTTTTTTGGTCTTTTCTCTTCCTTTTTTCGGGTTTAAAAGCAGACATATATTTAATACAAGACATTTGGTTCTTTCATTACTTTTTCTTGGCAAGACCTTCTGATAAAGACCATATAATTCTCTCCAAAAGGACGCATGGTGGTTAAACTTGACATCTCCGAGTTGACACCTCGACGGGTATGTTCATGCGAAGGCAGGAAATGCCGGAGAATGGACGTCAGTGGAGGAGAAGGAAAGTATCAGCGGGTTAGAGGTCAGAGGTGAACACAAGGGGGCAATGGGCACATTTCAACATTCATTTCCCTTCTACTTCATCCAAGGAGCTCGTGGAGCATCGCTTTTTCATTTCTCCTCTTTCATTCGGTTCCGCCCCATTTGTCCCCGCTGGGCGCCTGTTGACAGTGAGGGCGGCACTAATAGTCTGGTGTGGGAAAGTTAGCGTTGTGTCCGGGGCATTCCGCACACCGAAATCTATTCGACAGAACCGTTGAAAGATCACATATCCATACAGACGTGCGAGAGAAAGGACAGGAATGTTTGGATAGGGCCTAGAAGTGGCTCACTCTCTCTAATTGCCTGAAACATTCAAGTTATTTTTTTTCAGTGTGGCAGTTGCACATTGTGTGTGCCTGTCTCGTAATGTAAGAAACCAACTCTCTGTTAACTTGCATGTTCCGGAAGCTTTTGAGAGGGTGACAAATGCTAAAAGGTTCTGGCAGGGCCTCTAAGCCTCACGAGTGTGGCACCACATTACAAGTTCTGATCACGAAGGTCCACGCCACAGGCGGTATGTTGAGATTTCTGTGTGTTCACATCATGTTTAGTTATAGAGGTCATCTGAGTGGGAAACGGTAATGCAGAGCTTTATTGCAACAGATTTTATCCACTGGCTGAAAAAATGTAAAAATGGATTCCTTCAAATGCTTAACAGTATATAATAATAACAGTAGGAAGCACCAGGATTTGCAATAAGTAAAGAGGTTGTAAAATAGCTGCTAAATTATATACTGAAAAGATCCGCTCATGTTCTCGGAAACCAGTGACAGGGTTGTGCATGGCATTAGAGAAAGTAAATCCGATTGCTCAGTTGAAACCTTCTTGTAAACAACAGACATTTATAACAGCGGTGAGTATTTGCAGAGGTTATAAACAATTCTGACCATCTCTGCTTCAAGCCTGTGCCATCGCTGTTCAAACATGCAGCATTTGTTGACTGTGACATAAAATAGTGCTGTTGGGTTTTGGGTTTCCAGAGAGGGAGCTGGGCTGGAGTATATTGACTCCATGTGGGGAGGACGGTTTTAATCGGACCGTTACCCACATGTCTTCCTGTTTCTAATTTGGAGCTGTGGTGGTTTTGTCCCTTGGCCAACAGCCTCTCATCCACCGAGTGTCCATTTCCTCTGAAGTGAATAGTAGCAGGTGTGTTGGCATGGCTTTGGAAGAACAGCCTCCTGAATGGGCTGTGTATTTTTCTCTTTGTCTTCTTTCTTTCTTGACCATTTTAAATACCTACAATACCAAAAAAGTAAAGTAAAATGTGTTCCAAATACATAATGAACAATTTGCATTCTTTAAGGAGGCCATTACGCATATTTGTCCTTGTAATTTGCCTCCTGTAAAATATTCATTTTTATTGGAAGTGCTTTGTGATGACAGATCACAAGTAAAAACACCTCCATGTAGCATATACACCCAATTCCTCCTCTTCCTTGAGTGACTTCAGAGCTAGGAGAACCTATCCAGAGTGATTCCGCTACCTCATCTGTCCATTCTGAGACAAATAGGATTGTCATCTCCTGAGGAAGAGATGTGACCTCTGCTTAGGAGAAAGGCAAAGAAAAATTCAACCTGCTCAAGCTCATTAGGACCAGTGAAAGCACACAGACGACCTCATCCAACCCCAGGTCCTCTGCTGTCTCCTGAGCAAGAGATGTACTGTCAAGGTTCCTGGTGAAGGCAACAGGAACAGAAATAACCCCTGTGACCTTTAACTTCCGCTGCTCCTTGGCTTTCCACCAACCTAGGCTTAATGAAGGCACTGCCTTTTGTGGTTGCCTCCTCTTGATCTGCATTTGCCGTTTTTGCAAATCAAACAAATCCAATTTAGGTACTGCATTTAATTATTAGACCAGGGAGGAGGTAGAAGAAACAGAGGGAGATCTAATGCCTCATGAAGCTTGTTCAGAGGTTGTTTAGATCATGCTGTTTATAATTCGTCTATCTATCATGTGGTCATGTGGTTAGATTCGTTTGAGGCATTTCAGGAAATATGATGCCGACAACTTTGCTGGTTTGGTCTTAAAGAAGGTGAAAAGGTTTTCAGCTGTGTCCTCAAAATGTTGCAGAACCAGTGAACTAGCTCACACTCCCTTGGTCCAACAAAAGAACACACCAGGAGTGATTTAATCTCTCCTATGATTAGTGGCCTGCTTTACTCACAATCTGATAAAGAATTCATTTTGCATGTGGAGTGGGCATCCGGTTTAGCCGTAAACATAGCCAAATTTTCTTTTCATCTCTGAAAGGTTCCAGGTTTCCCTTAATGTGTTGGGGCTTAAATCAATAGAGAATATGGTAACACATTAATCTTCCTTCTAGGTCTTTCACAGCTTTGAAATAGGAGCTATAACCATGACTCTCTGAGGAGCATTATCATGGAGCATTTTGAGGTGCACTTTAACTAGGCCAGCTTTTAATATGAAGTCTGTAATGGTTTTCGTTTACAGCCCACACATCAGTGCAGGGCTCCTTTCCTGGGTCTGTTTCAAAGACCCAAAATTAATCTTGGTCAAATGATCTCAATTGAATTCAGTAGAATAGAGCCTGGTATATTCCTCTTGGAAAATATTCAGTGCCCAAATTGTATTCTTTTCTTCTACCATATGGCTCATGTCTTTGTAAATTTCACCAACAACATCACCTGATCATGCAGTCATCACTCAAGCTCCACCACAGCTTTTTGCCAGTTCCTTTCTGGGACAAACCGGAACCTGGTAGCTGTCTGCTTAATTGTATCACATTATCATTATCTTTGTTCTCTGCGTCCTCTAGTGAAGAAAGCTTGCCGAAATCTCATCTGCCACATCATAGAGGCCCCTATTAACCTCTGACCTCTGTTCCGTGTGTATGGATCCTCACACCCAACCCTGGGCCCATTAACACGTTGCTGCAGTGCAGAAAAAGCTATTTTGACGGGCTGTAATTGCTGCTAAGTGACGGCAGACAAAGGTACCCTTTGTGTGCGGAGATAGCCGGGTGAGCCTGAGCGCTCTGCGCTGACGTTTCCTGCGTACGGGATGCTGAGACCCCCGGTGGCCTGTGCCGGGTTTGCGCCGGGCCAACCTTACGGCGGCGTTTGTTTGAAAATGTGAGATAATGAGGAGAGGATTTTCGAGGACTGCACCCAATTACATGCCCCAGATGGACGCACTAGGCGCTGATTAGGCCATTGTGACGTGGCGGTGCTTTCCCTTTCAGAGGCTCAGCACAGGCCTCCCCAAGGCCTAGAGTGCGTAATGAGTTTACGTTAACTACAAAAGGTCAGGGGCCGCTAAAGGCTGTGGCATTTTCTTTAAGGCAGCGTGCTGCACTGCAGGTGCTGCCATGAGGTCATTCAGCCCTGGCCTGCCAGCGCTTCACAGTCTACAGTCCAGCCCAGTCACAAACTGGGGAGGAACAAGGCTCTGTTTGTTCTCAAAGTGCATCAGACCTGATTGATTCCGTGAACCGGACATGTCATCTGCCTGAGATATTGGCAGCCATAGGGTAGATATGCTAAATATATCAGCATGTGTGTATAATCCCCCATGTTGTTTTTATTTTGCGGTTCAGCCTAAATTAAATACTGAGGTGGACTTCTGTTCCCCGAGGTTTCAAACGTTTGGGCACAGGATACATTAGGTTTTTAAAAATGTCTTTCAAAATGCTTGAGGTTATTTTTGTTTAAAAAAAGTACCCCAGCTCCTCAAATTCCAACATAATATGGTTCTGTTCATCATGGGAAAGATCTACCATGATGTGAATTTGCCAGCTGGGGCAGTTTCCTGTATTTTATATGTGTGCAAATGAGAAAATGATAAGGTGAGCAAAAAATGGACACCTCATTACTCTAAATCAACCTACTCATTGAGAATAGACATTTTAAGATCAAGTCTCCAACCAAATGCAGTCATCTTCGTATTTATATGTCTGACATCATGCATGGAGCAGAAGTGGCACCAAAGTCTTTTAATACCAATCTTTTGCTCTGTCATTATGGGATTGGAAACCACCTATCAGAAGTAGTGTAAGTGATGTGGTGAGGCCTGGCCCTCTCTTATCCTCTGCTGCTCTCAACAGCCAGTTCTCAACGAGGCCAATGGGTGGCCATTGATGACATCACCACACTTCCCTTTGAAAGAACCTCTCCAGCAATAGATGGCAATAGGAAAAAAAAATAGTATTGTACTATGGGAATCTTTAACTAAACGTCATGTTACTTTAACCTAGGTGAAGCATAATCAGTATAATGAATTGAAATGAAATAAGGAAATACGGGCGGCACGGTGGTGCAGTGGTTAGCACTGTCGCCTCACAGTGAGAAGGTCCTGGGTTCGATCCCCGGGTTGGC
>JBBPDA010000152.1:6497073-6511663 GCA_037974385.1 Arnoldichthys spilopterus | reverse complement strand
GCGATGGGTTGGCCTCCTGTCCTGGGTGTACCCCGCCTTAGGCCCACAGTCAGCTGGGATTGGCTCCAGCTTCCCCCGGAAACGGAAGAAGCGGTTGGAAAATGGATGGATGGATAAGGAAATACGTAAATAGAACTCAGCAGTTGGGTTTACTTGAGGTCAGAGTTAAGCCATTAGAAGGAATATACCCATATTTGACATGTTAAGCTTAGTATTCACACTACTGTGGATGTATCCACTATGCTGTTGTCACAAAAGGCTTGGATAATTGGAAAAAAAGTTTAACTCCTTAAACTTTAGGCTTATTAATGGGTCATTAATAATAAGATCTATGATTTTGTTCCTACTAAGTATGATTTAGTAATTACCATGACATTATAAGAAATCTGTGTAGTTAAAAGAGTTTTAAGAGAAATTAATACTGCTGTTCTATGATATTTCTGTCCTGTTTAATATAAATTGTATCAATCTTTAGGGCAACACCTGCAGATGATTCTTGGTTACAACAAGCCTCTAACACTACAGAGCTCTTTGTTCCCACATTGCATTGCCTCTCTTGGTCCTGTCCTCATAGCAGCAAGCATGTGACTTTGTGGATGAACACCTGCAAAACACAGTGAGATTTGTTGGGCAATTAGAGACCTCTGAACCTAGCAGGCGGAGGAGAACCAGGCCCTAGTTTAGCCTTGTTTCGCTGTGGTATCATTCTAGTCAATGGGCCTGTTTTTGGCCATGCCTGCTTACTGTTCCATGAAATGCGCCTCTGGAACAGTGCAAACTCCACTGAAACAGGCTGGACACTGTTAGGCAACAGTGCACCCTTTGTGTGGAATTGTCAAAGCTGGCCCTTTCCTGATGGTCCTCCCTTTCTTCAGAGCTTCAGCTGTGAGCAAACAAAGCAAGCTCAAAGGCTGTGTGTTGCTACACAGCTAGCCATGTTGGAATGCATAGCAATTACAAGGGCTGCCATTTTGACTTTATCTTATATGTTGTCACTAATGCCAGTGGAGTGTGAGTAGTAACTACATGACTATGTGAATTGCAGAAAAAGTTCATTTTTTTCAGTTGGTAAGTTTTAGCATCATGCCCTCAGCTCACAGAAGTATACAGACTGACTGTCTGATGTAAACTGTATGCTAAAATTGCTACAGTTCTCAGAATCTCACCTATCACAGAGAATTTCAATTGACTATAGCTATATGTGTACACTTGTTTTATCAGTGAGATGGGAAAAGAATGTTTATCAAGTTAAATGCTAATTGCAAGCTTTAGACCAAGATATAGGCCTGCTTTACTGAACCATGCTATTACAAAAAAGTCTTGAATATTTTCTGGCTGTGCTGATCAGTACAACTACTTTATTTGACCAAAGTTTGTTTTTTTGCTAAACATTGTGCTAAACGGTCTGTGACTGTTCATTTGCCTGTCGGTCAAAAGGCACCTACCTAGTCTGGCTTATTAAGAATATAGCTCAGCTTATATCATAAACAGCTTGAAGTGGAATTGGTTTCATCTTGTCTAGCGTTTCCACACAAAATTCATTGCAGAAATGATTCTGCTCCTGTCTATTCACTGCAGTTTTCATCACAGCTGTATTTCAGGTACTGTTCTTGAATATTCCACTGTGGATCACGATGCTGACTTGGTATACTCGCTTCATCATGGTCACTTAGAAAAATCGGTTCCATATTTGAGAATTTAATAACTTGCAGGACTACTAACTGGCCTAATTTCCATGTAATTGTGGTGTTTAAAAGAACAATTAAATACATGTATAATATACCTTTAACTGTTCTGGCAGTACAGGTTTGCAGTATTTTGTTTGTATGCAGTTTTTCAACCTAATTCATGATCAAATGATTACTTTTTGTTATAATGAATATTTTGTAATTATTATTCATTTGGACCACATTTTAAGGGTGTCCTACTTAATATATGGGGGTGAACTCTGTCCTCTATCTGGCTGCAGTTTGGTCAGAAGATGAAGAAAAAAACAATCCACATGAACTACAAAAGGCACATTGAACCTGACAGTGAACTCAAGTCAAAGATAGATCTGGGGGATAGTTTCTTTAGGCACACTGGTTTTGCAACTGAGGGATTTTTTTTCTCCTGTTGAAAAATGAAAATCAGTAGCACTTGGTTTTAAGCCTCCATTCACTTTGCATAATGGTTCCCAAGGTTGCTGTTTTTTATTTCCAAGCTCTTGGTGCCAATATAATTAAATTTCTTGATCCAAGCCAAATATTTGCCGCGTGGCCCACATCTCCACACTGGGCTGCGTGTAGTTCGGAACGTGGGTGCTCGCACAGTGCTCCTGCTGTAGTGGCTAGAGGACTTTAGCAGGGAAGCACAGCTGCGCCGTACCTGACACCTTACTGTGATGACACATAGACCAAATACCTTGTAAAAACTGCTTCGATGGCAAAAATATTTCCAAAGTATATACAGTGCTATGCATATGTTCCATTGTTTATCAAGATGTGCACTCTTTATTAGGTCTTGTTAAATGTAGTTACATAATGTTTTACAAAAATTACTTTAACATTAATCAGTTGAAGTACATTTTTTGTAGCTCGTACGTTTTTGTAGTTTTGGAGTTCCTGCATCACAGCTAAAGCGCTGAACAGAAGAATTAGTGTTATTCAGAATTGCAAGGACACTTAATTTTATACATTTTCAAATGGAGCCTTTCATACCCTTGCAATGGAATTTGAGCAGGTGGTCCACTGAGCTCCTGAAATGTCAAAGTCCATTTACCTGCATTAACCTGCACCTGAGTTTGCAGTAGTGCGTCATCCAACAGCCCAGAGTTAATCAGACCTTTAGTAAATATCAGGGAGGTCATACAAGAGATCCAAACAGAGCTACAGTCAACAAATATATAAGCCAAAGAATTATCAAGGTGACATTACTATGACTACTGTGTAGGCCAGGTTAACCATGATGCCACATCTTATCAACCTAATGATGCATTGACATGAGCAGAAGCAGCACTATTTTGACTGACAGTGACGTTATGAAAGATGCAAAGCCCTGACAGAATGGAATAAGTGCAGCAGTCTGTAATTTATTCTTTTTTAAGGCAAAAAAAACTCTGAAAAGTCAAAGTAACTTTTTCCTATCATAAAGTAGGTCAGGCAGGCTGTGTGACAGGTGAGAGAGATTCTGTTTGTTTGCTGTCGGTCAGCGACCATCTTTTCCATGTAATTAGAAGTTTTATTCCAGACGTGCAGCTGGCCATCACACAGGAGGCTTCTGTCACCATGTTGATGTAGACCTGTTGTATCTTTCCTGCCACCCGAAACGGCACTAATGCCTCGTGCGCTGAGGGAATGCAGCTCTCCTGCTGAAAGTGTGCTGTAAATCTGGAAATGTTGAGCAAAACTCGGGAAACACCTTAGTCCACAACCCTGCAACGCCCGCCGACTCTGATTCACAACTGCGTCATGAGCATGCCATGAAAACTGTCACGCCACATAGTGTCATTATGTGACACGTCCATACAATTCTAAAACACAGTCACACAGCTCTTCATATATCACAAGCAGTTTGCAAAAGATTGACGCGCCCTGTGTACAAAGACTTCATGAAGAAAGCATATTTAGCTTTGCAGTTTTAAATGTCTGCAGTGTTTTTATAAGTCGACAGAGCCTGTAGCATAAGCCAATTATATATCAGTGAAAAAAAACTATTCAACAGGTGCTTCTTGGCATGCAGACTGTTCCAGGTCTGGAAAACATCTGCATAGGTGGTCCCTCTTCTCTCTCTCTCTCTCTCTCTCTCCCTCTCTCTCTCTCTTTCTCTCTCTTTCTCTCACTCTCTCTCTCTCTCTCTCTCTTTCTCTCACTCTCCCTCCAGGGTCAAGGAGGAGGAACATTTGATTGTAAATACTGTGTGTGCTCCTTAGAGCCAGAGAAACAGCCTTGTATTTCTGGAGCAGAGAGGCTGGTTTTTTTACTCAAGCATATTTTTATCACCGAACGCCAACACAGATACACCAGGCCTGCACAGCTGTGTCTCTCATTTGTTTAAGCGCATACAAATAGGCCGACCCACACAAGCCATAAAAAGTGAGAGGAGGTTTTGCTCAACATGGCACTTGTGTCTGACCAGAGGATCAGGACCACATTCCAGAAAACAAACACGTTATAATGACAACTTAAAAAAACTGAGAAAATGAGATGAGCAAAAAACCTTTGCACTGTTCCCTTGGTGTCTGAAATAATTTGTTTACTTTGTTTGACACCTGATGTGAATGAATATACCTTTTTGTGAACTAATATATATATATATAATTTTATTTATGTACTATATGTATGTAAACACACAATACTTTGGAAATGTCATACAGTCCATATATGGCCATGTTCTATTCATTGTGGTTGTGACATTAACAAAGCACATTTACATACAAAGTCTCTTAGAGCCCACAGCGGTTAAGCCCACAGCGGTTAAGCCGTGTGGGCTTAAGCACAGTGCTAAGGAGTGTTGTTACTATAGGCAGTCTGTAGCTGTTTTTCTGTAAGCTATTGGAGTGGAATATGTGCGGGAAATGAATAAATGTGTTGTTCCTGGCTGTCAGGAAACAAATTTGTCATTGCAGTCTTCCAAAAGATCCACATATTTAATAGAAATAGCTTAAGTTTATTCTTTTCTGACATCCTTAAGGATTTCTGTCCGAACAGTTTGTTCCCGTACGTTTCAGCGTAGACTGCTTTTTGGATGGTTAGGAACATATATCAGTATTAAAGTAACAAAAACACCTTGTTTAATTTTAAGAGATTTAAATAAGGGAAGAGAGGTTAGACATATACGTAAAACTGCACAATTATAATGAATAGGGAGAAATAAAATAGAAGACAAATGTGGGTTATGGCCCTTTCAATGAGAGGGTAAAGGTCACTCCTGAGGCAGAGTTGCAAGTCATTCCAAAAGGGAAGAGATGTGTACAGTAATATGCTACTCATAACATGTCTGGCAGCTGATTCACTATTCTCTTCCCTAGAAAGGAAGAGTCAGGCTGGTTTGGCTGTGTTTATAGCCATGGCCTATGAAACTTTATGAACACTTGTAGTGTTTCCTCTGGTCTTTCCCCTCATGAGTCACTACCAGGTTTAGCTCAGGTTTATAGCTTGGGGTGACAGTTTTTACCTTTTTAGCCTTGCGGTAAGAACCTTGAATTCACGCAGGAAGAGGCTTCCCTCTTGTTCCCTAAAGCCATCGGATGACGTGATTGTGTTATCCATATATGGAACATCACTGTGGTCCAATGGCTGTTGATTTTGGGAACTTTAAAAATGTCATAATTCTTACACATAATTTCATGTGTTTAGAAGTAGATTAAAGGATTGAAGTATAAGTATGATGTGGGTTTCAACATCTGTCAAACTTGGCTTCACAGAAAATAATGTCTTTTGACCATGTAAATAAATAGCTGAATGGAACAGTCAGAGTGGAAACCTTAAACATTTGCTCTTCAGAAGTCGGAAAACAGGTGCAAACGAGCTTCCCTCTCTAATCTTTAACCATCTCTTCTTCCACTCCTTTTTCCTCAAAGCTTGGCTAGCGTTTTCTCTCTCTCTCTCTCTCGCTCTCTCTCTCTCTCTCTCTCTCTCTCTCCCTCTCTCTCTCTCTCTCTCTCTCTCTCTCGTTCTCTTTCTCTCTCTGTCTGTCTCTCATACTCCCACTCAAAGAGGGCTATCCCTTATTCAGGATGTGCGTGTTTGGCTGCTTTCAAATAGGAAACATCTATTATAGTACATTATTCCAAAAAGGCATCATTCAGCATAGAAAGACTACGAAGCTATAACAGCATCCAACAAATGCAATGCTTGGAACTGTAGCCAAGCAGGGAGCTAAAAAAATGATGCTGTCAAAGTTTTTTCTCTACAGGAATACAATGGGATGACTGTTATTCATTTTTATTTTTTATGAATTACATACTCAATTGATAAAAATGAGGATGTTACAAAATAAAGAAATCTAGCAAGCTGTAGCTGATGCCGTACCTACTGATGTTTAACAATTCATTGATCCATCCTGAGTTTTATTTGCTCTTGAGCAATTTGCAGTGGAAATCCCCATGCAGGGTCTGAGCCATACAGAACATATATATGTCTGAGTGGGGTTTCCCCCAGAAGCCCCCGTCTAAACTACATGCTTCAAACACTAAACTAGGTGCTAATGAACTGGGTCCTGACAAAGTTTACTTTCTTGGGTTGAGTCCTGCCACACAATGGCTTCATTCACTGGATCTCAGCCGTGGAAAGTGTCTGTAAGGTAATCCTGTAAGAGTTTGCGCGACCTTTTCAATTTTTCAATATGTCTTTCTCCTCAACTGCCTTTTTTGCCTGTGCCAAGGATAACACTAATTTACCTCAGCTGATACTAGCAGTTGATTTGCATGCAGCAAAATGGCATCCATTCACAAATTGCTGGCATATTCACTGGCGGAGGAAACAAACACCTCCCATTCTGTGCCCTATTACTCACCCACAGCACTTACAGCCTAAACATCAGAGTCATTGGCCTGGTGTAACTCCTCCCAAGGCACAAGGCCTACAACATAACCAAGCAGCCTTTACAAACTATGCATAAAGCAGTATACAGAGCATGGAGTCTATGGGCTATATGTAACTGTTCTGGAAGATCAGGAAGATCGGACCTATGTGGGGACCGGGGTGGAAAAAGAAACTATTCCAGAAATTAAGCACAGGTTTTGTGATCAAATTTTTCTCAATCAAAGTTTGATGTGTGGGGTAATAAAAAAGTGAATATGTTAACAAACTAAAATGGAAAGTTTGGTAATGGTGTGTAGATTAACAATGGGGTGTAGTACTGTGACTGTAAAGTACTGTAAAGAGTGTTACTAGTTTTTGCACAGAGGTAAGAGTAGCATAGCTATAGGTAGTTGTATTTTGCATGGATATGAAATTGGTTGGATGAAACATTTTCCAAAACTTTACTGATTTTTAAGAAGCACTTTGAAGGTTTTAATACAAATGTATGGAAAAGGTAAAAAGTACACTTTATAATGCAATTGCATGTACAGTACATTATCACTTCTGGTGGAGACATGCTGCATGTTCTGGAGATCCATGGGAATTATGAGCAGTCTTGTAAAAAACGGAATGTGAATGTGGTTTCACCTCTACAGGTTCACTCCAGAATCTGGCTAGCACTTCTCCAATGATTGTATTTGTAGTTCCAAGGGTTCTGATGAGTTACAGGGCTGATGATGTTTGAAGCAATGGGAACAGAACATGAAGAAGAAACCATAAGAATCTAAGGTTAGCACTAATGATGCAAGGATGAAGCTCTTGAGATTAGCACTGATGCTGCAGCAACGAAGCTCTTAAGATTAACATTAAAACTTTTGAGATTAACACTGATGCTGTAGGATCGAAGCTATTGAGATTAACACTGAAGCTCTTAAGATTAGCACTAAGGCACTTGAGATTAGTATTGAAGCTCTTGAGATTAGCATTCACTGCTGTAGCACTGAAGTTCTTGTTATTAACAATTATGCTTCAATTATGGCATAGTTGTTATAGACTGTTATGGGTGAACTGAAAGGCTTAACAATTAAAAACAGCAATCACTCTTTTCATAATGGAACTTTTTTCCCCCTTTTCTGAGCAGGTTTAACTCACTCATATGGATGTTTGCTGTTCTGTCAATGCCAGACTGAATCCAGGCAGGGAAATGAGAGTAAACGCTTGCCTCCTGAGTTGTTTTAGACAAAAAAGTAATATAATAGGTGAAATGATATCTTTATCTTTACACACAGCTTGAGCTACACCTGGCATTTGCTCCACTGTACAAGACGGTAAACTAACACCGCTCACCTTTCAGCTGTCAAGGATTACACCTTGGTACGTCATAGAAACATCTCACCCACAGTTTTTAGAATGTTAGATGCTTTCAATATGATTTATTTGCAGCTTGCAGGAAACGTGCGTAGCCCACAGGGAGACAAAAAGAAAGAGCTGTGAGAGGAGGAGAGACCACAAACTATCTGGCAGATTACCATCATCTAAACATATGAGTCTGTTCATCCATATCTTTTATGTCTCTGAGTTGTAGAGCAATAAAACACTACTGCTCAGATGTAGAGCTCCAGTGTGTAACGGAAGCTGTTAAACAGTAGCCACTCTTCAAAGCATGTATGATATTTCAGCATGTGATATCTCCTTCCAAGGATAAGGAAGGTAAGAGTAGGGGGCTTGCATGTGGCAGTAGCTGTATTCATGGCTATCTAACCTGACAAGCTGCGATGCTTTATTTATATCAGATGTTTCCATGAGAGCAAGAGCTATGGGACTTGGCTGATTTTGATGGAAAGTTAAGATCTGTGAGTGAACACAGAGATAATTGAAAATGCATGCTGCGCTTGGTTTTTTCTTACACATGGACTTTAAAAAAAATGTGTGTGTGTGTGTTTGTGTGCATGTGCATCTGTCTTTTTTTTTCACTGCTGACCTGTGCTTGGCCACATTTTCATAAGCTTCACTGGAAACATCCACAAGCACAGACGCACATTGCCATTTTAATGAAGCAATGATGGTTCCACTTGCATAAATAAACTATAATTAATTCTGGAAATAGAGAAGGCATTTATGTTGGGTTTGTTCACCAGCACTGAGATGGATCAGCCAAAGGGAAACTTACACTACTTTACATCTACATATGGGTAGTTATACTGAGATACTGAGTCAGTATCTGTTGAAAAGTTCTTAATACTCTAAGCAGAGTAGCTTAGATCTACTGATGTACATTTATCAACTCAAAAGATTCCTAATGCACCAAGCAGTGTACTCTTCTGAATCTATTGTTCTGATTTATTTATAAAGATTTCATTTATAATAAAGACTTAATCAAACATAAATATATATGTCTTGCTCAGTAAAAGCAGGGATACTGTCATGCCCTAAATAAAGTCTGCTGGGTATTTCTTCCTAAATAAGGAAATGAAATGACTGGATGTTGCTTTGTTCTTTTCAACTGGTGCAGATTTGAATGGGTTTTAGAGAGCAAGTAGAAATAAAATAAGATGTACTACGATTATACAGAGTATACACAATCAAAAAAGGAGTCCACCAGGGTTCTGTTGACATACAGTGTACTCATTCAAATAGCTCTTACAGTAATGATTAAGCAGTATACTTCAACATCTTGACCAAAATGCATTGCTTTATGACTACAGCATATGGATTCTTTTCCATTTCTGGCCCATCTGTGAGGGTTTAACTCTGATCCAGGTCACAAATCCTGCCATTCTGTTTAGGAGTGGAGCACGTTATCACCCACAGGAATAAAAACAACTTGGCTGAGAGGGTAAGTAAGGTGGGAAACCTGCACAGGATGTGACAGCACTAAACTTCAAGCCCTGTAGCTCAGTTCCATAAAGCCTGGCCTGCACTGACTGAGGGGCTTCTAGTTGCATTTCTAAAAAAATTGAAGGGAAAAAGCAGCAGCCCTGCTTTCATGAATGGAGCATTGTGATGTACGGCAGCCTTGTTTTCAATTGCACTTGATCCAGTAGTGAGACTGCTAATTGGCGAAGCGTGTTCCTCAGGTCAGCCTGAGGTTTTGCCTTCCACAAACACACTCTCTTGCACGGACGGATTTTGGGACGTGCATTCTAATTAAGTTCAGGTCAATGGATTTTTGTAAATGAGATGTGTGAGAGTCAAGAACCTACTTAAAGAGCCCTGATAAAAGTAAAAGTGCATATTTAAATAAATAAATAAATAAAGGTTCCTATAGGGTTCTTGGGGGGGATGAAAAGCCTTCATTTGGTATAGAAATGGGGTGTCCAGTCTCATAGGGGAAGGTCCAGGATGGTTGCAGGTTTTCATTTATAACCAGCAAGAGCAGACTTGATTCAGTTTAATCAGCCTGAGTCTTCAAATAAGTAATCATTTGAGCTCCTGGTTTGTTGTAATAAAGACCTGCAGCCACACCAGGCCCTTATGCATAAAAATGGACCCCATTGGGGTAGAAACTCAACAATATGTAAGAATATTTATTTGTTCATATTGTTAAAGCCAAAAGTTATTAGACTTGCAGTTCTTAGACTTTTTGTGTATATCTGAGCATATTTTATGCTTTTCATATATAATATTGTCAGAATAGAACCAGCTCTAAATTTTATTATAAACAGAAATAATGTGCTGTTAAATTTACTTAAGTTTAGTTAGATAAAAAAAGATATATTAAGTGGATTGAAGCTTGTAAAAAGCTCAGCTGAATAAAAAAAAAGATTTATTCATTTAAAAATAATGATAAAAAATAATTATAAAAGTATTTTTAACCTAGCACTATTGTATATTTTGTTTGTACCAACTTACCAACTTATCTCCAAAAAAAACTAAATATAGCGATATATATTGTATGTACTGATAAAGAATTTGATCATATATACCAAATACACATTACAAAAAAAATTTTGCCCACCCTTGACAAATGTCACTGTCAATGCCAAAGTTTAACAGATGATTGATTCAAGAAAAGCCTGATGGTCTCTCTTTATTTGGGATGCCATGTGTCACAAGTCCATATTTATGTCATGTAATTTACAAAATATATGTCACACACTCCTTGTGACCCCAGCAAGTCACTAAAAGGTTCTCTAGGTAAACCCAAGTGGTTATTCTATAGTTTTACTGCATAGAACCTTTCTGGCATGTTTATTTTTTAAGAGTGAATCAGTGCACATGATGCTAATGTGAAGCACAGGTGATGTGACCATGGCTCATAAGTATTCTCTGCACGTTCTCCAAATTGGCAGAGCAGGTTGATGTTCCCAGCATATGCACTTACTGCCAGTTATGTCCCTCTATGCACCTGAAACCTTCCCAAACATCAGTCTTCATTAACAGAACCCCTCAAGTGTTTTCTTGGTAAACACACAGATGTAGTAGATCAACATATTCTCTCTCTCTCTCACACACACACACACACACACACATACACATACACATACACATACACATACACATACACATACACATACACACTCACTCGGATGCACACACACAGAAGAGTTTCAGTAATAATGCTCCACACATTCACTCTGCTGCTATGCCCTGGCCTTATTCTCTCAGGACAAACTGGGACACTTACAGAAAGCAAATGCTCTCTTCGCAACATTCATACCATGACTTGTGTAGCTTTATAACATGTTATAGTCTTATCTTTATGCTCAAAACAACCACATAGTCATATCTAAAGCTGGATTTGAAGGTCCTGCCCAACCCACAGCTGTATAGCACCATCTCCTGGTGTCCACATGAATAACACCCAAGGTTTTTAACTTTCTTCTGAGAATTAAGTGCCAACGCTACTATTATCAGAACCATTACAGCATTTCTGATGTATAAAAATTTCTTTAGTGTTTGTATTGTTTGAATAACAAGAAATGTGATATTCCTTGAAACCAATAATTAGTCTATTCCTGTGGATTCTGCTACTAGTAGTATCCAGACATGCACCAGCAGATTCAGGGACAGTTTCTACCCGTAAGCCATCAGGCTACTGAACTGCTGAACACTTAATGCTTTAATAAGAGAACTGAATACTTTAGCACTTTGAAAAAACTCACTGGCCACTTTAAATATTATTGTTTTTTGTATATATCTTGTATCTTCCCTGATCTTTTGTATTATAATGGCTTTTTCTTTTGAATTATAATAGTTTTTAATTGTTTCTTATTAATGTATTTTTATTTTACTTTTCTTACTTTTTTATTCTACTTTGATTATTTTATTAATATTAATGTGTGCAATCTCTGAGGAGGATCTGAGTCCAAGAATTTATTTGCTGGCAAAAATGTTCCATTGTTGCCTTTGTATGACAATAAAACCTGAACTTGAACTTGAACTACTTAGATGGAAGAAATAATGTGAACTCTATTAGACAGTAGACTGACAAGAGATTTATGTGTAGCATTCTTGGTATTTGCAACAAGGTCCCATTTACCACGACTCCAAAGTCAGATATGATTTACATTTTTTATAAGCTCCAAAATTTTTGCTTGTATCACAACCATTAAGACACAAGGGTCTTTCCTCTTTGAGCACACCTGACCCTGCTCATGATATGTTTTTAAGATATGTTGTCTGACTGAACAGTGGGATAATACTATGAGCCTCAATAGAATTGGAAATAAGAACATTCTGCACCAAAAAAAGTGCATTTTACATTGGTAATTAACTTGAGCTGTGTACAATGCTTAACAAGGCACTGCAGATTAAGGAACTTACCCTTTTGTTTTCTATGTTTCTGCATTGTGCATTAGGGTACAAGGTGCAGTAGTGGCCTAGTAATTAGGACCTTGCCCTTGTAGACAGAAGGTTGTGAGTTCAAATCCAAGCCTGGGAACCACAGGGGTACCCTTCACCAAGGTACCGTCCCACTACACTGCTGTATATTGTCTACATTATAGTTCAAAGAGACTATAATAATGTTTTGGCCTTAACCTTTTTTTACAGTATGTCAGTGTAAGTAATTACAGTTACATACACTGACACATTCTTATGCATTATTAATTATGCTATTAATAACTTGACTTAATGTACCATATACTGACAGTCGTGACCTAGTGGTTAGGACATTGCGCTGGGGACCTGAAGGTTGCAGGTTCAAGTCCCAGCTCAGGCACTACTGTGGTACCCTTGAGCAAAGTACTGTCCCAGTACACTGCTCCATGTCTTGGAAGTCGCTTTGGATAAAAGCGTCAGCCGAATGAGTAAATGTACTTTATACTATTTCCTAAAGGCTGCAATTATTGCAGTGATAAGAGTATTGCATTTATACTTAATATGTCTGTACAAAAAATGCAGTTTAATAAGTATGAATTGAATAATTAGAAAATATAAGTATGTTTTATAAATATTATATTAAATATAAGCATGTTTTCTACATGTTTTCTACATGTCCAGCAAATCTGTATTGGGACCAGACTCTGCAGGAGGATGGCGGGTCACCGCTTATATACAGCATTCACTGTTAACATTGTCAAGATGTTTGGCTGTTGCTGGAATAAACATTATAACTGATGATATAATGGAAAGACCACAAAGAACACCCTTTTATAACAGTGGTGTGAAAAGGACATCTCTGAATGCATAATATGGATGGGCTCCAGCATTAGAAGGCCCCGCTGGATTCCTCTCCTGTCATGGCAGAATGTGCTACTGCAACAGATCAACAAAGATGGACAACAGAAAACTTGATCATGTGTTTTTTCCCCTCTGCAACATTCACTTGTCAACCAAATGTGTGCATCCCTTCTGTCTCTGTTTTCAGTGACCACGTGTGGACAGAAGGCCAAAGAAAAGCTACGTTTTCAAAAAATACCCGGGTACGTGTGGACAGGGCCTTTGAAGCTAGGAACAAAACAAATGGTGTAACATGGTGTAATTAATATTTTTGGAACACTTTTACTCAAATCAGATCTGCCCAGCTTTGGTCCTGGAGGTCCACCACCATGGAGGAGGAGGAGGGGGGGGGTTAGGTCAAACACACTTGGCTTGACTTTACACGCAGTTTTAGATCTGGTAGGATTTAAACCACAGCTACCGAAAAGACATCCATTGTTGCCAACTATCTCCTACAGAAAGTAGCTAAAGTTTACCCAGAAAGTCGCTAGATGTCACTAGATGACGACACACGCGAATTTGCATAGAAATGACGTCATCACGCCGCGTTGGGTTCTGCCATACAATCACGCGGCGGTCTTCACTTTCTCCTCAATACCCAATAAGGACGTGGTTTGTTGTATGCTCACGGCCGATCTGCAGGAAATATTGACCACAACGTTGTACAGAAAGTAGCCAAGGCGTGTCAAAAATGTCGCAACATTTAGTCGTTAGGCGCTTTTTGGGAAAAAAAGTCCTTAGAAAAAGTTGGCAACACTGAAGACGACTGTTTCACCGTCCACCAAGCTGCACTGCCACTGGTTACTCACTAGAGGGCGATACGTTTCCTCCATATGTTTGACATGAAGGATTAATGCAAGGGACGGTACAGATAGGAGTTATGAGCGGTGCAGTAAGCCTCACTCAGTGTAGAAAGGCCTCATGAAACAGCTCATCTCAAGCTCTGTAGCAGTCACTTTCATCACTGTGTTTGAGATAATGGCTTCTGAACGTTTCTGATATTCCCATACACAGGCCTTTTTAATATGGGAACAATTACCCCCCAAATTCCCAGAAGAGCTTCAGGATAAGTTTGTAATGTGTATCTCTGCCACTCTGGAATAATTACTGAGCTATTATGGGAATTTCACTGCAGATTTGCTGGTAAGAACTCTGAACTGTTAAGAATCAAAAGTTTGAATTTTTGTTGTTGTTGCACATTTCTTTATACAGTGGGTTCGGAAAGTATTCAGACCCCCTTCAATTTTTCACTTTGTCATATTGCAGCCATTTGCTAAAATAATTTAAATTAATCCCCTCCCTCATTAATGTACACACAGCACCCCATATTGACGGACAAAAAAAAAGATTTTTTGAAATTTTTGCAGATTTATTAAAAAAGAAAAACTGAAATATCACATGGTCCTAAGTATTCAGACCCTTTG
>JBBPDA010000152.1:6462503-6482235 GCA_037974385.1 Arnoldichthys spilopterus | reverse complement strand
CTCTCTCTCTCTCTCTCTCTCTCTCTCTCTCTCTCTCTCTCTCTCTCTCTCTCTCTCTCTCGCTCTCTCTCACTCTCTCTCTTTCTCTCTTTCTCTTTCTCTTTCTCTCACCCACTCTCTCTCTTTCTCTCTCTCGCTCTCTCTCTCTCTCACACATACACACACACCCACTCTCTGTATCTTCTTTTTGCCTCTCTCATCAACACACAGATTGAGCCCCTCACAAACTGTGATTGAGAGATGCAACATGTTTGTAAGTGTACCAGCTCTCCTTTAACTGTCCTTTCTTTGTGTCTACAGGACTCCACTGCTGTCACTCCTGTCACATTACGAGTTGATCCAGAGGGCTACTTTCTGTACTGGACTGATCAGAATAAAGTAAGTTCTTGTAACAGCAGCTGCCTAACTTTAAGTGTCTTCAAACCCTGAGATGGACCGGTCCATCAGCAGGTCCTGTGGGTGTAATAGGGCCATGATTTTTATGAATCTGCTGTTTTCAAATGGTTAAATCCCTAAAATATTAAATAATGGAACAATATCAGCCAATTCTCAGCAACTCAGGTCATTTTAATTAATTATTAATGATTCATTAATCTAAATTCATACCAATTAAAAAAAAAAAAAAAAAAACTGAAATAAAAAAATCTGTGAAAGCATTCAGGAAAAGCTGCATGTGCTGACCAGACCATTGCCTGCACCATTTTCACCAATGGTGAGCTGAAGAAAGTACTTCTTTCACCCTTATCCCTTTGCAGCATGTATCAGAAAAAATCTTATAACTGAAGCTCATCGTACTGCCTCCCATGACAGCTTGATTTCCTGTGCTGTTACTTTCTCTGCAGACAGTAATGGGGCTGGGTGCACTGGCTGATCAGGTTGCTGAAACAAAGACTAAAGGATTTAACCACAAGGAGATCTGCTAATGCAGACAGCTTATGCTGAGACAGATTCATGACATAAGTTCACATACACTGTCATACAATCTGCTTTGATCCACTTGTCTGCTTAACTTTGCATAAACACTATGATCAGCGTAATTTCTGGGTACACACTAGTTACACATTCTAATGCTAATTCAGTCTGGAACTGAGGAACTGAGGCTGTTAATAGCCTATGGATAAACTTTTAAAAACTTGTCAATCCTTTTGTATATGCTACATTATCTACGACAATGTCTCACCTTTTCAGAAGCCCCTTGCAAAGGACATCTCAGTCTAGCCTGTCTGGGACAAATACCACTGATTGTACTGCTGTCAACTATTAGCTAAAGCCATGAAGTTATCATACTGAGACACTGTACACATGATTAATATGAATGTCCCAAGCTATTGAAAGTATTAGTTAGATTTTTTCTTGTCTTTGCATGTGTAATAATTGTGCAGTGATGAGTTTTGTTATTTTGCATCAGTCCTCAGATCCTCAGAACGTGGATGAATTAATGTAACCTTAAGTAAAATGGTCATTTTTAGTACTACAGATCTTTTACAGTTCATGACTGCCTGAAGTACGCTATTCACATACATCACTGCACACTGGATATCTTCCATGCTGATGCTCTGTCAGGCCTGTAATGAAGCATTTTCACTTTCTACTTATTTAGATGTTCTTTCTTGTCTTTTGTCTTATCTTCAATAAGTGAATGTGAGGTGCATGAATGCTCAGACCATTCAATAACATTTCTGTTCTTGGAGCAGAAAAGATCTGTAGTTGTATTGGGTCATTGCTCAGCTGCGTTAAGCAGTGAAGCATTGTGCAGTTTTGAGGCATTTGGTTGGATCAGGGCCATTTTGTTTATGTAATTTTTCCTCTGTTTTATCAGGCTGTCTCATTGAGATTAACCTTATAATGATTTGAGATGTTATCAGAGCCATTATGATGCTTTTGTAGATACTTCAGAATTTGTGCTGTTACTGCCTTCTGTGTTATTCTTTGGATCTCAAACTGGTTCTCAGGGAACCCCAGACGAGCCAGATTTTTTCTACAATCCAACTCACAACAATTAGGAATAGAGCAAAAATGTGGACCATCTGGGGGTCTTTGAGGCTAGTTTGAGAACCATTGTTTTGGACAGTTAACAGTTAAATTACACTTTCTCTCTCTGTTAAAGTCTTTTTCTATCATTTCAGACCATTCTATCATAGCCAGAATTTAGATCTTGCACTACAGTAGCTCTTCTGTGGGATCAGACCAGACAGACTAGCCTTCATCAGGCTCAGTGTACAATGGTGCCAACGACACTGCCAGCTCACTAGTTTATGTAGATACTAACCACTGCATAATGGGGACACTCCACAAGACCTGCACTTTAGAGATGCTTTGACTCAATCATGCAGACATCACAATTTGGCCCTTGTCTAAGTCCCTCAATTTCAAGAGCTGATTATTCTCTTGCTACCTAATATACTCCACGCAGGTGCCACTTTAACAAGATAATGAGATAATCAGTGTAATTCACTTCACTTATCGATTTAAGCTCATAAAACAACTGGGTAGTCAGTTCTTCGATTAATCAAAATCTTGAAAAAAGAACTATAATTCCAACTTTATAGTTTGGTGAAATTTGTTATTACAATTTCACCAAATACAATTACTGAACTGCTCTGATTCTTTCTGATGGAATGGGCATGCATAAGTTAACATCAGCTGTGTGCATGCTTATAAATGAGAGATATGCTTAATTAGAGAGCAAGAGAGAGAGAGCACTCTGGTACCCTGAAGAGGTAATGGTTCTGTTGCTGTGATGAGTAGTAAGTAAGGTTGTCCTCTGAGATGGTGAAAGTGCATGAGCTCTTCATCATTCCATCCTGTGGGAGGAAGGAGGATGAGGACCTGTTTTCTGAAAAATGAAACACTGTTCCATCAGTTCCTCCAACACTGTTCCCAAACCCTGTTAAGTAAAATTGAATCCATTGTGATTACTGTAGGACTGACTGCCATTATGAAAATAAATGCATGTTTTAAGAATTACATAAGTCATGAAGGCAGGCCTACAAACTACTAAAGCCTTTTTATTCACATGCTCATGTCTGCAACACTGAATTCATTTATATCATCCTATTTATGGTAGCATGAGATGCTGCACTCATGAGATCATAAAATTGAATATTGCCATGAAGAAGGCTGATTGGCCAAGCCTGCTTCAGAAGGCACCAGTGGAATCCAGACGGGTATTGCCCGAAGAGGTTCTAAACTTCTAAACCTAAATACTCTAAACCTAATAAATTTGTGTGTGTTTTTCTTTGTTCCACAAATGTCCCAATCTTGTACGAAAACACAGGAAAATCAATCTGCAACCAACAAAATTGTCTTGATTTTGTGTAGGTCTTCTCAAAAAGTGAAATGTTTCCTTTCTTAAATGAAAAGGTGAAACTATTCTTAGTTGCTTAGAAAACTAAGCAAAATTAAAGTAAAGCTTAGGAATTTCTTCCTTTAGAATTTCTTATTTAGAGTTAAGCATTGTTCATTGATCATGAAATGTTCATACAGTGTAAAGGACAGCTATTTTCAGATTATATATCAAAACTTGGTTTTTGAGATATTAAACTTTAAATAACACAATATGAAGAAAACAGAATGCGAAATACAGATTTTTGACCTGTTAGTTTATTATTAGAAGTTCAATAAATGTAATGCAAGCTTTTATTGTTGACCTTTTTAACATTAAAACAACCAGTAGTTTTTATTTATATTTATTTATATTTATATTTGTATTGTATATAAACCATGTATCTCCGTTTTTGTCATTTACATTTTTGAAAAGGATATCTAGCCTTTATTCTGTTTGACATTTTCACAGTGAATTAGTTAACAAAAATGGTCCAAAACGTATCTTATTTAACATTAATGTTTTTTTACGTGAACTGCAATTAAAAGTTTGTCTTCTGTTGAAAAGCTACTGTTTTGGAGATTTGTCCTCACAGTGACAATATATATGTAGGACCACATTTTTGCCTGTTGTATAAAGACAAAGCTTGTGTATTCATCAGGCACCTATCCTTCCGGAAACAGTTTAAACCTAATGTGCTGGAAAGACAAGTACTTTCACATTTTTCATGTGCAGACCCACCTCAATCATCTTACACAGTCCAAAAGAATGGGCACTGAAATACACCTGGATTCTATAAACACACATAGATTTATGTACAGATGTTCACACATCTGTGTGTATTTTTATGCACAAATGGCTTGTGTGACAGCGCGTGTTTATATTTACTTGCATGTTCACTATGACTGTGTGTGAATGTGAGCCTAAAGTGTTCCTATGGCCTGCCGAGCTGCTTCATTCCTGAGATTCCTTGGAAGCAGTGCTGTGTTCCATGCTCTGCGCTCTCTAGGGTCCGGCGTGGAAGGCCCAACCCCAGTGCCCTGGGATCTGCTCGCAGGCTTTAAACAGCATTGGGGCCTGACACACGCCATGACCAAACAAAAATTTTAGCCATGAGACTACGCTGCCTGACCTGACCAACTGACTAACCTCACTGATGATAGCTTTGTGATCTACAGGACAGGAGAAACCTAAAGTAAAACTTAACAAAATGACTGGAATTTTATTGTTTATTAAGATAACAGTTTGAATACAGTATAAAAAAAGAATGCTGGAAACAGCAACATTGAAATCTGTAATACTGTTGCTCCCTCAGTCTCTTGCAATGGTTAGTTAACTTTGTTAGGGCTGCATGAGTAATATAATTTTTTTAACATGTTTTTTGATTCCAAACATTTAAACAGTAATGTACTGACTCCTTTAAAATGAAAATTAGTGCATTTAAAACACATGACCCTATCCCATTATGTAAGTTATGTATTTCTTCTCAAAAACAGCATTTCGGGTGAGCTTGATCATATTACTTTGTGAAATGTTTTATCACTCCGGTCTCATGGCGTCTTCGTGTCAGCTGACAGATCAAAGTGATTGTGCAGTAAAATGTTTTTGTTTTTTTAAAACATTTGATTGTGTAGCCCTATCCACCGTCTGAAAACAATTTGTGCCTTTAGAGTAAAAAAATGGAAAAGAAAAAAATTGACAAAATTGTAATGATAATGAAGGAATTATATTTCTGCAATTATTTATTTATTTATCTTATTATTATTATTATTATTATTATTATTATTTAGTTAATTTTCATTCAGATTCTGCTACATTCCTGATTCATGTCGCTGACATTCAGTTGCTAAATTTTTGCTAGCATTTTCTAAACTGACAGTGTTTCTTTGCCTTCTGTTTCTGTTTACTGCTATATGCGTGCGAATGTGTTCAGCAAATGCATAAAACAGTCCGACCTGGGGCCATTGTGGGCAACGGTGACCAGTAAACGGTTCACTCTGTGTCACTGTCATTGAAGGCCATTTGCCTATAGTATTTGCATAAGATCGAAACCACAGAGCCATGAGAGCATTTCAGTGTGTAGTAGGCTGACATCAGACAACAGGTGCCATTTTACACACAAATAACCTCATGCCTGATTAGTGGAAAGTGCCTTTCACTAGGGGGGTATAGAATAACACGATGACGTTCGACTAACCCTGGCATTCAGACAGATCAGATTCTTCAGAAAAATATCTCTATTCTATTTACTTATCGTTTCGGCTCTGATACTGATACTGATATGATGCGGGAATTAATGGAGTGTTTATAGCAATGATTTCCATACAGTGACTTTTGCTGTGACAGTAGTGCTGTGACAACTCCACATAGAAAACATAAGGAAGTGGCACCTCTTTCTGTGAGAGCAGTCAGATGAAGGGTAATGAGTAACCGATTGTCTTATAGGGAGGAGGCCTCTCCTTAATGCATTACAACAGGCTGTTGGACGAAGAACAGAAAAAGTGTCTTAAAGTGCTGCATGACACTTAATGTCTCTTATACATCACTGTAATTCGTCTACGAGCCTCCTCTCTTTCTCTCAGCGCCAACGGCTCTGCCTCCTCCTCTTTGCTTCCTGTGGCCAGCAGATGAAAGGCTGCTTTCTTGCCCAGCTCTGCACTTTTATCTGATTAGCCAGACAGGTCCCCCTCCCCTCACTGTGCATTATTGGAGTAGACAAAGTGTAAATCTTGAGCCAATCTCCTGAAAGTGAAATGCGCTTCATGCCAAGCTGGGGATGCTGCCCACCTTTCGTCACTGGAAGAGGGAGGGAGAGAAGGGGGAGGAACAGCTACTTAATATGCATAGGATCTGAGAGAAAGAGGGAGAGTGAGACTGACAGGCAGCCAGAGAGGGAGAGAAATAGACTCTGACTATAGACCTGTACCAGGATACCACTGTAAAACTGCTGCAACTTTAATGTAAATATTTACAATAATGTGCTGTTCATGCTGTGAGTTATGTGCTATTGAGAAAGTGGGATTACAGTCAGAGTCTACAGGTGGAGGTGGAGTCAGTAGATCAGTTGGTTGGAGTTAGAGGAGTGTTCGTTGACTGTACAGTATAGCCCTCTGGAGTCAGGGTGTCTGATAAGCAGGCCCTGATGCAAGTGCACTGGTTGAACTGAAATATTTTCCCTAGTGAGTGTCATGCCAGCTGTAAATATCACCTGCAGTTGTGTACAGTGAAATACTGTCAGCTCAACTGATTGTCAGAGCATAGCATCATGTATTGTTATTTTATTAGGTGGCTTGATACATGGACGTACTGTATTTGCAATACTTGCTGTCATTTTAATGCTGTAAAAGTGACGTATTGTATGTTTACTGTACTTTACTGGCAGCTAAGTGATAAATACTCCAAATGTTACATTTGCTTGGCGGTGGTGGTGTAATGGTTAGGGAGTTGCTCCTGTGACATGAATGTCACCCGTTCAAATCCCAGACCAGTACAGGTACCACTGAGGTACCTGTGGGCAATGTACCATTCCCAACCACTGCTCCCCACATCACATGCCCACTGCTCCTACACGGATGGGTTAAATACAATATGAAATTTGATAGGCTTAAATACAGGGCTAGACCAGGAACACCTGGGCATGGGAGGAGACATTGAAAAACAATGCATAGTTGAGGAAGGGGTAAGGCTGAGGTGGGCCTAAGGAGCACATGGACTACATAAACACAAACATGACCCCATGGCCATCTGATACAGGAACTAGACTAAGGCATCAACAAGGCAAGGAACTAATCAAAATACGGCTTGTGGTATGAGCCTGACTTGACAATATTGGCCAATGTGGTATAAAAATGTGAATATATATATATAATTGTGAACTTTCATTTTTTGCTATTTTTGGGTAGATGGGCACAGATGTGGAATGGACCATTAATGTCCTAACAGTGGAAAAAAAAAATATTTACTATGTGATGACTTCTTTCCTGTTAACTGGACCTTAAAAGTCAATAGGCCAGAATATCTGCCTTTTTTTATAGCAAAAATACAGAATGTGGTGACAGACTGCCAGTTAGCTGTGATTGCATTGTCCCCTGTGTGGGTACATGTATGTTTGGTTGCTTATGAATGAGCCCGTCTACAGGCGGTTCACTAGCACTATTCATGATTTTCCATGTTATTATTCAAACAACGTGTTGCTAATATAGGCTGTAATTATTTTATAAATGATAAATAATTCATGCAATAAATGCAATTATAAACAATTGCAGCTCCTGCAGTTTGAAAACTGTGAATTATGATTTCGATATAAAAACGATTCATCTTTCAGCTCTGTGTAGTTCATTGTTTAATGAAACCATTTCACACTGCGTTGCTTCAGCAGACAAATGGTGGCAGTTTGTTTTGATTGCATTCTGAAACCTGACCTTTCTCCATGTCCAATTATTGTGATTATCAGTCAGCATTAATAGAACTGTTGATTGTTGGTGGGGGCCCTCCAGATGAGCAGCCCTGTGGGAAAGGCTAAATGGCCTGTAGTAGAGAGCGGTGGCTGATTTGAGAACCGACATGCTGGGAGCAGCTGCTTCCGAGGGAACCGTTGCAGCTGTTTTCTGTAATGACACTGGGACTGAACAAGGTTGTCAGGAATATAGCTGCTATGTGTGTCTGGAAGGCATGAAACATGTGAAAGATATGTATATTTTACACTGGAAGGGATAAATTGTGACAATGTTCTAAACAAACCTCATCTCTTAATCCATGCCAGTTGTCATCTGTATGGTAGCCCTCTGGAAAAGTTAGCTTCTCTTTTCTGACTTAAAAGTGAAGGTTCCTGAAACCTTTCATGGTATAGAGTCTTTAAATTATGTGGATGTTCTTTAAACTGTAAACTTCTTCATAATCCACGTCCCATTTGCATAAATTATTCCATGCACTGCAAGGTCCTTTAGGGAAGCAAAAGTGGTTCTTCTGTGGCATCACTCCAGACAACTTTTTTCAGCACCTTTATTTTTAATAGTGTTGGAGAGAGGTCTTTAGTCCGTTGCTTGGCAGCTCCCAGCTTGAGCGGGGCACTGGTGGGTACGGGCAAGTGTGTTTAGAATGCAAGGCACACTAATTTTCCACCAGACACCTGGGAAGTTCTGTGAAAGTGGATTATAAATAATTCTATTATAAATCATATCCATATCTGTACAGAGAGGCTGTCTTGTTTGTATTAGAAGTCTACACTCTTCAATCACAAAGTGCTCATCTTGCTTCCTGTGAACCTCTTTTGTGTGACGCAGTGAAAGGACCGGGGGGTGCACAGGATGAAAAAGTAGTGTGGAAATCAAAAGGCAAGCGCCTGGCCTTGATTTTCCTTGCCTGTTTAGATATTCAGATCAGTTAGTCAGCCACCACAGAGCACAGCTCTCTGTGTTCTCTCTTGTTCTGAAAAGAGAAGCTGAGTTTCATTCATGAAGAAAAGGGAAAAGGAAGCAGTGTAAGAGGCTGGAAGGTTAGTGCTGCCTGTGGATGTCTGAATGGGACTAAAATTACACATTGAACTAGCCAGCCAGCATGTGGGCAGCCAGTTAGAGTTACACTCAGTTAAATCAAGCCAAGAAGTCCCTACTGGCATGTAAACAAAGAATAAGGATGGCCTAAAAAGCATCCATCTACATCCTGGAGGAGGACTTCCATAAACCTGGTCCACTTCGATGTTCATTTAACTCTTAGAAGTCGCTGTTGTTGCTGGCAATATCAAAAGCATGTAATGTGATACTATTTCACACTCAAACGTGGTGTGGGATTCTATTAAATGGGCCAACTCTTAGCTTTTAAACAGTACATGTATGTATTTATATGCAGAAAAGATGTTTGATTTTGACTTTACTATTATGAAAAAATATCTTTGTGCACATTTTTTAATTTTGCAAAATGAAAGTTTTATATAATTATATATAAATAAACGTTTAATAAAATCTATATGTTTGTTGTGTTGTGACATTGAAAAAAAACATAAGTTTTGGGAATGCAGACTTGAACCTATTATTACAGAATGTAAGTGAAGTTCCTTTACTGACTGGAAGTTACATTTTCTAAAGAACAGAGAGGAATATTACAACAGGGCCCTGACATGCAAAGTGACAGAGTCCCTAAGCCCTTGCAAAAATGGCTTCAACCTCCTGCTGAGCTTATCCACATTGTTGTGTAAGAGAAGCCCATTAACTCCTCATTAGACTATACAGCTTATAGACATGTACAATATTTGAAATCTAACCATCATGTGCCAAGAAGGTCTTAGGTACCACTTTTATACTGTGATGCTGAAAAATACCCTGCTAACGCATTTTCAGAAATTGTTGAAATATGTATGAATGTATCTTCTGTTGCCAAAGGCCTGACTTGATCAAATTTTGATATTCAACATTCAAATGTCTCAGAATAGAAAGCGCAGATTAGCTTCTATCTATATGGAACAGAATCTTTCTCCCTCTTTCTCTCTTGACATGGCTTCAGAAAGAACATCTCTCCACAAAACATGCTTAGGATTGAAGATTATAATGCCGGTCACCGATCAGCCTTATAGAGTAGGTCCCCTCATGCTGCTGAAACAGGCCTGACTGTGGTGCACTGTGTGTTCTGACCCTTTTCAATCAGAATCAGCATTCACTTATGAAACCACAGTAGCTCTTCTGTGGGACTGGACCTCATGGGCTAGCCTTCAGTGAACCGTGGGTGCCCATGACCCTCTTGCTGATTCACCAGTTGCCCTTCCTTGGATCACTTTTGCTAGCTGGTAACTACTGCATCCCTGCAACACTCGACAAGATCGTTTTTGGAGATGCTCTTACTCAGTCGTAAATAAGACTCTTGTCAAAGTGGCTCACATCCTTAAGCTCACCCATTTTTCCTGTTTCCAGCACATAACTAGATTGTCAATGTTATTCACTTAACTTGTCAGTGGTGTTAATGTTATGGCTGATCGACCTATAACTCTGATGCAAAGGAGGATAAAGAGGAACTAAATCATTTTCTTCCTGCATGTTTTTTTCTATTTGATCTCTCGATGTGTGGCACATTCAAATAGATTCAAATGAACAGGGATCTGAATGTTGGTCTTTTTTCTATAGGGTAGGACATCTATTTTTCTGTTGGGCTCGACATGCAAAAACCACAGATTTGCATGTCATGCCCAACAGAAAAACACTGTTAACTGTTACCATCTGAGATCTGTTCCTTGTTTTGTTAGTGATAAACAGCTCCAGACTATTCAACGAAGGTGGAAATCTCAAACAACCTCAAAATGTTTCGCTTCAGTCGTCATTTTGATCAGGAATTTCTAACTCACTGATGTGGGCATCATTTTCAAAGCTTACCAATAAAGTTGCCATGTGATCAAATGTGTCTTTAAACACAGGGATATATTTTTTTTGCTGCTAATGTGATACTGCAGTTTAAGAAGCTTTCTTGGCTATTTAATCATTATAATTGCTTTCTCTGTTGGTTGTGCTGTAAAAAAAGACAGATTTAATAGTTAGAGCAATAGTTCAGCAATATAATAAAAAGAATAAAAAAACATTTACAAGGGTTTGCAGCCAATGTTTGGTGTCTGAAATTAGCTTTTTTAGCTTTGGAGCTATAAGGGCAATTTAGCTAACAAGTAATGAAAATCTCAGATCACCCAGAATTTTAAAAAGTACATTTTGAACCCAAACATTCCTTCACTAACTGATGACAATGGTTTTTAGTGGAAAAACTTTTGATGTTTTTTGTTATTTCCTTCATTTTTTTATTTTTGTCTCTCAGTGACTGACACAGTCTGGCTGCACTCAACAAGTGGGGTAATAATGGAGGTTATAACAGGGCATGTAAAACACAGTCTCTATCAAAGTGCCGAGTTCACTCTTGCATAACCTCGTATACTTTTAGCATCATCAAAGATCAGTAGCCGTTCCCTTTTGCGACCACCAGCCTAGGTTCATTTGTACTGCAGTGATGGAGGAAAACAATGCGCTGTGTGTCTATGTTGTGTGTCCTTGATTGCCCCTGGGGGACAGAGCTGCTGGAGAGGGACTTTTGTTTAGATAATGACTGCAGCAGAGGGTATAGTTTCAGGCTACACTTTCTCACAAGTTTAGTGCTAATGATGGATTCAGAGCATTATCTCCCGGTGTTGGGAGAAGGTGGTAGATGGAACAACGCTGCCAAGTTCTGCTGGATATTAATTCATTTCTGTGGGCCAGTAGATTACAGGCTACACTCTTAGACAAACAGAATTAATCAGATGTGCATACACTAATTTTTAACAGCTTTTAAATGTGTTTACAGTGTGCTGTGTACTCCTGTTTTTCTTTGTTGGAATTAAAATAATTTGTTTTGTACATAAACAAAATCTGCATTATTTTCTTTACATATCAAAATAACAGTTTTGAGTAATCATCTCCTTAAATGTAAAGAGTCAATTAAAATGGCAGTATAAAAAGATTTTTGCCTCTTTTTTGTGCGGTATAAACAGGGTTTATTTATCAAGTACAAAACACTGAGACTAAACTGAAATAAACTACAAACAACCACACACTAGACCTAGCTCAAATGGCAAGACCTGGTTAGAAGCATGAAACGGTCAACATAGACAACCATAGAGAACCAGACATATCATGAGGAAACCATAACAGTCAAAACGGTGGAAAATTACCAAGAGGTCTGACAGGGATATGACCAAACACAAGGGTTTAAATACTGACACAGGACACATGCGTACAGGAGGAGACAGAAATGAGGACCAGGTGAACTTGCTAAAGAGTAGACAGGGCAAAGGCGGAGCTAAAACATAGACATAAATGTAAACACTAGACATGTGGACCTGAACACATGGCACTAGGAAAGAAAAACAAACCAGACATTGCACGAGGAACATGTGACAATTATAGACTTAACGGAGGGAAGATGACAAAAAATGAGTGTATATTCCAACAATGCAAGGTGCCATACTGCTCCTCAAGTGAAGTCGTGGTATAAGCAGGGGGAAATTCAGGTGATCACATGGACAGGACATTTGAAATCTCATTGAGGAATTGAAGGACAGTGTTGTGAGGAGTGAGGAAAAGAAAAATCCAACAAATACAAGTCTGTGGACAAAATGCCTGAAATTATGATAGTTGATGACTACAAATATCATAATTACTTTCCCTTTCATTCTGGTCCTTCTCCATTGATCATATATTTGTTCTATAAGTCCCCCAATAATACAGTTGAGGCCAAAATTATTTTGAAAATTATTAAAATTATTATGAAATATGACAACACTCTTGATTTCCCAATGAAAATTACCATTAACAACAAGTGTTTGTAATTTTTGAAATAAATACACTTAAAAAAAACAATATCCACTAAGTTTAATTAGGATATTTTATTGATACCTTGAGTTGAAACACGAAAGGGCAAAAATAAGACATCCAAAATTATTAGCCCCCTGGTCATTAATAGTCAATAGTGTACCCTTTCTGAGCCAAAACTGTCAACAATCTCTAGTCTTTAGAACTACTCTAAAGAATAGTTCTTTACTAGGTTGGCACAAGTCTCCTGATGGATTTTGGCCCATTCTTCCATTGCCAATTGCTCTAGCTGGTTCAGATTGCATGGTTTCTAAACATGGACATTCACTTTGAGCACCCGCCACAGATTCTCAATATGATTGAGGTCTGGGCTCTGTGCAGGCCACTCCAGGATCTTGGTTTTGGTGTCCTTGAGGAACTGTTGGACTAATTTGATTTATGCTTTGGGTCATTGTCTTGTTGGAAGACCCTGCGACAACCTAAGCCTAGACTACGAGCAGATCTTTTTTCATGATGCCATGCACCTGAACAAGGTTCCATGTGAACTGTGTTCCTGGGGTATAAGGCCTCTTTCTTTCTTCACCAAACCTTAGCAACATCCATGTGCCCAAACAGTTCCAGTGTCGTCTCATCAGACCAAAGCACAGACTTCCAAAACGTATCTTTATCTTTCAAATGTTCACGGGAAAACCTCAGTCGGGCTGTGATGTAAACCACTCTTTAAGTAAACGGGTTCTTCTGGGACGATGGCCCTGAAGCCCACCATGATGAAAAGCCCCTTACAACTGTGTTCCTTGAAACATCATCTCCAGAAGAGGCCAGGTCAGCAACAATCATATTGGCCTCTCCATACTACTCTACACAGAGGTGTTAATAAGGTGTGCCATCACTAGTAGCCTCTTATACTCTACAAAGGCTGTTATTAGGCCTGGCTTAAATACCCTAAAACTGCTAAATGTCATGGTGATAATGAATGACCATTATGAGTAACAATCCCACTTTACCTGAAAACTGCCTAGCATGTTCAGCACAATTGGGACAGTCCAAACCTTTTTTTTGTCAATCTAATAAAAATCATTTATATAACAATATATTGCCACCAAGAATATTTTAGAAACCTGCAAGAGAAATTAGTTCTGTATAAATTCTATAAAGATTTACTCTAGAAATTGCAGCGTTGCTATGAATTTTGAGCGCATTCCACCACAAGACCAGTGGTGAGTCTTCCCTCAAGGATCAGGTACTGATGTAGGATGATTAGTGGTGGATCATAAGCATTTGCACAAAACATTTTTACATTGTACATACACCTGCTGCATATTTCTATATTTATACAAAAAACTGTATATTTGTCTATATATGTAATCCTCTTCAACCCTACCCACGTCACTCCTATTTATTGCATACTGTACATACACTGTACATATAATCTGTATAACTACTTTCCACAGCCAATAGCACTGTACATACTGTAACATATAATCATCACCTATACTGCACTTTCTGTAATTTATACTATAAGCTCAGGATATATAATGCACATGCTTGATGGTGGTAAATCTGAATGACCCTGTGCACGTCAATGATGCCAGGCCTGTCAAAAGAAAGGCTTTACATTTGATTGGCTTCTGTCTCTCAAAAAGCAATGTATTTGTCTCACTTTTATTGAGCTCACCCTGCTGATGAACATTAATTGTTTATTCCCTATTATTTCATTCTCTTTTGCTATTTTTGCTAGTCTTTTTTTGCAAACAAAAACACAAAATACATGTAGTTCATAATCTTTTACTGCCAATGTATGATGGACAAGAAAGTGTGTCAATGTATGTGGGAATGCAGCTGATAAAGCATTAGTGTCAATGTTAAATTGTGGCTTTTTATACTAAGTGAAAGAATGTTTTGAGAAGCAGCTAGATTTCCTTATTTTTGAGTATTTTATTCCAGAAATATGTGAACCGTATGTGTGATATATATAAAGCCTGCAGTGTTAAACAAGTTTCAGAATACACTTTCTTCCTCTTTGGAAGAACAGCTCCAAGTAATAGCAGGAAGTTGCTGTCAGCGTGTGTTTGGGTCTTCTCTCCTCATTGGTGTTAAAGTGTTCGACTTGGATGTGCTCTTATGGAGTTGACTCATCACTTAGTCACTGCTGACACACACTTTCACCGTACACACACCACTCCCTGTTGCCATGACAATTAGCATCACTGCAGATTTGGCCTGGCTGCCAGCTCACTCACTACACACTGGATCCTGCTTTGACCTTCATGATTATAGTTATTAATGTCATTTTCCTATATTATTGAATGTATTTGTAGTACTTTGCAAATGTGGCATTATTCCAGGTAAAAGCCAGTAAATGCAAGTTTTAAATTTTTCAATATCATCAAGCAGTAAAATGTGTAGGGCAGTATTCCTCCAGGACCAGGGTTGGGAAACACTGCTCTAGCGTATATCTTTTTTGTCTGTTTTCATTTTGTCTCTAACCCACAACATACTTTTAGACTCACAGTGCTGATTTATACTCTCACAATAGAAGAGTGGGCAAAAACACTTGTGATTTTGTTTAGGTCTGAAAAGAGGATGTGGACAGTTTTGGTAGTCTACCAGGTCTCACACAGTTGTTATGAATCCCATTTTATTAATCTTTAAATTCTTTAAATTTTGAATTTATAAAAACTGGCACTGACACAGTTATGGAGACTTTTACATTTCCTCTTCCTTATGCATGTGGATTATTTTCCTCCTATGTCTTTAGTTGCACATGAGAAAGAAATGTGCAAGGCAGCTAGGGTGTGTTTTAGTACTATTTTACATTTTTAGATGTTAATTATTAAATTAAGTTTTAATTCCCAGCCAGCATTTCTAATCCAAAAGCTCTTTCCAGTGAACTCTCTAATAATGTACAGAAGACTTGTAGCAGAACTATATTAAAATCCACCGTTCTGTTTGTTTACACTGATTTCAGATATATATGAGTCCAATACTAAAGTACAATTACACATCTCAATTGTAAATGTAGTTTATGGGTGAGGTGCCCTTAAGCACTTAGATGTTAGATGATCATGTATTAGGCTGTTTTAGATGTGTGCACAATGAATAGATTTATTACTCCATGTGAAAACGCTAAATTTGAGTCAGGCATTTGTTTTCCCATACTTGCAACCAGATAGTACAGTGGAGTAAAGGATTTTTGCAGTTGTTTTCCAACATGTGCTTGTAATATGTAATCAACATGTTCATGTTATTGTGTGTTTGTTCCTCTTGTGGTTGAGCTTTAGGTGAACAGCGTGTGCTGTCCATTGCCTGGATTCCCCTCTCCCATGCTCCATTTCTGCCTTCACTCTTAAGTGTGTCAGAGATGTAGGTCACTCGTCTTTTTCCCTGTGTTCAGTCAATTCAATTTGGTAAAATGATAAGAAAGTATCAAATTTAAACGCCGCCCAAGTGCTTTGAGGCAAGGCGAGGCACAGGAGTCCGCCATACTTAAAATACCGGCTCCCCTGTGTCACTGTTCCTCGAGAGATAGAGAGAGACAGCAAGCTCAAAATCTGTTAGCAAATAGGTTGCTGAAGGATAGAGCAGAGTGGGGAGTTGCTGATGTTATAATATTAATTCAGAAAAATGGTTTGATGGCAGTCTGCCATATTATAGTACATTGAGTGCATCTTTCTTGGTGCACCATGGCCCATTACTTGTTGGACCAGCACACCAGTGGTGCAGATGCAATATGGCCAAGGTTAGCTGTGATGAATAAATTTACAAACAAAATAATTCAAAAGATCGATCACATCTTACCAGATCTACACCACATCTGTTGTCATAAGTCTTTACCTATTTGCTGTAAATCCATAACATCTTCAAAGCTGTATTCTTGTACATCTGTTACTTTTGGATACCTGTGAGAATTCACAATCATCTTCTTTCCACCCAGGAGCAATTTTCATTCTCTGCTTTTTATCTGTGAACTTTTTACAGGAGCGAGGTGCGTCTCTTCAAAGTGATTTCATACAGATGACTTTCTGAAATGCTTTGATTCTAGCCATGGAATTCTGAAAATCTGCACTACCTGGGAAATTGCTTTCTAGCCTTTTTCTATTGTCCTAGTTTCAAAAGACCCCTGGATCCTTTTTCAGAACTATACAGTAGAGCTAATGCCAAATTAGTTTCTTTGGTTGAACAACCATGAGCTTCTTTCATCTGAAAGATGTGGAATATTCAGTGACTTTTGTTAATGTGTGCATAATATTTTTAATTGGTTAACTGGTCGATTGATCTGTTCCTGCTTCGAGCTACATCTCCTGAACAGCAATATTAGTAGCTGGTTTTTCAAACATAATTTTTGCAAAACCTATTGCACAGACTGGCTTGCTGGAAATATAAAGGTATAATTTTTAAAACTTCTTCAGCAAAATCAAGTCATTTTGTCTGGATGTCTGCTGTTGTGAAATGCTTCAATTGAGACCTGAAGCATGCTGGGATGTTATGTAGATCATTTAGACAGATGAAAAATGTAGATTTAAGAGGACAAGCTGTGACCTAAGGGAAAAGAAGACTAATCTCTCTTGGTAAGGGAATGTAAAAGGGGATGTCTCTCCTAGGCATCAAGCTTAAGCTGGAAGATTGGTCTACAAAATGAAGTACCTGTCCCCAAGGAAGAGCAGCAAGCAGAGCGAATGGATGTGAGTGACAAGGACATGCTTTCTCTCAGACAGGGGGCTGCTTCTAGAACCATCTCACCTCCTGGGAATCTGGGAGGTGAGATGGAGCTGAGGTGTCATATTTGTTCTTCACTGTCCGTAAGCTGAACAAAGGCCAGGGGCACCTGCAGGCATCCGTCATTCGAAAAGGTTTGTCAAGAGAACAGCTACTGTGTGGCCACTTGACTGATGGTTTTGTGCCTCAGCTTTGTGGTTCCACCCCACACATCAGTCTTCCAGCCACAGGACCTTTAGCCATTGAAAGAAAGCAGTGGTTGAGACTGATGTGGCCTGAGAGAGTACAGCTTTTGCTGGTTATCTTTTAGTCCACAGTGCAGCATTGTGTGGGCAGTGCTGATAGACTGTTATCAGCATGGCCCACCAGTTCAGTCTGCTGAATTCCTCAGAGTCCAAGCTGTTGCCCCTTCACTGCTCCTGCTTCACTGGGGGTGCAGTAGAGGCGTAGAGGCATTGACACCAACCTCTTATCTGTCACAGTGAATCCACAGATGACCAGACACCGCTTTATGGCTCCTACCTTTGGGGTTGAAATAAACAGCAAGAAAAGAGCACTGACATAGATGACTGTCTCTCACTGTGCCAGCAATCCCAATGAAGCTTAAGGCTGTGATTCAGTGTTTTCCTTTGGTTCTTCCAGAGAGCTAGAGGTCATTTTGTGCTGTGATATCCCTCCAGCCATGAACACAAAGCCAGGGGTAGAGATATCCCTGACTGTCAACTCCAGAAGTACTCTATTTACTCTTATGCCCTTCTGATTGTAAGCACTGAGATCGTGTTCACTCTTTTGGCTTGTGGAATGAAGCACATTGCCAAGGAAAGGGGAGTATGTACTGTCATTAACGTTCTTCAGAAGATCTCTCTGCACCCACATGAGTTCCACTATGCAATCAACATCCTTAGTCTGGTTGATACTACGCATGTAAGATGAGCTCATTGATTTACTGATGGAACAGATGGAGGATGTCACATCAGCCACAGACAATAATCCTTCTCTGTCCGTAAATACAGCAGCAGAGAACACAAACTACACCCGCTGTTTGCAAGAGGAACATACTAAAGCTGGGTCTTTCTCAAGTTCACTCATATCACAATCTATCATGTTTGTCCATGGAAATGAACCTGCAGTTTGGATCTCCTGGTTGATTTGTGTGAACAGTGGAGTCCTCTCTTACTCTCTTGAGCGTGCTCTGGAGATGGACCCATAGCATTTGATACTTTGTTTGACAGGGTTTATTTTGAACATGTGAAGGGTGCGGAGCATGGCTGTGTGTCATACCTTTCAGGACCAATATAGACACCACTACACAGAGGTGCCTGTCTGCCCCCTCTTGCACCAAACCAGATTCAACACTGAGTTCCCCAACTCCACAATATTAACTTTCCCAGTTTCCTCTTGACACATGTGACTCAAAAACATCTTTTTATATTTAGCTGAATTTTTTTTTTATAGAAACAAATATTGAGAAGTGCAGACTCAGCCTTATTAGGAAAAATTGTAAATTAAAAATTGAGTCATTAACTTGTAATTATATTGTAAATAATTACATAATGACACAATTAGAGTTAAATATTAGAGCAAAATAAAGATCATAACTCTAGAGTCTACAGTTAATCAGGCTTAAATGCTGCTATTAACAACAAGGAGCAGAGCTTTGGAAGAAAGGCTGCAACGTCTCATTTCAGATGACGATGCTGTTTGTCCTTGAGACTTCCATCATGTGTTGTGGTAACTGCATCTATGCGTAACGAGAACATGGGTTTATATAGACAAATGCTGACCTTAATAAGGCTGGTAATTATAATTTTACTACTACTGTGACTGTGACTGCTGCTGACTCAGTCGTCCTACTCGACTGACTGTATCTGCGTTGGTGGTGATGATAGATATGTGATAATGAATCTAAATTGATTTTTGCAGAGCTGCAGGACTGTTCAGAGCTGAGGGTTAACTTCTGGCCTGGGTACAACAGTGGTCTTTTCTAACACAATATTGATCTATGCTTAAATATCAAGTTGAATTTCTTATGTTTTTGACACTGATGTGTTGTTGACCTTTAAACATTTTAAAAAGTTTTGGTATAATTCTTCTACTGTTTTATCTTTACGTTGAACTTATGTGGATGAAATTATGGAAGTCTGGACCCACACTTGTTTCCTTGGGATGTAAAGAGTTACATTTTCCTTTCTGTGTTTGCTAAAATAATTGGAAGCAGATGCACACTGTGCTGCACTAAAATCTAATTAGCCAAGACTAATTATACTCTTTGTAATGAAACATGAAGTTGGTCAGTGCTCTTTAAGAGCTAATGATATCAACCATGTGCTCAACAAAGCATAGTTACATATTTCATTTAGATTGGATATATATA
>JBBPDA010000152.1:6449827-6462467 GCA_037974385.1 Arnoldichthys spilopterus | reverse complement strand
AGTCATAATGGCCGGTCCTAAGTGATGTTGTCTTTCAACTGAGTAAAGGGATTTTCATTCAACAGAATATGCATTTGAGGACACTATCCTTTGAACAGTAAGTTAAAAGATACAATCAACATTTTAAGCCTAGCATGTTCAGCTAAAACATTAAATCATTTTTACAGCGTATGAGAAAAGTTGTTCATGAAGGCGCTTCTTGTCCAGTAAAAGAATTGTCCTTTGTTTTCAACTTGGCTAAGCCTGAATAAAAATGTTCACAAAATCCATACGATGTCAGGGCTTTACAATGTTTAAATGACTGAATCCCAGGTTTAATGTTGTGTCTGTACTGTAAAAATGCACTGATGCTTATGCTTATGCAGTGTCTAGCAGTAATAAGATAGAGACAATATGTCACACACACACACACTCATACACACACACATATGCACGCTCAGTGAGCGATTAGGGCTTGAGGGGTGCAGACCTCACTGTGCTGCTCTTTCCTGGGGTTATTTCACGCGGTGCGGCGTCTCTTTAAACGCATACTTCAAAGAGCAGCTTTTATAGCAGCGGCTGGAAATGCTAACCTTTGACTCAAAGCATCTCCCACTGCAAACAGGGCCTGTTAAATTGATTTGAGGAGCAAATGCCCTGCACTTCATGTTTCTGCTCACTTCCGGTGGGAAATGGAGGCATTTGCTGATCATTAGGCACACAAAATAGAGGCTGTTGGGCATTTTTTTCAAAGGAAAATCTATCTTAGAAGTGATTCTATGGGCGTTTGATAATATCACTGCGCCACAGTATGTGGTAATGTGTCTGAATAAGAGCCTGTTTGTGTACAAGTTTATACAAATTTAAATCAAGTAATTTTAAGGCACATTTTTTCAGTATGGATGCCCAGTATTACTTGTTGTTCTTATCAAATTGCTGGACTGGGTTCAATTCAGTCCTTTATTAGATGAAATCAGATGCTGCTAATGGAACTTCACAGCTCCATGCAGTGGCTGGAGGGATAGAGAAGAAATGTAAAACCAGAGGTGTTTTTTTTTTTTTTTTACCCATTTCACACATGAACTACTATTAACATACAACAACTCATCCTCATTCTTTTCACTGCTTTCTTACTGTTTATTTGCATTGATTCCGATGTGAACTTGTGTTTTTGTTGTAGAAAGACATTTGCTGAGAGATATATTTGCCCAGGTGCCTAAGACCTTTGCACAGTACTGTATATGAACTGTATCCTCATAAGATTTTAGCAACACTTGGTAGTGAAATGCGTCTCTGGTCCGACAGACTGAAACCTGATTACTATGTAATAAACAATGACCAATCACCTGCCTTGCTGCTCATTTTTGCCCAATACAGTAAGTTTACAACACTATAATGTGGCTTGAGTGAGTCTCAGACCACCTCCTGAAAATGTCTGAGTTAAAGTGGATCGATGGTTTTAAATGCATCGTAGCTCAGTGTCACCTAAACTTTCTGATCTTCTGGAGTACAATAAAATTATTATCATACGCTGGTTTGAATTGTTGGTCAGATCTAAGCTAGGCTTGAGCCTATTGACTGGAAATTACTGTAAATCGTTAATAGATAACTTTGTATCATAACAATACAAAGTTAGCTGGCATGCTTCTGACCGACAACCAAGTTTTAGCAGGATTCTCTGTGCTTTTCTACTTTGCATAGTACTACACCTTTATTTCAGAAGAAGAAAATCCAGGTCATTTGGAGTTTCATATGGTACAAATAATGCAAATGTACCCTCAGGGTTTATAAAGCCCATTTTGTACATTAAATGAGCTGGTAATTAATTGGGGTAAACTAAAATCACTTTCCAAGTAGGATTTTTTTTAACTTCGCGGTTTAAAAAAATAAAATAAATAAAAGCCTGGAGTTGAGGTAAACATATGGAGTCAATAAAACTCAAAATATAACTTCAATGCAATATGGTACAATTATGATATCTTACTAAGGGTGCTGAGTGACTGTATTAGTACCTGCATTTCTGAGGGTGTGTAAGTGCACCTGCTGTGCTAATATGGGTTTGTGGAGAAAACTTCTGTAGATATTAATGAAGTAAATTATAATTAGGAGAATCATCTCATTCAGTTTCTTTTTTCCTTCGTCCATGACAAAAGAGCTTAAACAGTCAGGTTTTTTTGGAGAAGGGCAACAACTCCCACAACAAGAATTGTCAACTGCAATGGATAGGGCCTACACTAAGGACAAGGGTATAATGCACAGAATCCCACAACCCTAATCTAAGAACTTTTCCAATACAAATTTTTTGCCAATAAAGATGTGCCTGTAATTTATACAACCTTCCTCTTTCATCAATCTAGCCAATCAGCAAAGTTGTGTCTAGTGCTGTGCTCTAGTGTGTGTTTCTCTCTCTTTGTCTCTCTATCTCTCTCTCTCTCTCTCTCTCTCTCTGTGTTACACACACATTCACACCCTGCACATACAGATGGCATGGGTCCAATACTAAGCTGTGACAGGTTAATCTCCCATATTCTGCACCCAATAATCACCATGCATTGCAAAGATAGCTGGGTAATGTCCAGCTTGATTGTGTGCCTACGTGAGTGGGTCACAAAAGACTTGAGTGAAATGTTTTCAAAAAAACGTGTATACATTGAGTATCAGAATATACTACCCTCAATTAATGTGTGACAAAAGCCACTCGAGCTGATTGCGCATGTCATGCTTATTAATTGAGTCATTTTTTCCTTCTTCACTCACAGGCAGTGGGAATGAGAATACACACCAAACATCTGTTCTGCACTGTGTAGCGTTCCTCACACCTTTTCACTGGGGTGTCTTATGTAACAGAGATTATGTTTATGTAAACATGAGCTTCAGGAACACCTCTGGTGTGTCAGCATTTGGAGCTTTGATTTGAACGTCCTTTCACACCAACAAATTTAACACATTTGCCATCTATGGACGGTCGCTGGCCTTGATATGTAGTTGTGTTGCCTGTTCAAGACAGGGAATTTTGAGGATGGGAAAGCAGGTTTTAACTCAGTAATTTTCTTCTAATAAGTCAAACACCTGCACGAATGTGATTTAGTGCAGCCTTGATTCCCTGTGCACAATCAGTGAAATGCTGCACCTGCAGTGCATTACTTTTTTAAACATCAAAATGTACTGTATTTAGGGGGGAAAAATTCAGAGTAGGTGATTCACTTTTAAGTAACCCGGTGCATAACACAACCTGGTGGGTGGCAAGGTGGTGCAATGTTGAGGTGATGGTCAAGTGGAAAAATAGGCTCCTGGGTATTCCAAGTTAACGTGGCAAAGAAAAGTGTTTATTAACCAAAAAAAGGGAAAGAAAATATTTACAAAAAAGAAAAAGTATTTACAAATAAGCAACAAATAATTATGGTTTTGTTCAATAATGTTGCAAGTTCAGGGGGCTTCTAGCCTCTCTCAATCACTGTACCATCAGCCACCAAAAACTGATTCAGGCTGCTCCTGGAAAGCTTATATAGGGGCCATTTTTGCGCAGGGAAATTTTTCTGTATTAACACACTTCCACACACAATTTTGTTTCCATGAACATTCTCAGGCCTCCCTCATCAGAAACAAGCACAGGTAAGTTATTTCTTACAATAGCAGCGATTAGCAGTAATTAGTATTTAGAGCTTTGTATTTATTTTGCTACAACCATTTAGACTTAAAGTAATTTAATTGCTAGCAATACCATAAAATTAAACATTTCGATTAAAACAGCTTTCATGTTAAGCATATTTAAATACTCTTGTTTCCTTGCAGGTTTCTTTATACTGCAGATGGCATGTTTATTATAAATCATTTACAAATAAAGCTTATTTAAACCAAACTTGTGCATTTTATTTATTCCAAGCTTTACATCTCGCATGATTAATTAAATTACTCTCATGATGAAGGAACATCTCAGTCACACAGTGGTTAGCAGGCAAGAGGGTACTGAGTTTAATCCCTGGGTTGGCCACAGGTGTCTTTCTGTGTGCAGTTTGCAAGTTCTTCTCATGCTTGCGTGGGTTTCCTCCCACTGTCCAAAGGCTTGTGTTTTAGTTTGACTGGCTACCCTAAGTTGCCCATAGATATGAGTGTGTGTGAATGGTTGTCTTGTCTTTGTGTTGCCCTGAATTGGGTTGGTCTCCTGTCCTAGGTGAAGCCTGCTTTGGGCACATTGCCTACTGTGGTCTGCGCTCCCGTAAACTAAAATGGATATGTAGTTCAGATTATGAATAAAAAATTGCCTTTCAAATCTCTCTCTGTGACAGTCTAGTTCCCATGTCCAGATTCTGGGTAGTTCAGCACATAAGCCTATCAGTCACATACAGACTACTGGTACCAGATAACTGTCTAAAGGTCCCCCAGATCGTAATGTTCCACTTAGTTCTATTGTAGCACTTGTCATCCATATTTATTGGAGTAGTTGCTGTCTGTAGTTTTTGTAGCACTTGGCGTATGGATTTATTGTGGTAGTTGCTGTCTGTAGCTATTGTAAAACTTGTCTTTAATATTTATTGTAGCACCTACCGTCTGTATTTTACAATCAAGAGAAATCTGTTGAACTTCCTTGTAGCGCTCACTTTAGTGTTGCCCTGTGCAGCTCTAACGCTTGAATGTGTCCTCTGTCTTGGAAGTCGCTTTGGATAAAATGAATAAAATGTAAACGTAAAATGTAAAATGTTTAGTTTTTTAGAGCCATAACAGTTCCAGCTATTCTTACTTATCTTTGCAATATATTTTTTCATCAGAACAGTGACAGTATTTGTTTTGTAAGTAACCTTTCTCTTTGGCTCCCAGTAGAACAGCTTATTGGATCCAAGCCATAAGCCATGAAAATGCCATGCTCATATACACAGCGTTGGCCAGGCTCAGTTCTTAATTGCTGACAACAGAAGTCAGTCACCCATGCAGCAAATGGAGCCTAGCAAATTATTCTCTCAGGGTAAATGTTTCAGTAGGTCTCCTGTCTTGTGATATGAGGGAGAGAAAAAACAAAGATGTATAGCTATAGGGCTGGTGTTGGATGTGAACCAAAGTCAACATTCAGCCCGTGTCTCATTTTGCTGTTTTCAGTGGCTTACTCTCAGCCCCACAGCTTCCAGCAAGAGAAGTCTCTTAAAGAAGTTAAAATGAAGTTGATGTTAGAGTTGTGTTCATTAACATTTCACTTCTTTCAGATAAGTCCAGAGGAAAACTCATAAAAGCCTCAGTTACCATTGCACCTCTCTCTCTTTCTCTCTCTCTCTCTCACTCTGTCTCTCTCACTCTGTCTCTCCCCATCAATAATAGATCTTTAGAGGTGCTTACAGAGTGGTCTAGTCCTCCATCTGGAGCCACTATGGTATTTAAGATGTGGTTATAGAGTTTCTTGTCTAGCCGGGGCTTCAGTTAAATCATCTTTAGATGTCATCCTGTCATAGCACACTCAGACTGAAGTTTCATTAGCTTCTCCCATTTTCCCATTCCTCTAACTCCATTACAATCTTATGGCTAGCTTCATGTGTACCAGCTGACACACACCGTTAGCGGCTGAGTTCTACATGCCTGAACACAGCACTTCTCACTTTGTATTTATACAAAATGTTTTATATCATTGCTCGCATAAAAACTCTTTTATTTTCTACAGTATTTGCCAATACCAACATAATTTTTTTACAGCAAAACTTTCACCTTGGGTTTTTTTCCCCAGTTTTCTCTCTAGTGTAATCAGGTAAAGAGATGTAGGTGAATGCAGTGTTAGCGGTCTTATCCAAGGATTGTGTGGTGTGCTTGCCCATGTGGGGCATCAAACCCTAGTCTGTCCGCAATGCTCAACAGTGATGAAAGAAAGGCTGTTGAGATGTGTATAGATTGCGCTTATGTAACCCTTCACCAAGCAAACTGTCTTAAACAGCATATGTTTCAGGCTGATGGTGAGTTATGGAATGAAAGAAAGTGTTGCAAAACTAATAAATACCTGTGTCATATGTTTATACTTGTTCTTTTTTTAATTCCAGGAGACCGACCTTCTGGACATTTCTTCTATCAAGGATGCTAGAACAGGGAAATATTCCAGAACGCCCAAGGTAAGCTAATGGTTTTAAGCCTCACAGTTGAAAACTGAGCATTAGTGTGCGTACCAAAGAGATTACTCCTACATCTGCAAAGGCATACTTTGCTACTTTCCTAGAGTGCCTCACCATTTTGAAGGTCAACAGACCTCTTTGCTAAATATTGAAACAAATATTCATGTAAATAATATTTAGACAGGAACGTGCTGACAAAACCCAAAACTCTCCTCGCCTGTGCTTGCCAGGAAATTTTTACTGCATCCACTGTTTCGTTTTCAAAAGCAGCGCTCTCCTGAGCAGTGATAAAAAAAAATGTTCAACATAGTGGTTTACACAGCTACATCCTGTCCTTTTGAATAGATTAATTCTACAAAAATAAACAAAAAACAACAGCCTACATATGATGTGGGATGAATGTTGTTATAGGGAAAGCACACCCACAGTCATCATTAGCCTGGAGTATATCAGATAATCAAATATGTTCCTTTTTTCCCCGTCCTTGGCCAGTGATATCGCAGTGTTCAGGCTGGAAGCAAGACAGATGAAACCGAGTTGGATACTGTGTTTTCTGAGCTGAAACAATTTCTAAACTCATTAAACTCCAATGCGAAAGCACCACAGTCTGAGAGATGATGTGCTTTTTATGTTGAAGGCCATTAGAAGAAAAGGCCTGTGCCACGTATAGGGTGAACCCAGACACAGACATAATAAGTGAAGCTAATATTCCAGCCCCAGCTCAGTAGCCAAACAGAAGGATGCCAAATAGCACATCACTTTCTGTGGTCCTGTAGAGCTATTTCTGATAGACAAAAGCTGTGCTGTATCTCTTCTGCCATGGGGCTTTTTAACTTAAACAGTAAGAAAGGGATATTAAGAGGGCAACATTGCTAGAGTCATGCAGTGTCGGACAGCCAGAGCGGCAGACATGCCAAATGACTAACAGTATCCATAAACGCGCCCTAATCCATTTACAAAAATCAGCGAAGCTCAGCTAAACACAGTTTTTAAACATAGTGTCAGGAGATGAGTCACAGCTTAAGTATAAGCATTTTAGAAGCCCCAAGGTGGACTAACCACGAGACCCAAAGAACACATGAAACATTCTGTTTTAAAATTCACAATTTGAAATATTGGTCTGGAAAAAAGCCAAATTTACACAACTTTTACTATGCGTAGCAGATAAAAGAAGAAAATGTAGCTTTTTTTAGTTTAGAACTGGAGCTGCAAGCCTAATGTTGCTACCAATCTACAGAAGTTGGCCATTTTTATAAATACAGCTTCAAAGGTAGCACATAAATTTCAATATGTCTTACTATTATAAAGATGTGTCAGTGTGAAGTTTTTCATTTATGAAGTGATTTTCTGTCAAATCATTGCTTATTTTTTAGAAATAGTTCTAATTCGCAAAAATATCGCCACCCCCTAAATGTAGTCAGTTATCCAAGACATGTTTTTTAGATTTGCAGAGGAGCTTTAAGCAAATAAGGGCACTTTCAGATAATAAGTGTTTTGCACAAGGCTTGATGTACATTGTTGCTCTGTTCACCATTGAATTCAACCATTGGTGCATTATTAGAACATACCAGAGCTGTAGATAATTGGCAAATTTTATAACCACCTACCTGAAAGTGTGTGTTTGCATTCGGATCAGAAGCTTTAACTGGGGTTGCTATGTGGAGAAGATGAAGACCCAGCAAAAAAACAATGTGGTCATATGGCACACATTATGCAACTTCTCCTGTTGGTTGCATTTTGAAAAGATCAGCAGGAACCTAGGTCAAAATTCAGTTTAACTAAACTTCACAGTGCCAAGGTGGCAAAACCTTGGTGGTAAATCAGAGTGGTGCTCAGTGCCCAAGGTCACATGATGTCTAGGTAACACAATAAGTAAATCATGGCTTTGCCTGTGCAAAACAGTTTTGCCACTTATCATGTAAAAGCACCCTAATATAAGCTTAAACCTTGTCATTAAGAATCATGCAAGCTGTATGCTCAGATAATCACAACCTTTCCTCAAACTGTGTTGAGTTGTTGAGTAATCTTAAATATGCCAATTTATGTGGTTCCGGACACTGTATGACATTTACACTGATCAGCCATAATGTTAACAGCACTAACAGGTACCGTGAATGTAATTCACTATCTAGTTATTTCATTACAATAGCACTTGTCAGGGGGGTGGGATATATTAGACAGCAAGTGAACAGTCAGTTCTTGATGTCGATATGGCGGACGCAGGAAATTGGGCATCAAAATGGGTTCCAGGTATGCAGAAATTAGTAGCTACCAAATGTGATTCAAGGAAGAACAACTAGTGAACTGGTGACAAGGTCATGGACACCTAAGGCTCACTGATGCATGTGAAGGCTGGACTGTCTGGTCTAATGCCACAGTCGAGCTACTGTGGTTTAAACAGTTAATGCTGACTGATAGAAAGGGAACAGAACACATGCACCACAGTCAGGGCTGTTTCAGCAGCATGAGGGGGACCTACTCAATATTAGACAGATGGTGTTAATGTTATGGCTGATAAGGGCATAAAAATGAAGAAAAGTGCAATGCATAGTTAATAAAAGTAGCAGCAGCTACTTGAAGCTTGAAATGTGTCTGCACTTACAGATTTTATAGATTGCAATACATCATATTTGGTCATTTCACCTGTAAAAGATAGTTAGACACACACACACATGTATTTCTGCTTTAGGTTTGCATGAACTCTAATTTCCTTGTGATTCCTTGCCATGCCTCATACTTTTCCTAACATCTCTTTAGGAACTGTTTAGGTTCCCTTTTTTGCGTTTGACCTCATTAAAATCAGGTTGGAGTTTGCATTAGCTGCCACAACAGGCCTATGGTTCTGTCTATGCAAATTATGACTTGTGCTGAAGATGTGCATTATGACTCAACCACCAGAGCAGCACTGCGTCAAAATTCAAATAGGACAACAGTACTGCTTCTCAAAGAGCTTCATTTTAAATGACTGTTCCTCTTAAACAGCGGTTAATCCTACTGGGGACAAAGTCTTCATAATGCTCTGCCGTGTGTTATTAAGGATAGTCAGACACTCACTGTATTAAGCAAAAGGCAAAACAATACAAGTTTTTCCTGTGCAGAGTGTTATCCAGGTTAGGTAGGTTAATTAGCATGTGTACCCCAATCATATTTCATGTTGATTAGATTTAGTTCTTTTGATAAGAGCTGCCCTCAAATTAATCATCCATGTACATGTCAGGTAAACAAAACATTAGCAAAATGACTCTGAGTCTCATTCCACTTTGGCTGTGTGTATGTGTTTGTTTTTCTGTTTGGAGTTTGTGTGTTGTCACAGTCAGAGCCCTTGGCCATGCTTGTTATTGTTGTTTTTGCACTTTAAGGGTTGCCACATCAAACCCTGCACTTTAATTTGCTGTCTCCTAGATTTGTAGCCTTTTGATAAAGGTCTTGCTGGGGGGGTCTCAATTCAGTTTTTTGTGCCCTCGAGCCAATTCTTGTTATTTAATATTGAATATCTGCTGATATTGAGACCAGTGTTGGTATATTCACAGATTATACTGCCACCTCATCTGATCTTGTGATACTAATTATGAACCAGTTATTTAAACTTACTGCAGTACAAATATCTTTGCTATTAAAATCTTAAAGCTACACTTTGAGCTTTTTGTTTTTTGAACTTCTTATGTAACTATTTCATAATGTTGTGTTTTCATTATATACATTACAATTTCATAGTCCTCTAACATGAACAGGCTACACTCTTCTTTCTCTTGGCTTTAAGTGTGCCATTCATGACTGCTAAGGCCACATGTTAACGTCAGCACAAACTGAAAATCATTCTGCAGTTTCCTTTTTGTATCATCATGCATTTCTGGGTGTAGTGCAGTATCAAGGAGAGTTAGCTGATATGTGGAATGGTGGGAGGGGGAGGTAAAACATGCTACTATTGGTTAAGATTGTCATTTCCTGCTGTTGCACAGTGATATATTAAAAAATGAGAAAAATTCTTTAGAGATAAGAAATATCTCTACATGTGGATGGATTATGGGAAAGGAATGTTGTCTTTTTTAAATTAATGTATAATATGAATTTTACCATGCAAGGGACATGAACTAACACAGTAAAAATGTCACATATGTGACACTTGTAATTTTGTAATGCTTGTTGCAAACTGCCAGTAAAATTGTTGCAGGAATGTTTTCTGTACAGAGTTCTAGTAGTATTGCTACTCACGGGAAGTGGTAAAATCAGACTTGAAGCATAGCAGCTGTGCACTCACTTTTATATTTAGTGCAGTGCTAGCTCAAACACTGTTGAACCCCTGACCTAGCAGATACTGATCGTGATTTGCTCTTTAAAATAATTCTGAAGTTCCCACATTTAGACTTTTTGTTAGCTTCTGAAAATGTGACTCATGCACATTGTGGATAAGGCCAGTTGATGAGAAAATTATGTGTAAATAGATCTAAAATTTAACTGCAAGTGGATTAAATATAGCCAGTGGTCAATATATGAAATTACGCTGATCCCGATGTGCTGGATTGGATTGGAACATCTGTACTATCACAGCATAGAACAATATGGTTTTACTTAAATACAGGAAATATGTCTTTATAATAGTTATTTACCTAATATGGACAAGAATGAACTAACATTGAATGAAGTGTATTTATTTGGGTCCAGGGAAAATTCAGTTCAGTGAAAGGGAAATAGGTATGGAAATGTTGTCCATCAGCAATTGCAATTTATATTGACAAAACAGTCAGTATATGCCAATTGTCCTCTGTCTGAATCGGAAGTTAATACAATGATGCATTTTTTAATATAGCTTTCGCTCTTACACTGAATATGTAGGGGCTGGATTTCACCCTAAAACCACTTGTCTCTAAAGATGCTCTGATTTTGCTGCTTGTCAAAGTGTTTCTGACTGTCAGTAAACACAGAGGCATACAGGCAGCCACTGCCCCTCTCTTCTTTTTTTCTCAGTACATATGGCAGTAACTGTGGCATGTGTGTTTTTTAGAATACTTTTGCATTTTTTACAATGAATGAAAAATGAAAAAGAAGGAATGAATGAATGAATAAGTCCTGTGATAAATGAATGAGTACTGTGACCCAAATTTTGAGCTGACTGATGTGGCTTTAACACCATTAATATTTATCATCATTTGATCAAACTGACGTACACTGTTTCAAGCAAAATACAGCCAGGAATTATGTCTAGACACAAAGAATCAACCGTTTAACAACATCAGGTTAGACAAAGTTCGGTCAACTGGTAAATGAAAATCAGTGTATAGTAGTACACAAGCACATGAATTAAAATCATGACAGTTTTTAAAAAAATCTCAAAACACTTACAGTATAAAGCTTTTATTGATCTTCTTTGATCGATAAAACATAAACCAAATGGGCAATGTCTGTTCAGGCTTTAGGACTGCACTGCTGAAGCCTGCAGTTACAGTCAGCATACAATTGACTCTGACCCACATATGTAAGTTCAGGTTAATACAATCAATACTGTTCTCATCATTGCTTGTCATAAAAAAAGAGACGCTCCCTATCCAGTAAAAGTATCAAGTAGGGGCGGGTAGTATGCCGAAAACATCACAATACCTCTGGAAAATTTTATGATACTACATAAGTAAAAAAAATCATTATACATTCATATAAATTGTATACATATTTATTCAGTATTTAGTTTTTTTTTTATTAGTTGTAGGTTGTAATGACAAACAAACTACTGGTTGAAATATTAAAAAGAAAATAAAAATTATGAGTACATTTATTTTTTATTTAGCATATACATACTATACTGCACTGGATCCTGTTAAACTACACACATTATACTTTATTTGTAATGAAGTTCTGTAAGTACTGATGTCAGTATGCTTAGACACATTGTGATGCATCACAATTATGATACATTTCATATTTTCTGCTCTAAAATCAAGAATTGTACATTTCTAATTAAGTTCATAAATTTAGTTCCGTTCATTCATTATTCACTTAATAATTATTAAGTAATTGTAAATGCCGTAATGTATTGCCAACTGTTTGCTGACTCCAACCAGATATCTAGCCTGCTAAATATCTGGCCCAGTTGGTTGGTGAGCTAAAGCCAATAAGAGCACAGGACACAAGTCAACAGTATATAGACTGTGTATATTTACCTCAGCCCAAACTCAGCAAACTGAACAGAATGGATATATGATTTCCGTAGAACAGACAATTCGTACTGCCCACATGTGCTGATCCATCCCTTCACCCATATCCCTTTCATTTTCCTTTTGCCTGTTTTTCAGAACTTATGATCTCGCAAACAGAGCTTTTTTTATTTGAAGTCCATTTTTAAGCTCTTGTTTGGCATGAGGGTTACATCATATCTTGCATGACTTTTCTTGACAGAGCGTCATTTTGTAGACCAGATGGACCAGTCGTGCTGAAAGATGGTGTAGTTGGTGACCCTCTGTGTGAACAAGGCATTAGCTAGCTAATTTATCTAATGTAAACTTGTGTTTAAGGTCAGCTAATGGACCACCTAGTTAAACAATGTACCAGAGCAAACAACAGAGAGTGCAAGGCTAACGTTTATTAAA
>JBBPDA010000152.1:6428791-6445857 GCA_037974385.1 Arnoldichthys spilopterus | reverse complement strand
CTGGTTCTTCTTGTCCAACACATTTCATTGTACTGTTGACCCAACGTTAACATACATATGATCAATAAACTGAACTTTGAATTGAACAAGTATTTTATGATTAAATACATTACAGTAACAAAATTATGATATTTAATTTACTTTCTTTTGGCAATAATTGGCATAATGTAATATGCTTCATTAAAGTGGATGTACTTATATGAATCAAGTGGATTCAAGCGCTATTGTTTTTCAATGTAGTTTTAACTGAATTATGGCTGATGGTCGGACATCATATTTATATCATTAACATCACCACACCAAAAACATGTCATGGATGATGTGATATGCTGTGAGATCCATCACCGGAATGTTTACAATGAAATGACCTTAAATTAACATGTTACAAACTGTCACAACATCAAATGGTAACATGATGCTGTTAAATTAGTGGGCATATTGTGTCATGACATCTTATGACAGCATATGACATCAGGAATGACATGTTCATTTCAGAATTATGCATGATATGGCATGACAAACATACACTATATTAAGGACAACAAAATGCTCATGCGCATGAGTTTGTGAAAGAGGATACTAGTAATTATGTTAATTGTCTTAAATAATATCTACCTTTCATATGTTTATATTTCCTTTTTAAATATTGTTTTTATCTGCATTGTGCTTTTGCTTTTATTTGTTTAAGGCAAAGAAGAAAGAAACCTTGTTTCTACCGTGTGGCTTTCCATAAATATAGTCTCTGTTATGGCATATCAAATTATAATGCCACTTTCTGTGCCTCTGAGGCTTTTTCTCTTGCCTGTAGCTCTCAGGCTTATTAGAGGCAGTCCACCCCTCCATTATTCCATCCATTTTCAACAGACCTTATTTCACACACACAGACAGTTTACCGTGAGGTGTTTGATTGGATACATTCGCGTAATGATGGCAGTGGCGTGACTTTTGACCTTTCCCGACTCCTTCATCAAGCTCAGTGAAGCGGGCAGGCCAGCCGTTGACTTGATTGAATTCCAGTCATAAATCTCAGAGGGAGAAGAGGAGAATAGGCACTTGGGGATCTATCTCTTAGAAACGGCCATGCTCCCGGGAGCAATTCAGAATGAATCAAAAGGCACAAAGTAGTTAAGGATGGGCTCTGGGCCTGTTTTTCATCTGGAGCCAAATCCAGTTCTCACTGATCACTGTTTATTAAGAGGAGCTTTCTTTAATACATTAATACTTTAATAGCACAATTTTTACTGTGCAGAAATATTGTGTACCTACTGTATGCCTCAGTCATGATATCTAATTTCTACAAGAGTAAGTAGTCAGTATGTTTCCAGTTTGGTTATGAAAAAAGGACTAAAGCACTGTACAGATGGGATTAGTTTTACATGGTGGAGTGAGGTAATCATTTTAGTCTTGTTAAATCCACCATGTCCGTTATTTATACTAACTATGCTCCTGCATTAGTAAAGATTATTATTATTATTATTATTACTTACTTGTAGATTATTATCTTACTATAAAATGAACTGTGAAATTAAACCAGGTTAAAAAAATGTTTTTTACTATTAAATATATTCTTCCCTTGCAGATTGCAATATTGGTTAATTGTGAAATTATGGAATTAAAAATGGAAATAAATGTTTTAAGATTTTCTGTTTGTGAACGGCATATGGAACGTTTTGTTGTTTGTATGTATGTAATTTGTAATAAGAATCTTATGTCCTGAGGCCATAAACATTATAGACGTCCAGTTGCAAAATGACCTTACGTTCACCTCCCAGTTGAAATCCTGGCTGAATATTACTTTAAAAGTAAAATGACAGAATGAAATTAACCTATTTCTATTTAAAAAGAATAGAATAAATAATATATAATGAGCTAATAACTGAATATTGCTGTCATTTAAAGAAATGCTGATGTCGTGCAAGTTATCGTTCTTCTATTCTTTTTTACAAGCCACTCAGTTTGTTTTGATAACTCGCCTGTGTTTAACTGTTTTACAAAATAATCAAATCCAGAGTTAATTTAAAATATGTATTTAAGACAAAATATCACACTTCATTATAGACCATGCAAACAGAATATCATCTATTTTACTGTGCAGAGATATATACTTTGAACATCACTTGAAAATGCTATCATTTCAGATTTTCTGACTAAAATGCTGAGGGACACTAGTACATTTCTGGTAGACAGTAAAATGGATAAATATTTTGGTTTCCAAGCAAATGAATGAGGAGAACAGCTGCATCTAAACAGTTTCACATGCAGTCTGTGAAGAACATAGCTAACATGATAACTTAATATTAAGAGCTGCAAACTATAGGAACTGCAAGCTGTAGGATAAGACTGTAATACTCACATGTGGTATTTTATAACTGAATTTAGATTACAATGATATTGTTTATCCTGACAGTTCGGCAGCTGATTATCCTTTGCATAAATCGCTTTTATAGTCCAACATAAAAATAAAAAATAAATTTATTTAAAAAAAAAAAAAAAAGCTTTTAGCTGTGCTGTACCAAAGCAACAGCAAAGGGCCTTGTACCTGGTTTAGTTTGATGTGTGTTGATGTAAGTGGTAGATAGAGCTGTGGGATTCTTAGACGTTTTCATGTTAATGTATAATCTTACTGAGCATCTGTAGCTCGGTGTGCAGTAATGCAGGGACTTGAACTGTCATGTTGAGTATTTTGGTGGACACCTAGATGTCTTTAAATCATTTTGGACTAGATAGCCAAAGGGGGGATCTTTGTCATGAGCAATAGTTGCAGTGGCATCTGTGTCCGCATTTTTGTTCCGTCGTATCATTCTGATTAGATTTTTCTCTACGGGAAATATGCTGACTGAAAGGCTGATCGCACTCATCACTGTGGGCTACAACACAGAGTCATTGCTTTGTCATTTCTGCTGTCTGCATAAAGTTGAACAAATTTATCTAGGCAGTAGCCTCACAGTGCAAACAGTATATTAGTCACACCTTTGTGGAAACATGAAAGATTTTGGGATGCACACATAACTCAGCTTAGTGTTACTCCAGCGCCCCTTGAACATCTACATAGACTGAAATGTGAAATTTTGAATTAGACTTTATCACCTTCAAAGATCGTGTTGAACTGGTCATGTAACTACTGCATGCACATTTACCACATCAGCTTATAGGCAATCATGTATATGGGCTAGCAGTAGAGCTCACTCTACTCAGGATGCCTGAGTCTTTCAGTACCTGTTTCACATAGATGCCTGTCTGTATCTTCACTAATGGCTTCATTGTGATATTTACCTCATACTATTTGCATCTATGCATTTTGTTATATGTACTTCTGATTACTGACCAATAAACGTCTTAATACTTACATGTAAAATCCCTTCTTTCTATCCTAAATATGTGTAAGACTGTTGCAAAGCACTGTTATTAGCAAACGAACACAATATATCGACAGCAACTTCAGAATGCTGCTGCCAAAATTCTGAAGTACAAAAGGGAGAGGACACATTACACCTGTTTTAGTTTCTTGATTTTAAGATTCTTTGTTGGTTTTTACAGCTTTTAATGGATTAGTATTTTCATACATCTCAGACTGCCTGATAGTATGTTCCAAATTGTGTTTTAAGACCATCAAGTGCAGGCCAGCTAAATGTTCCAAATATTATGTAAAAAAAACTCAGGTCAAGCACCTGCCATTGACATTTATGAAGTGAAAATAAACACACATTTATTTAGATTGGCACTTAATTAGCAATGGCTACTTCATTCTTGTCACGAATGTGGGTTATTTGAGGCAGGAAGCAAGTGCAACAAGATTTTAAATAAAAAGGGGTTTTAATAAACAAAACGACTAACAGGACAAAACACGAACAGTGAAAACAAAACATGAAGAACCATAAACGGGGCTAGAACAAGCACGAAGACTACACAAGGCATGGATAAACGTACACGACATGAAAGACATACATACATGGCATGGATGACATACAAAGACCGACAAACGTGAGCACAAACACAAGAGTTTAAATAATGACATGAAATACACGACACCTGGGGACGGGGAACGAGGACCAGGTGTGAGGCGGGGCAAACATGAACATGAGGACAATGACACATGGCTGAAACCAAACCACAACATAGACAAGTGGAAACACACTGGGCATGATCGTTACAATTCTAAAATAATCTTGTTTTTTTCCTTCCATTTTTTTCTTTTTGTGTTAATGATCTTATTTACTTTCAATTCTTTTTGTTCTTGTTATTTGTTATTGTTCATATTGGTATTATATGAATAAACATATTATTATTATTATTATTATTATTATTATTATTATTATTATTACAGAAGTAAGGAATATGGAAATGAACTTCTAAGCAGTCATTGCATGTTTTACTGTGTGCTGTGAGCATCTTGACCAATCACAGGTGTTGTTTAGGTGTTTAAATGAATCAAAGCATTCACACAATCCAACAAACATAACTCATTTTGGCCAAAACCAGTGTGAGCCAGTCATTAATCATGTAAAATAGCACAAATAAAATCTTATTATATGCATCAGTCTTGATTGTTTGTTGTAAGTTTCCAAGCTAATGACACACCAATAATGCTGCATTGCAATAAGCTATAAGCGATGTCTAGAGAGATGATTTGGGTAAATGAAATTGAAGTGTTTGGTCGGTTTTTACTTTGTGTCAATGATGTAGACCCTCCTATTTAAATTACAGTACCTCTATCTCCCACTGTAAATCCAGTCTAAATAGTACTTAAGACGAAAAAAGACAGAATTAAATCAATTATATTCATCATGTGGTAAAAAATTTACATCACATCAAGAGGTCATTATTGTATTGAAAGGTGTGTTTTGATGCCAGAACGTAGCAATGTGATTTCACTATGGCATTATGGCATTTGGTTGGAGCCCTATTTTGAATACTAAAATAGGACTTATTTCATTACTAAAGTGATAATTCGCTTTGTTTGTAAATAGTTTGTCTGAGTCATTTTTGCCTGCTTATAGTTTTTAAGTATGCTGCTGAAATCAGGCAAACATTACAGAAGTCGTATGGTCAGAACAGAGACAGAACAGAGAGACTCAGGAGGAGTGTTCTTCAGGCTATAAGGCTTCTTGCCATCTCAGCCTTTAAACTGTTCTAATATCCCTGACTGATAATAGCAGGCATATTCTAGCTGCTAGTCTGTTTTACACCTACCATTGTGTTACTACCCAGCAATATATCACTTTGCACCATGTATAGTTATCGGGACGCACAGTTTCTGTTTACATTTAGTAGTCTATTTTTCTGTAATATATTTTTTTATGATCTGTTTTTATTCCTTTTTTTAATTTTGGTCTTAGTTTTAACTTCTATGTCTCAGGAATGATCAGTGTACATTTCACTACATGTTGTACATGTATAACTATGCATGCAATGAATGAACCATCTTGAATCTTGAATCTTGTATTGTGATATTAGGAAAAAATAATATGGCCCAAATAGGCAATGTGATTTTCTCCCCACTTTTCTCCAGTTTGTGGTCTACAAATGTTTCTTAATTGTGTTTGGGAGTTTATGATTGTTTGATATTGATCAAGTAAAAGATCTGCTTTTATTCTGTGCTTGATTTTCCCAGTTTGCAGAGAAACTGTGTGATCACTCTAACATATGGGCAGATAGCACCTTCTCCCCAAACACATCATACCCAGATGTCCCATTAAGGATGTTCCCTGTCTGAGTGTGTGAAGCTGCCATGAAATTTTTACAGATGGAGTTCGTCTGCAAGACCGGTGGTCCCTGGCGACTACTGAGAGCTAATACATGGCAAAATGTTGGAAGTCGAGAGTTATCAAAAGTTATCGCTGTAAGAAGTGGCTGTCATATCCACGTTGTACTGTGTGTCTCAAAAGGATGAACTGGGAGCTGTCCTGAGTATCACTACTTATTATCATTGGTTCTCTCAGTAAAATTACGACACTTCCACATGTCGACCCACAGCTTATATTTATTTTTATCTGTTATTTTCTTTGTTTGCATGAGGACATTTGTCACAATCCAAAGCAGATGGTAACACTTAAATTTGTTGTTTATTTTCAAATTCATTTATTTCTGTTGTAAAAAGTCACTGTTTATAAAGTCAGTCCATTTGAGATGTATCCTCAGTCATAAAATGAGCTTATGCATCAGCAGTGGTTCACTTTATAGTGATAATGTCCAGCTCTTGCATGTGATTCTGTGTCTGTTTCCTGTTTTTACCCATTTGTTCCTGGAAGGACTCCTTGAATAAACCTCAGCTGTGTCCCAAATCACTCAAACTATCACCTGAGGCTGGAGTCTGTAACACGTCTCAATAAGAATTTGGATCTGTTTTTTGCTGAGTGGAAACCTGGGGAAACATGTGTCCTTCAGTTTTAAACAGTGTTCCAGCCACATGCTGCAGCTGTCAACAGTTACCCCCATATAAATGATTTACCTAGAACAGTTAGCGAATAGTCCATATCTACCTGCATCTTGGCAGTGGCCCATGCAAACCCAGTGCACAACATAAGTCTGCCTCTTGAAGCCTGTGGTTGATTTCGTGTGCCTGTTTGCAACTTCCCGAGTCGGTTTTGGGCTTGATCAAGGAATACAGGGATTAGGAATAAAAATAAAGGAAAACAACACTGCTGGACCCTTTTTACCTTTTAATCCACATTTTCTATCCAAGAATAAATTAGAACAAGCAAAAACTATATTATAACTGGTAAAAATTAAATGTGACAGGCAAAGCATTCATTTAAATATGTCAAAATTAAAATAAATAAATTAATTAATATGTTTTGATATGATGTTTTTTAATTAAAGAACTAAAATGTAGGTTGTAGATTGATTTTTACTGGTAAGTAATCTCTTCATAGTAACGTACAGTAATCAAAATTTCAACATGCCTGATGGTTCCTGGATCAAGCTTCTGCCCTTCGCGAAGCTGCACACAGTCACACGAAAATAGCTAAAAACATTGTAAATGCATTATTTCTTTTGTCTTTTTTGGCCAAAGGAATTGTTGCAGTCAGGAACTCTGTGTGTGTGTGTGTGTGTGTGTGTAGCCTGATGAATTTTCCTGATTGAAACTGTCTCTTGCTCATGATCGAGTCTTCCTTGAATGCGATCACTACAGGTTTATGGAAGAGATTTTCTGTGAATGATAAGCCTTTATCTGTGTGATCGGTGAAACAAAGCAGAATCAGTCTGCTCAGATCTACAGTGAAATGATACGGCTGTATTCGTACTTTCACAGACGTTTTTTTGTATAGCATAGACAGAGTGGTACATTGGCCTTATAAGCCATAGTTACCACTGGCATTTACAAATGTGTGGTGTAATTTGACATTATTTCTCACTTGTAGCTTATTGAGACTAACATAAGCTCTGCCAAAATAGCAGATTCTACACTTTCAGTCTATGCCATATTTCTGCTCGTCATTGATGATTTTAATTTGATGAACAGTTATTGTTGTGTCTAGAGTCCTTTGCATTTTTGCTGTTTGTCATTTGTCATGACATTGAAACAGCAGGGAAACGCTGGTTGTGCAGAGTTTAACATGTTAAAACAGAATGTAAACTGAGTGTAAAAGCAGCTTGTGCTGGTAACAAAATCCTGTTCATTGGACAACTGAAAACTAATCATGGTAAATGGTTAAACTGTGTTTGTTAGTTGGTTGGTTTTGGGGGTGAGTGAAGGGTGGTTTGGGGTAGAATTTGACTGTTTTTTTATTTTATTTATCATTCTTGTTTTATTTCCATAAAACAATTATGATGATAAGAATACTGCTACGTTACCATTTCTGTATTCTGTTACACAGTCACTTCATTAACTGCCACCATGCGTAGGCCTAGTGTAACTTACTGTGTAATGAAATTATGTAATTACATAACAGCATTTGAACAGTGTAACAAAGTAATGCCTCTCTTTAAGGTTTACAGACCTTCCTTTGAACAGCATAGGCACAGTCGTTTACCTAATTTGTTGTCGTTAACATGGTCATAAAATGGTCTATTTAATGGCAGATATTCCATGAATCTTAATGAATGTCCTGAGGGCTATGACTTGGCATAAATTACCATTACCTATGACTCTGTGGGAGTTATTCTGGTGTTGGACAGTGCCCTGAGGACTATGCCTAGCATTAGCTACTGCTGATTCTGTAAGGTTAATGATTACTCAGTGCAGTGTTCTGTGCGGTTTAAGCCATTTGTTTATAGCCGGACTACTATGATCATGTTTCTACAGCATTACATTTGATTTGACTAATTCTAACCCAAGACATATGCACTTATTCTCACCTTACAGCAGCTTTTACTAACTATATGTTTTTCTGTTCTCTTCAGCCTGCACACATATGCTGTTTTTACACAGTATGACAATTAGTTTACTCATTTTTTTCCTCAAATACAGGAATGGATTGGTGCCAAGAGTGCAGAGTTTGTTTCTGCAGTGCACCTTTGGCAATGTGGCACTGCAGTGTGCAGGCTCCTCTGGCATATTGGACTTGTATTTCCCTTTAATTTCCCTATTTTTCATGTACCACACTTAATCCTGCCTGTCCCTCTGCCTCTTGCTCACTGCTGATTATGCTCAGTGAAGCTCTTCTAAGCAGACCTTGCAATGATGTTTTAGGTGTGTGTCTTCGAGGCTTTTTGTGGTCCTTATCACACATTAGAATGTTAGGTATTAAGGATGAGAATAAAAGAGATTTTTGGTTTTAAATCTTGGGATGGTAATTACACACATTTAAAAACTTACTGCAGCTTTGCTGTTCTCTGCTCTACAGACCACATTTCCAACAGAACAGCTCTGCAGTTATGGAGGGTGTATAACAGAGATATAAATTAAAATGAAATTTGTTTTGAAGATTTTGACAAATAACAGATTTCCTTCACTGATGAGAAAATAATTGTCCTTCTGTAGTTTTTTATCTAGACACAAACGGGGTTAGGCTGACAAAGTGCAATTTATGTAATCATCCTAAAACATGGTTTGATCATTCATTGGGCTCTGAGAATGTCACAATGATGGTTTTTAAAGCTCCCCAAACCTCATCCGCAAAGGCCTTGTTCCATTGTCCAGAGACGTGTCATTAAAAAATATGAGGGAAGGCAGCTTTAATAAAAGACGGGCAGAATTCTTCATGCTCGATGCATGGTGACAGCTCTGACAGTTGTACTGAGCGATTTAAAGGGACGGCTGAGATTTCAGTCAGACTCTGTCAGCTCTATTCAGCATTTCAGATGGAGAACATATTCACTCCCTGTGTCACTTCCCGCTGAGAGAGACATCAAGGAATTTTATGTGAGACACAAGTTTCACTTGCCACACTGAATTGTTGGACTAGTCATGCGTCTATAGCAGACCCTCTGACAACCCTACTCAACAGAGAAGGAATATGATGGAATTGACAAAGTGTAACGAACCAGTATTTTATCAGAATCAGGCTTGTATCAAAGTGAAGTCAGATAGCTGGAAGCCACTGATGATTTCACAGTATTTTCTGTATTGAATAATAATCACTTTATGAAAGGGGACCTAAACTTTTGAGATGTATGATTAATGATAAGTGATGAATGTACATATTTTACCCTCATTACAAATGTATTCAACCAGCCAAGACGTGTTTGATACCCACGATTTGCTTCTTTAGTTTTGCTATGGACCTATTAGGTTACAAGTAATGATCTTACATCTAAATGTTAAAAAAATCTGACAGACTTTATGTGGTTTCTATCACAACAAAATATGCCGATCTGAAACATGTACTGTTTGTCTACTGTCTGTCACTGGGGTCATACCTTCAAGGGTGCGCCTTTAGTACCATTACTACATAACCAGTGGTGGTCTTTACCATCATGCAAACTACCCAAGTATATGGTGGTAGTTGCTCTATACAGCTGGCCACAATTAAACTAAATAAACACATTGTTTCCCTTTATTATTTAAGATTCTAGATTTGTTAACATACCACCTAGCCACCTAATCAGCCCTCTCAAAAGCATGTCTGATTTCTCTTAGTTTTCCTTTGAGTTTTTTTGGCACTCAAAAGGACAGAAAATTGGTGTCTGATGAGGACGAGGTGCTCAGTCAACAGACAAAGATGTTGCATCTGTTGCTATGGTTTGCCCTGAGACTTGATGAGGTTTTAATCAAAACTAACATTGACATTCCTTCTAATGACCCAACACTTTGACCAGAAGTGTTGAATGACCAACATTGAGGACATATCCAAGGCTTTTGCTGAGTCAAATTCAGGTTGGTTCAGTTCTGACTGCAGTAAGTAGAACTACAAAGTAAATATTACATTTTGCATTACAATCAAAAATGTTTGATTGGGGTCTTTAGACATAACTTTGCCTGGACCATCAGAATGACCAAATCTGTCCCAGATTCCAGTACAGTTGCATTAGCTACACATGCCTTGTCTGGACTCCAAATTTGTCAGTTTCTATTTATTTTTTAGAAAGTTATGATAAGTAATAATAGAAATATGGCCCTTTCACCTGGGAAAACCCCCTTTAAGACATGTTTAATAAGTACATGATTAAGCAGAAGTTGTACCTTTGTTTGCAATTTGGAGGACAAAATCTTCATGCACTATACCCTTTTATTCTGAATATGTAGTAGACATTGCTGAATTCTATCTGTCAATAGGGCAAGTTATGTTATTTTCTTTCTGAATTCTTGAGTATGACTGGTTTTCCAGAGGGAGGAATATGTGGTGATACTCTCTAAGTGTAGTGGTATGAGTGACTGTATGATACAGATGTGGCAGATTATGTTAAAAAAGCTGGACCATTCTTTAACATGTCAGTGGTTAACATTTGTGTGCTGACTGAATATTTAAAAAAAGTTAAAATTGGGTAAATATAATTTTTTAAATCTAGACTCTATCTAAGTCTGATCAGACACAGATCAGAATATTTTGCACTACGTTGCATCAGTTAATCTAATTTGCATATTAAACAAATATAATCACCAAAGCCCAATTCTGAAGTCTTTTCTTGACCCATGAAACACAGATATGTCTTCTCTGGTTGTATGAGGCAGCTGTGTATGTGCTGTGTTCCCTCTGGGGCTGCACACTGCAGCTTTCAGGTTAATTAAACTCTCTAAATGACGGATCAGAATGAGTGATTGTTAATCCTTCATCGACTTCATGGCATCTCCTTGTTTAGTGGACCATTGGCTGATGACTGACCAGTAAAGATCTGACCTTTTCTGCAGTGCTGCAAGATTGTGCCTCTGTGATGCCAACTGTGCAGTGTTTATCCCTACGCTGCTTAGATGATTTATGCACAAAGACCAACTCAAACTGTTAACCCTGATGCCTCAATGTGCCTGTCAGTGTCTTTTAGCAAAGAGAGCTTTCCTCTGTCTGCCATAGCTCTAATACAGAATAGTACATTTTAATAGTAATAGCAAAACTAAATATATTCCCACGTGTATTTCTGGTGCATACTGAACATAAAACCAGCAGATGTACGTTTACAGTCATGCTCACAGGTATTTGTTTAGATCTGGGCAGAAACTCCTGTAGTCTTGGTTCATTTATTTGGTACACACCTGTGCTGAGATGGCAGCATTCACACTTGCTTTGACAAACTGGCCCAGCAGAGCAATCGTTCTAATCTAAGAAAACATGCCAAGTGTAAACACACTCCAAGGGCAGTTTCTGCTTTTTTTGTTTTCTTATGTTCTTGTGGCTAACATAATTTGATGACAGCACCAAGGTTCAGTCCAATATTTTCATTATTACACTCTTAAAAATAATTAAATGAATAATAACGAGTATACTGATGCAGTGCCTATTGATTTATGTGACTACAGTGTTTCCTGTCAGTTCTGAGTGTTCCTTTGGGAAAGGTTTTCGAACACTTTGTTCCTCTGTGCTGACAGTAACAGTTATTGTGGTTTTTGAAGACTGTTTACAAGAAGCAACAAAGCTGTTTCTCCACGATTTCTCTCCCATCCTTAGGCCTAGCATGTTTTGCCATGTCATTTAGGACACCATTAGAGGGATTTGCTGAAAGTGAAGGGAATGCCGGACTTCACTGTCTCTAACAGAATTGGGGGTTTCTCTCCTTTATGGGTCTAATAAATCATTTTGCAGCAAATGCTCATGTACAAAATGTGTCTGACCATGCAATGTAGTATACTATAGAACTGGGGTCCTAAACAAAAGAAAGTTGTAATCAAGGTTCACCAAAATCTATTATAATCAGCGTTGCAATGACAGTTCGGGATTCTTTGGATGTTCTGTGTATTGATTGCTGTTTCACCCACATTTTTATGGACATTTATGAAGGAAGCTGACAGTGCAGCAAGTCAAGAGAATATTTCTATTATATTCTAGTGATAATTCTAGTGATAATTCCAGATCCCTCTAGGAAGGTATTGTGTAGCCTTGGCCTAGTATGTCTAGTAGATCTAGCAAAATATTATTTATTTCCCCAAACAGGTTCCGAACCGTGCGCTTGACTTGAGGAACTGAAAAATCACCATTTACATAAGCATGTGTTCATGTGGGCTGTGGCCTAGTGCATAATGTTGAGTATGACTTGTGGCTGATGTGACTGAAAAGGAAGTTTGAATAATAAAGTGAGTCACCCCCTGCACTATAAGGATGAAGACCAGTGTGCAAGAGCCGATGTTAATTTTGCATTTGTAAGTAAATTGCTTTTGTATTATTGAAAGATGTCCATATTCGCACATGAATAAATGTGTTACATTGATGCAGTTCGTGCCAACAGGAAATACCAGTAGGACACATTTAAATCATGTAAACAAAGCTCTGTGTTTTTTACAGTTCAATGGTCTTGCTTTGTCAATTGGACTGAAATGGCATTTCTTGTTCACTTTCTTGCATACTAACATATGATACTCTGTCGAACATGTATCATAATGTGAAGTGTTAACAGGAAAGATAATACTGTTTGTGTAGTAAGTTATGCTTTTTGTAATAACTAGAAGTATTTTGTACCTGTTAGTTCACAGGACATTTACTCAATTACTAAATTTAGCAAATTTACTCCATCCCCCCACACACACATACAGATACACACACACACACACACACACAAATTGTAACTGTACAACTCTGACAGTAAAACACTGATGTCCTGACAGGATTGGTGATTCTATTGCCACAGCAACATGGTTTTTAGGCCTTGAACAAGCTTTACAATGCACCAGTACACTAAAGCTCACTCCTGCAGTTGAGTCAGGCTCTGGGACATGGACAAAAGAGTTTTTCTTTCTGTTCTCCATAGCCTCGTGCTACAGCAACAGCACAGGGAGCCAAAGAGGGGCCCCAACCCTGCAAACACAGTTTCAAGTTTGGGTCAACCCTCACTTAATGATCACCATTGAGATATTTTATTTGAAATATGGAAACTGAAGACTAAGGCTTAGAATTTCTATGCTTGCTATCGCATCAGCAGTTGGGTCTTCCAGGGGTGGGATTTCATTATATAGGTGCACATGAGCCTGAGTCAGGTAGAGCAATCGAATCCACAATGAGCAATTTATTGCCATTGACGCTTCTAGCAAACAGCCCTGTGTTTCCAAGGCCCTATGACCGCAAGGCCTGGCGTTTCTTTTTCATAATGTAGGAAACAGCTCTATGACCTCTGAGCCCTTTGCTCCCTCATTAAAATGTTCTAGGAAACAACTCCTCTCATGGCCTCAATTATGTAGACAATAAATAAATAATTATTTTTAATGAATAATAATTCTAATAATCATTTTTACTTCTTATATATTATTCATTGGGTTGTGGACATCTGACGGGTGTTTCCAAATGCTTTCCTCACACTCTGTTTAAACATTTCAGTGCACAGAAATGATCATCTATGTGGTGATTAGTGGTTATTTAATTTTATTATTAAAATCCCAACATTAACAACACTGCAAAACCTAAACCTTAATGTCATTGCAGCATGCGATTGAGTCAGCATAAATATAGACTTCACAAACAGAATTTACCCATTAAATATTATTTGTTATTTTATGCTACATCCATTTTACATAACCTTTGATGATTCTGGGATCCCAAACCTTTCATAGGTGCATCACAAAAAAGCTGAGGGAACATAGTCCTGGTAACACCAGGGCTTTGGCAAATGAGACCTCAGGAACATAAAACCTTGGTGACAATGGGAATGCCCTCTCTGCTAGACTTTAAGCTAAACTGACCACTTGTCTGGGTTATCTTTCAAAATCCCTTTGCCAAATCCTTTATTATGTCTATTTAAATGCTATATACGCTATTTTATTTACAGTCATAACTAATATTACAGTTGGTCACTGTCCAATTAGATACCTTAAACACACCTATTAATATGTAAGCTTAAGTGTTAATTAGTTCCATTTTTCACATTTTCATGATTATATGAGCTGTATAATTCCATGAAAATGGACCATAGCCACTGGGTGGAGGAACAAGGAGTAGGATGTGTCAAATGCAGAGCAATTTACTGTTGAAGGGCCAGATGGTTAATTTTTCAACACATCTTACTCCACAGTCAGACAGCAGACCTCTCATGACCTAGTGCTCTGAGTGGCACCGCACAGAATGATGCTTTCTTCAGCTATTAGTCATGAACAAGCCTTTTGATGCTTTTTTTAAGTTTTTGCACAGAATTATGCATGATAAGCACGATTATCTACAAAGGGACATCATTTTGTGGGGGGCACTCATTCTCTTTTTCTCTGACAAATTGCCTCTGATTTCTCAGCCTGAGATGGATGGCACTCTTGCCTTTTAGAGTGCAGACAGTCATTTTGTGTGATTGATTGCCATTTAAATCAGCAGTTTTGGCTTTATTGATTAGGCCTGAAACAGCATATGTGTCCAGCTCATTTTTATTGTCTGTCATGCAGCCCTGATCAGAGGCTGAGGGTTTGCAGCAGCACTCTGCTGGAAATGTTTCTAGCATGCAAATGGAGCTCCAGTCTGAAAAGACCCACTGCATCAGAAACCCTGCAATGAAACACTGGTAGAATCACCACAGAACTCTGAAGCACTCCAGGCCACATTAGCCCTCTAAATGAGCTTCTCAGCTTAAATCAACTTAGCTCTCACACTGAGATCAGAGTAGACCTATCTGGGGGTTAAGGAGTGGCATTTCCCCCAAACTGAGAAGTGTTAAATCTCATTAACTAAAGGCAAATCAAGAGACCCTGAGGATGGTAAGAAACAAAAGCAAAAGGGCCCACCTCCTGCAGAAAGTTCAGCATGCTAATAGAACGGCGAGCCTTGAAGCCCGTCTCATGTGATTGGGTGGCTGAGGACACGTAGGGGACATTTATCACTGGGACACAGCACACTGACTCTCTTTGTTTGATTGGGTAAATTAGTGTGAGCTAATTTGCTTCCTCTGCAGAATCCTTTGCAGGGTTTTTCTTGTTGTGTTAATTAGGCTGGAAGAACTCTTTGGTATGCTACATGGATGTCAGTCCAAGGTGAAAGGGAAAGGGGCTAGATCATTGTTATTCATTGCCTGTGCTGGTAAAGTACAATCATTTTTATGGCTATCAAGTATGACGTGCTATTTATGAATGCTTCCATTGCTCTGTCAAATTGCGCATTTCAGCTAAAACCAAGGTAATCATTGCTTCATTTCACAAATTATAGGTTTAATAAATTCCAATTCCAAACTCATTATGCTTATTAAAATCTTGAGAAAACAGCTTTCACGTTTATTATGTTCAGTGATGTATAAACTAAGCCTGGAGTCTGAAAGATGGACCACAGGTGACAAGGCAGAGAAAATCTGTCTAGTGGCTTTAAATCATTTATCACATGGTCACCTGACAAAGCAGAAGCTGTCGGTAGTCATAACTTTTCACAATGAGGTGTATAAATAAAGTATGTTCTTAAAGCCTAAAGTACTGTTCAGATGGGCTTAGTTTTTATTTATTTATTTATTTAGCCTGTATTTAACTAGGAAGTCTCTTGAGATTAAATCTTTTTTCAAGAGAGACCTTAGTTTTAAATGGAGAGGTAGGGTAATATTATTATTAGCAGTGTTTCTTGGATTTTTAGCTTCCTTCAAATCCAATGTCTGTAATTGTTTGGACTGTGTGTTCCAGTGATGGCAAAAATTCAGCAACTTTTTACATGCTATAAAACAAGTTATGGACATAACCTCGGGTAATCCTGATCATGTGTAAAATGTCATGTTATTTATTAGATTTCAGCATCATGAATAAATAAATAAATTCTTATACTCCAGCATGACTAGTGAAGCATTTTTGTGTGGTTTTCTTAAATATGGAGGCATCTGAAGAATTAGTATTAGTTTTGTTTTCAGTGGCCCAAATCAAGCCACATTTCCTACATCATGTACTATGTTGAACATTAAAGCATTAAATTGTCCTGATTTTTTATTTTTTTTTTGCAGTGATGATGACTAATGTAAGATCTTAAGGGACCAATGATAATGGCACACTGCATTGATACCTTAAAATTACATTACCCCCCAGGTAAAACAAATCCAATCCCAATACTTTTTAAGAACTAAAGTCGAATACACATATATGTGGAAAATGGCCAAATACAGGACTTAAGTCTGTAATACCATCCTAATAGTCTATAAGTCTGTAATACCATCATTGTTGTCACAGTGGTGGTGTAATGGTTAGGGCCTTGTTTGGGAACAGAAGGTCACAGGTTCAAGTCCTGACATGAGTACCAATTGGGCACCATGCCACTACACTGCTCCCTGGGCGCTTCTCATAGCTGCTCACTGCTCCACGTGTGCATGTGTGATGGGTTAAATGCATAGGCCAGAATTCATTGTGGTGCACTTTGTGTCACTGAGTGTTTTCACAATGACAAATAAGTCACTTTCTTTTATAAGCACAAACTAACAGATATTTTTTCTCTTTCAGGATGCTAAAGTGCGTGAGCAGCTTGGTGCTGCCACCATGGTGGGGAAAATGGAGAACAGGATGGTGACAGTAGTGACTGGTACAGACATGGTTAATATCACCTACCTACACTTCATGGCGTTTCAGGAAGAAGTGGCCAAGGTAATTAAATAAGTTTTGTATATAT
>JBBPDA010000152.1:6417627-6428756 GCA_037974385.1 Arnoldichthys spilopterus | reverse complement strand
ATATATAAAGAGCATATTACATTACATTATTACATTATATTAACTCACAAGGGTTGCAATACCTACAGTTTGCAAAATGATGCATGTATATGTTGTCATTATCGCTGTTCATTACTTATTCTAAGAAATATTGTGAAAAATTACAATGTGTTTTTTAGTTGTTTGCTACTGGTAGGAAAAACATCTATGTAGAAAAAAAATTCAGAACACCGGACTTGAGCTTAGAAAGGCCGTGTGGATGGTCTGATTCCCTGCAACATCCAGAAAAATGGTCTGCATTTGATTTGCGCTCCCCTAACACCACAGATGTCAGGAAAACGCTGAATTAAGACGTCTGTGTGAACAGGGTCTTACTAATTAATTGGTCTGCTTTGTTTTTAACTGCTGTTTACTATATTTTACTGCAGTCAAAAGTGTGTTTTTATGAAATTCTACTTGCTGTATTTGTAGGAATGGGCTGAGGAGCTTTTCAGCTTGGCCTCAAACCTCCTGGCCCAAAACATGTCACGGGAGTCCTGTTTAGAAAAAGTGTGAGTACACCGTTTTCAATCCCTCATATTTCTTTAACCAGTCAGATAGCCGTCTGCTGCAGTAGTCTCTCTGAAATGTACATTCTTAGTGGACTATGGTGCCACATTTTCTAGTCTCTTCAGCACTATTTTAGCGTACACCATGGAACTGTACACCTCCATAATAATAAAACTGCTCTACTAGGAGCTTCCAAATTGAGCAGTAAAACTTCATAAATCAATACTTGGCCCACTGAAGTAAAGACTGATGCTTAGGACTATATATTCAACTAGTGGCCCTAAGGCAAGCAGTGCTTTAAAGTTTATGGCGAATTGAAGCAGCATTTAATCAATGCCAAACAGAAAGCACTTCTACAGTGTGATCATTTCACACTGTTGTGTTTATGGTTGTGGCATTGTATGTACTGTATAGAGCCTCAAAATGGCTGGGTTCTGTCTTTTTGTAATTAGTTTAGTCTTTATGCCAGAGCTATAGTAAATGAAATGGTACAGTGGGAGGCTAAAGTGCTAGCTCTCCGCTTTCAGTCATATTCTCTTTTATTTTAAATGACCAATCAAGACATTATAGGCATTAGTTATTCTTTTTTTAGAGTAATGAAAGTGTCCTTAAAAGTTTTTTGTTGCACAAATGAATTTATTGCTATGATGTTGCATTCATGGGCTTTATTGGGCTTCAGTGCATGCACAAAATGGGCATTGTGTTGCTTTGTCTTTTAGGACCTGGAGTTGTCGCCTGACAACATGCTGTCTAAAGACTGTTCAGTGAAAGTAAAGTGGGCAAATTAACTTGAAACTGTTCTCATATAACTCATTTACATTAAAGTTCTAGCTAAAACATACATACCCCAGGACCAAGATTTTCTCTTATTAAGAGCATGTTTTAAACGTTCCAACTCCTCTTTCTCTAGAAGCAAACCAGAAAATGTTTGCATTCTCAAAGAGCCCACTGCAGATCCCTGAATATTTGATGGAAAAAATGTGCATCAACTGAGCAGTGCTGAATGTCTAGCCAGGCTGTCAAAAACTTTTCTTTGTACAAAACTATACTTGTAGAACCTTAGAGTGTAATCCACACACGGACAATTACAGGAAGGTTTCAAGAACAAGACAATTAAGACTGCAGTTAACTAAAATTGTTTCTGTCCAATTCTGAAACAGTGTTTTATGAATGCAGTTGTGTAGCATATAGGTAAAGAGAAGGAACAAAGGGCCTAACAGATAATCCAGAGTGTGCCACATCTTTAAAACATGTGGATAGAGAAATGCTTTGGGATGTAAACCATCTCATCTATGCTAAACAATAATTTAACTACACAAGTCTTGTAGTTCAAGTCCAAGATCTTGTCTGTATGGTCTTTTGTCTTGCAGCCAAACAGTGACATGAAACACACAATCCTGGCAGCAGTTTTTTTCTGGGCCAAAATCAGAACATTTTAAAATGGCAAGTCAAACACCTGACCAAATGCTGGCAAGGAATCCAAAGACTAAAAGCCCTCAGAATAAATAGAAAGTAAATTTTTTTTTACCATGGATAATGCCCAGTACCTGGGAACTTGAATTCGGGATGTCATTACATGCAAAAGTTGTACAATGAACATTCTTACCAAACATTGTGGTTTTTCATTGAAATGCTTTTGGGGCACATTTTCTAACCTTTCTTCAAAATTAAACAGGCCCTTTTGTTACTGTGCCTTTATGACAGATCAATATGTAAATTAGCTCTGTTCTGATTAGCTATTCTGTTGTGTGCCTCTTTCAAAAAGCAGTTGAGACCCTCCTTATAACATCATCATGAACAGATGAGGCTAAAATTCTGCTGAAAAGGCAATAATATATATGAATGTTTTGGTTTTTGTGACATCACATGAAGTGTATTCAGAGCAGGCTATTTTTCTCTTAGTTTCAATATATGGGCTGAGGAATGAATAGCATGTTTTGAGACTTTAACTGTGTTTACATATTTCATTGAACAATTTTTTTAAGCAAAGAACATTAATTTTTCCATGATGTTGGCCTTTATGTCCAAACTCAGTATTTCATTACCTTCTTTAAATGTGCATTGTGTCTGGTCCATAAACTGTTAGCTTAGTTCAGGAAAACAGAATTTAATGAGGCACACTGTGTATCACTTAACTGTTTCCATGTGTCTCATAGTATCATATTTTTGCCATTATTGTTCACTCTTGGGAAAAGATATGCAAATTAAAATGTGCTTTCAATGGCCTTCTGAATCACTTATAAATGACATTTCACTTTAGCACCTCATTGTGTCACTTACATTAGCATATAAACACAAGGAAATGTCACTTTTGTGGTTCTTAGAGCTAGTCATTCCAGTCATAGTTGTAAACTAACACAGACATTGAAATATTAGGGAGGTTTATTGCACTGTAGTCTGTGAGTGACCACCTTTTACTTGACTTTGAGTCACTCCCACTGTCCTTTGCTTAACTCTAATCAAAGAAAAACACACAGAGCCACAGCAGAAGCATGTAATCATCCATTTAGCAGTTCCAATGCTATTAAATGGAGGAACCGGGTGACTGGGCATTTACTCAGGCCTGGGCAGCAGCTGCATAGCGACAGCAGCAGTTAAGATGTCTGTGTGCCACAGACCAGATTTGTCCAGTCACACAGTGGGTGGCCATCAGTGGATGCGAGATGGTCAGTGGCGCTGTAACCCTTACCCCCAATGGTTAACTAATACCAATGACTTTGCCCTCAGATGATGTAACACCTGTAAGGGCGACTGCATAATGGACATTAATTATTTGTGAAAAAGCCACTTATCACTGAGTGCATAATGATGGCTCAAGTTGCATTCAGGCTATTTTTAGCCCAGCGGTGTAACTCATGCTCTACTGCCAATGCAAAACATCCTGGGATTGTGGAGCAATGCATGAAATGTAAATACGTACAAACACACACCCCACACGCCCAAAGATATTCGCACAAAGGCTATAATTAGAAGCACATTGGGACAGTTTGCACTGCCACACACACAAACAAATTTTGACAGAAGGCTTATTGATTTCAGGCAAATGAGACTGGCCCATTTTCATGCATATAAATGCACAAAACTTCAGTGGTATTTATAATGGTAATCTAATGAATGCATCTACAGTTCATGCTTTTGTCCCAAGGATAGGGTGGAATATATTTATAAAAAAAGTGATGGGTTCTAAAAGGATGTTTTTATATTCACTCCATCACAGATATAGTAGACTGCTGCTGCAGCTCACCCCTGAGGGATGTATTCCTGTGAAAAAGTGAGTAACACACAGACTGCTCAGTCATTTATCGGTGAATAACATTCACTTACTGTATCTGAAGTTAATGCATCTATAACGGTCATGAATTACGCCCTTACAGTGAAAGATGAATGATGAAAATGAAGTGAATGAAAGGTAACAAAACAAGTATGTTGGGAATGTTTTAACAGACAGCGTATCATCTCCAACACTGTATGTGCAAAAATGTGTTGAATCCTGCTAATCCAGAATTTCTACTGAAATAAGGGGTATTAGCAGGGAGTTTGCCCCCTCCCCCACCTCCTCACCCCTTTGCTGCTCTAGGAGCCTCTATTTAGACGGGGAGGCATTAAACTAGATCAAACACACGCACATCATTGCTGTGAATTTAACACAAAAGCATTAGTAAAGTCAGATTCTGGTGATGGATGATTAGAGCACAAACTCCACTCCAGCTCATTCCAAGGTATTGGATGGAGCCCTGTCACTCCAGTTCCACTGCTGCACAGCACAATGCTGTGGGGTTTATACCCCTTTAGCTGATGCTTGGCATCGGGCATTCATCTATGGCTGCTCCAAGGCATTTTGTTCTATGGGCAGTGCTTTTCCATGAAGATTGCACAAGCTCTGAGCGTGCAGCTGAACACCTATGTCACTAACAAATGTGCCTTAGCTGAATTTGCAAAACAGAAGGGGTTTCTGGAGATACATTTGGGCATTTAGTGTTTGTCCATAGATATGTAGATTCAATGGTCTATAACGTTAAAGGCAGCATTTGATTTACTTGTTTCAAATGTTTGCATATGAATGAAACATATTACAGCCATACAAATATTACCCAAATTAAACTGGAAGATACCACTGTGTTATGGTAGAAACTGAATTTTATTTATTTTCTGTGTTTATACTGTATTTATGTTCATTTCATCTTATTTAGGTATATATTCAGTTCAACACTAGTTTAGTACCATGAGTGGCTTTGATAAAATATCCTTTATTATGTCTTAACAGTTCTTGTGTGCTCTCTTTTAGCATCTTCCGAGTGTTTTCAGCAGACAGGAAGCGAGTTGAGAACGCGTTGGAGATCTGTGGCCTTCCATCTGGAAGAGTAAGCTCTGGCTTATGTCTGTCAGTGCACTAGTTTTTGTCTTTTGCCATTGAGGTTCTGTAATCGTGTAGCTGCAAAGAAAGTTCAGCTTTAGTTTTGAAAAAAAGGAGATGATTGTAATTTGTTTTCAGTATTAAACAGCACAAACACACTGGAGATAGAACTGTGTACTCAAAGGTAACATCTTATACATTATTTAAATAATTGAATTCTGATCCCTGACAAAATTATATTCTCTGCTGATAGGATCATAAAGCAATCTTGCTTTAAAACTACAGTGTGACGGATCATTCCTAAGGGACTAAAATACCTCCTGTCAGTAAATATTATGGGAACTGGGGAAGAAAAAACATTCAAAATGTCCCTGGAAAACCTTACCCACCAAGAATCTGAAAACACAAGAACACAGAGGACATGCCATCATCTAGCAATTAGTTGTTACTAATTTAACTCCTACTAAGTAGTCCTGTCATCATTAGATTTCAATTAAAATGTATCATATCATATTATCATACTGAAAAAAATCATATATGTAAATTATTATATTTATTTGTTTGACTCTCTTTAAAACCTATGATTTAACCATCAAAATAATATTCAACTGCTCATGTAATCAATACACCTGAGCTGCTAAGAGGTAGGACTGCAAAGACACCTGGGAACACACACACACACACACACACACACATTTGCAAAAATAGAGCTAGTCTGTCCATAATTACTCAATTAGCTGCAGACGCAAGTAGTGTATTGCTGTATTAGAGCCCGGCTGGGATTTGTTGTTGTTGCGATGTGTAATTAATTACAGCTAAATGCTGGCGGTGCTAATCCTTAACTATGCCTTTAACCCTGACTCACTGACTCCTGCAGAGCCGGCTGTCTATATTTGTAAGAGCTCATGGAAAGCCTCAGAGAATTCCTCAATATGTGTTCATTAGAGCCTCTGCCTAAGTTTCTATTCTCTTTTACATTCACACATTCTTTCTCTTATTCTTCTCATACCTTTTACTTACTGTCAAGTTCACCATTTTCCAAATCCAATTATTATTATTAATGATAGAGGCAGTGGTGGCCTAGTGGTTAGGACACTGCCTTTGAGACCTGAAGGTCTCAGGTTCGAGTCCCTGCCCCGGCACTACTGAGGTACCCTTGAGCAAGGTACCGTCCTGCTACACTGCTCCCCGGGCGCTGTTGATAGCTGCCCGCTGCTCCACGTGTGCACGTATGATGGGTTAAATACAAAGGTTGCATTTCGTTGTGGTGCTTGAGTGTGTTCACAATGACAAATAGTCACCTTCACTCACCTTCACTTATTATATGTGACATTATTACACAGAAAGCTTTAAATTTAGATTCTATTCTGTATGTGTTTTAAAGTATAGAAAATGTGTTCCACATGTATCACTTATTCTTGAGATTCGGTTCACACACATGTATCCTGATATTTTTCTTTAGATTTTGCTGATATATTTTGAATTCATTGTTCCATCAATTATGACAGGCTTTCCTGGCCAAGATGCAGCGAAACACACTCAAACCATGACACTATCTTCACCATGCTGTCCACGCAATCTTTAGCAATCTGGGCAGAATGAGCAGATGGACTAAAATGTTCCTTTTGGAGAGCAGTTGTTTTTTTCTTGGAGTGATCATTATGGGTAAAGCACTCATGGAGAGGGTCACAATGGTCTTGAATCCCCTCTTTTTGTACACAATCTGACTGTGAATTTGTGAGTTCAAAGTCTTTTTACAGATCTGACCTCTTTCACGCTGATGATCTTCAACAAATGTTTTCTGAGGTCCTCAGAATATACACTTACACAGAGATACACACAAACATGTGTTTTGAAGATAAAACTTTCATAGATCCCTGTTTAAAAGAGGAAAAAAATAACAGGGTGCCCACTCATGCTTGATTGATATCCCATTGATTAAAAATACCTGACCTTTAATTTCACCTTGAAGTTAATCGCTAATCCTAGTGGTTCATATACTATTGCTGCTCACAGATATGTAACATTAGATAATTTTCCTTAATAAATAAATGACCAATTGTAATAATTTTGTTTCATTTATTTAATTGGGTTTCTTTATATACTGATTTTTTTAGATCATATTTATACAGCAATATAGAAAATTGTAAAAGCTTCACAAACTTTCAAGCACCATATTATATCTAAACAAACCTCTGTAGGTTCTATGTGGTTGTCAGGTTTTGCTCAACAGATCACCTATTCATTGGTAGCTAGCAATAAATGATCTGCTTTATCAGTTGCTGCTGACAGATAAATGACGAAAGAGAGACAGTGGTGCTTACAGAGAACTTTAGCTCTGTCACAGTGAGTAATGGAGCTGTTTTCGTGCCACGTTCCTTTCACTTCTCAACTTTACTATATTGTCTTCTAGAGAGACGCTGAGTCCTTCTATCACACAGAAACCCACTTGATCTATTTTTCAGAAAATAATGAGGTTTTACAGCATTTTTTTATTTTCTGCTGTAAATTCTGGAACACAATTCATTATTTCTTAGAAATTAGATTTTTATGGATTTTGATTTTAAATACTTGTGTGAGCAGGATAGTCTGCTGCTGTATGCACAAGTAAAACTAGCTGTGTGGTAAAGAGCTGACTGTGTGTGCCTTTAAGTCTGTCTGTGCACATCACTCCATCACAGACATAGTAGAAAACTCTCATCAGACATGCCTCACAGCACAGTAGGAACCTACTGAGTTTGAGTGATCTGCTGATACCTGGTGCCTGACATGAATGGTTAAATCAGCTATTGACATGAAGTCATTGTTTTTATCCGGTCCCAAAACTGAAAGTACTGGGGCAGAAAAGACGATCATTTACAAACTCATTTTCCAGAAAAGTTGGGATATTCTCCAAGATGTGATAAAAAAGTGATTTTGAGATATGTTATATTATTCATGTGATGGATAAATTGCACTTCTGACAATGATAAAAAGGTAAATGATGCTCTCATTGTCTCCAGACAGCCGAAGGCTACAGGTTTTTTGGCTGACCATCCCAATTGGTTTGATGCAGTCAAAGACGGCTCATCCTCACTTTACAATGTTGCATTCTTCATTGATCATTATCCTTAATGAAACCTGTCTTGGGAGAACCTTTGTCTTTAATGACCACTGGTCCATGTAATTGGCCATGTTGAGTTCTAGCTCACTTTCTTTTGGCTTGACGTTTTTTTGTCTTTTTTTATTATTCGACTGTCCACTCACACTACTCTAGAATTGGCAGCTAAGTGCGAATGAATCTGTGCAGGTGATTGAAAAATCATTTACACTGTCTTGTTCAATTACTGTCAGCCCTTTTATAGAGGTTAACAAAACCAGGTGCTTTTGATACTCATGGCCTTTTTTTTCTGTTGATTTGTTTTCTTTCTTTTTTCCTCCCTCCAGAATGACGTAATCCATCAGCAACAATTCGCACCAGAAATATACAGAGTGTTTCTAAATAACATCTGTCCCCGGAAGGACATCGATACCATCTTCTCAGAAATGTAAGCCCCTTTATGCTTCATGCGGAGTCCAGTTTTATGATGGAAATTGCTGTGGTACCTTCCCACAGGCATGTAAAGCTGGTCTGCTGGGAAGGCTAGATAGTCCTAGAAAGAAATGCAGCCGCTTCTGTAATTCTGGACACTACACCCTTGCAAATTAAACCCATAAATCAAATAGAGTGCTGGAAGAGAGACATGATAAGAGAGTCACAAGTGTATGACGAATTGGTAGGGACAAGCATAGTAAGCTGTTGTTCAAGTATCCTTAACAAGTCCCTGTACCATAATAGCATCATTTAAATGTTGACTCCCAAAATTAAATGGTCATTTACTCTACAATTAGGTCATAGTACACAGGTTACACACAGACCTACAGGTCGCCAGTTGTAGTAAGCCAGGACATAAAAGGCAGTTGAATTATGATGCCATGTAGAACAAAAGTACAGATGAGATTCAGGGGTCAGCATGGTTGCTCTTACTGCTTTTAGCTATGCAATACATTTTTGTCAATTTTTATAGATAACCACATAAACAAGTCTAACAGGACATTTACTCATAGCCACAGCTGATGTAAACATGCCTATTTGAATCTGACAGTAGTGCTGTGTAATCTCTAATGCAAGATTTTCCTGCTTAAACACTAGAGAAAGCCTCTGTTAAGAATGAGAGGAACCTTTGAAAGTACCACTACAGAGCACTGAAGTGGTCACTTGAGGGTGGGCCAGCTGTCTTGCTAAACCAGAATGAAGCCAGCTAGCTATACTAACATTACTGCTAGGAGGCAAAGATTTACTGGCTGTATTTATTGGTCTCTGCAATATCATATAACATGTTAACTTCCATATTAAAGGATTGGTTTGGTGAAAAGTCAAATTTGCTAAAGTTTCCACCTATACCAGATGTGGTCATTTAGTCAAGACATGTTTTTGGTCCAAATTTTATTTCTTTATTTTAGAAGTTGAATTTCAAAGCCAGTGTTGCTCCCTTAACACATTTTAAATCTTCTCCCAACCCACACAAACCACAAGCAGGTCTTTTTTTAAAGTGGCATAGGCTTGTGAATTTGGTTAAGGACACAATATGACTTGCAGTGAGCCATAAAAATCAACAAAACTTTACAGTTAATATGCATCATGGGTTATCCCAAGGGACCGCAAAAACACACAGACAGTTACACATGATGTCTATTGGAGGAGGAATTACATACACATTGTTTACACCATTTAAGGTGGTTTGAATGATGGATCATACATCATACACTGTGCTTATTTGTACTTATTGCTTGCCACTTACTGGCAACTGTTTTGGACAACACAAGGACTAGAAACGACTGATCTTGGATGAAACGCTACCCTACCTTTCATGATTTTTACCACAGAAGCTGATTCTAGATCAGTACTCCTACTCTTGAGGCGGGTTGTGAAAACAGCCCGTTGTCTAAAAAGGCTGGCCGCAGTGTTCGGCTACACAGTGAAGTTTTATTCATTTTTATAGCTCACAGTAAGTCATACTTTGTCATAAACCACATCAACAAGCCTGCGCCACTTCAATGAAGAGCTGGATGTGATTTAAGTGGGTTGAGGGAAGTTTTGAATGTATTTCTGGAAATGATTTGGGAGACTATTGGCTTTTAGTGTTCGTTGGCTATATTACCCTCACAGTGCCACTTCTGAACTATATAAGCAAAATTTGGATACCAACGGCCAGGATGCCCCCTTAACAGCTCAAGTAGATTTAGACATGCAGTTTGCTAAGTCGAAACATCTCTCTAAGCTTCCAAAGCATTAGCCTCATTGTTCCAGCAACAAATTAAGGAAGCAAAGGTAAGACAAAGAACGTGTCATGATCAACAATTTCCAGAGGGCAGAACTGATATTTTGCTGAACAATCACTTTAACTTCACTTCTTTTATCTTTCTCACTCTCCAGTGGTGCTAAGAGCAGGCCATACCTCACAGTAGAGCAGATGACAGACTTCATCAACAATAAGCAGCGAGACCCACGACTCAACGAGATTCTGTACCCACCCCTGAAACCTGAGCAGGTGCAGGCCCTGGTGGAGAAGTACGAGCCTGACACCATGCTCTACCAGCGAGGTGAGTGAATCCTCCTGCCAATCAATTCAAGGTGGTCTTTAAAAAAAGCAACTCTTTTTCGTGAGTAAATAAGTGCAGCTGTTTTCAGGAAGGACGGATCTGAGTGGTACCCCATGCTCTCTGCGGGGCTCTGAACTTGGCAAAGTTGTTGCCGTAGTAACTGTTGTGCTACAGAAACGCTGTGAGTTTGGAGGCCCAGTGGGATGCTGGAATGGAATGTTAGCAATAGAGATGAGTTCTGTACTGTAACTTACACACACACACACACATACACACAGACATGGGGAGGGTGTAAGAATCTCCCTCCCAGAGTCATGTTTACAAATGTATAGTCCTCACACAGCTGTCACTTCAGTATGTACAGCTGTTATTGCCAGCATAATCCGTCAGTTCAGTGAACGCACACACACATATATTCTCACACACCTGTGCACACTCAGTTGCTTTTATACAGTTTCAGGTTATGACGTTATACATATGTTTAATTAGTGTTACATATGTTAAACTACGTATATGCCATATAGACTGACTAAATTTTTGCAAATTTATTGAAAAAGAAAAACTGAAATATCACATGGTCCTAAGTATTCAGACCCTTTGCTCAGTATTTAGTAGAAGCACCTTT
>JBBPDA010000152.1:6405082-6416149 GCA_037974385.1 Arnoldichthys spilopterus | reverse complement strand
TTCAATTTCAGACCCGTTCATTAAAAAAAAAAAAAAAAAAAGGTGTGTATGTATGTATATATATATATATATATATATATATATATATATAAATACATTTATAATTAAACTTTCAAATTTTGTTTTGTAACTCACTTACTTGTTCAGGTTTAGCAGGCTTACAATTTTCCACCAGGGGACACCATTAGCAGTCGAATAACTTTTGATGCTTTATAAGAGCAGCGTTTTGTCAGTAACATTGTTCATTCTTGTTGTCTGGTTTTGTAATGAAGTCAGGACATTCTTATCCTGAAAATGTGAAAATAAAACAACATATACACACAACACACACTCCATCCATGCTACAGAGCAGTGTCCCCATTGGGACGATTTTTGTGAAAACAGCCGCTGCACAAGCTGCACAGATTCAGTTCTGAATCACACTCCCTGTCTGTTACACTGCCAACTCTGCCTTCTGCTCGCAACCCAGACACACAGTCTGTTCTGTTACAGAACTATGGCGCTGAATCTGTGAAGAGGCTGTATGATTTTTCCCTCACAATCGCAACTAATTGAATGGTGCATACAGAGGAGATTATTTTTGTTTTGAGTGTGTAACTTTGTTCATAGAGAGACTAAAGACTAAAGCCTGAGGCTTATGTAGCACTAAAAACAGAACCGGTTGAATCTCTTTTGAGCTGAATAATTCAGAATTCACAATTCATTTGGTTAATAGGAGCCAAGCCATCATGGCCAATGGCATGTCACTCATCATTTACAGTGCAGTTTGAAGCTGCAAAGCTGTGAATGTCATTTGTTTTTGCAGCGTTCTTTTGCCTAAGGAGGCTTTGCTGCAACCATCTGTTTGACAGTTCTCCCACATGCTCTCCTACAGGTCCTCTACATGAATTTGCTTTCTCCCCCCTTGTTCTGCCACTTCCAAAAAGAGCTTGCACATTTCAGAGAGCACTGGGCCAGTGCTTTAATGAATTCTTCGTGTTCTCTATCCACACTGGCCAAACTCAGAAGACTTTAATATGGCATATGTTTACAAGTTTTTATATCCAGTTTCTATTTTTTGCTTTTTGTTTCAGTGCAAAATATTAGAAACAATGTGAATTGTAAAGGATTTGTACTTTTTTTCACATAGAAAATCAACAAAATGTTATGTGACCATGGTGAAATTACATATTGCTTCATGTAGCCCTAACTTAAAAAAATAGAATGAGAAAGTACAGTAGGTCAAGTCAAGCCAACTTTACCTATGTGGCAACTGATGTTGTCACAAAGCAGCTTTACAGAATCTGGGTCCGAGCCCTTCATGAGTGAGCCAAAGGTGACAGAGGCAAGGAAGAAACCTTGGTAGACACAAGGGCTTGGTAGAAGTAGAACCCCTCCTCCTCTGGTCGGGAAGCCCCAGTGATGGGTGATCTAGTCATAAGAAACAAGAGGGGCAGCAGTTGCTGTCCATATGGGGCAATCTTCAGCAGGTGTGAGTGGGTTTCAGTGGCAGCCAAAGTAAGCTTTAAGTGAACCCTCAAAATAAAGCGTGACAGTCATTGGCTCTTGAGTAGCAGGAGTATATATAAAAAACTGGGATTCTGGGAGATTCCCTCACTGCTTTAGGACTCCACTTCTTAATTGAGCACTATACCAGATTCTATAGTTAATTCAACAGACTGTGTCTTCCCCTCCAGTCTCAAAGCAGCATTCTCAGTATGGTCTTCATCCACAGCTTTCCCTCAAAAGGCTGAAAAGGTGAGGTCTCGCTGAGATGAAAGTCACTCTCCATGGCCTCATTAGGGAGAGCATGTTCAGATGTCAGTGGAAAAAACGCTGTTAATTAGGTTGAGGAAGTCTTCCGAGGGCATGGCGGGATTAATTAGCGTAAAGTGGCCAGAGGGACTGAGGGGATCTCCCATAGACTGAGCTTTACCTGGAAGAGCTGGAGGTGCTGAAAGTGGGCTGTCTTTCTCATCAACACCCACCTGTCAAGAGATGAGGCACCTAAATGTTCAGCAAGCTTTGGCCGTCACTGACCATCACACTAATTGGAAGATAGAGTGGGCAAGCTTCATCCTAGCTGCAGTCGAAGTTTCGTCAGGTTTTTTTCCCCATACTTTCCATTTGTTGTGGAAAGTGAAAAATTTTAGCATTTAAGTATGTATGCGTTCGTTTTTGGATAATTGGGAATCAAAACCGTTCATTCAATCCAGTGGGTGAGGGGACCAAAAGGAAGGCAGAAGCAAAATGAATTCTGAAGTGTACTGAAGTGTCTTAACTTCTCTGATCTGAAGGACCGCTATATTGCTACCAAATGAACTTTGGACTTCTTAGAAGCCAAGGAAGGGAATGTATTTAGTTTCATAGTGTTCACAAATAATGCCAATAGCAAAAAATGTTATCTGAAAAATGTATTTATGGTAATTTGTCTAATTCCTTTCATCGCCCAGGCAAACTAGGAGACAATGCATAAAATATGTTAATACTCTCAAAGTAAAGCTGTCATTCAGGACTCTACTCTCGTAGTCTCCAATTACTTCACTTTAAATCCAGTGTGCTTTAATACAGAGCTAAAACAAAGATTTTGTTGCCTTTAATTATATGAAGATTACATGTTGCAGCACAACTGAAAATCAGTACTTAAGATGACTGTGTAATTCTTTTTCCTTTTCTAAGTGTGTCTTCTCTTCAACTGCAGGTCAGATTTCTGTGGAAGGCTTTGCAAGGTATCTAAGTGGAGATGAAAACAGCATAATTCCTCCTGAAAAGTTGGACCAGAATGAAGACATGACACTTCCCCTATCTCACTACTTTATTAACTCCTCCCACAACACCTACCTCACAGGTCAGCCAACCAGATCACTTATGCAATACTGGTTCAGCCAGTAAGCTCAGCACTAATTACACTGTACCATTTGTGTGCATCCTTTCCATATGAATAAACTATTTGCTTTTGGCAGTAATATATAATACATTTTATTAAAGTGGAAATGACATACACATATAATATGAATATTAATACTAATGTGTGTTAGTGAAAAAGCACTATAACCTACGGCTGAAAAAATATAACCAAAACAACCTCCATTTTCCTGCCTCATTTAAAGAAATGATGTACATTGGCGTTACATAATGCATTTACAGATATAAGTGGGTCCCCATCCTTTACTCATGTTCTCCAGAACTCAGTCATAGTTATTACAAGACCTCAAGGTTTCTGTATTAGATATACATACTAAATATTCAGCATTTTCAGAGCCTTGAGAGGTTCCATATGAAACATTTATCATCCCTACCACCACCTTTTTGAAATGCTAACCTCATTAATATTCATCTAACTAGTGCACCAATCTTTAATCTTTCTCAAAGACTTCAGATGTAGACAGTGATGAGAGTAAAACTCAAATTGGAGTGTCACTGTTTGATCCTGGAGCTTGTATTGCTACTCATCTGCTCATTCGATATCATACCAGGCATGCAATGCCCCACTGTGTGCTGAATTTCTTCTGAAGGGAAGGTTGTATTATTAAATCTCTTGAATTTGTCCAGGATGTTTCATGGGGGTTTTATGTCAGGCACTACCAACAGCCATCTCTTCAGATGGTCTAAACAAAATGGAGGCCTGACCAAATTAAATTTGGTATCAGTCCAAAAATGTGTACATTATACAAATTACTACAAGCATTATATTCCCAAAACTGGATGCCAAGCCTATTCTCATTTACTGATAGTTCTAATGGACTTGTTTTCAGACGAAAGCATTAATTTTATGTGTAATGCTACTGCAAACAATTGAAATATAATGCAGTATGGATGTTTCTGGAGCTCGCTGGGTGCAGAAGATGAGAAAGCATTTACTGGAAACTCTAAAAGGCTTTTATCTGGAAAATGACCAGAAATGTCTCTGAGGCTACTTACAGTGCTTTAGTATTATGATGCTAATAGGGAAGTAATTGCTTTGCTGCTAATGATAATGCAGTTGTGGTCGGCTCTGTCACACCCATTCTTTCCAAGAATCCTTGGATAGCTTTTTGAACATGCATGTGGAGAATTTTTGGTTATGGCTGTCTATATATTACGCATTTTTGGACCCTACATTATTCACTGTATTGTATTTTTTCTACCCACACAGGAATGTGATGTCGTGCACATACTCTCAGATACTGTGAATCCTGCTTTGTTGTTAAGGATGCTGTGGTTGTGGTTATAACATGTTTAATGTGTAAAGCCTTCTGTATGATTTCTGCAGCTGGACAGCTGGCGGGAAACTCCTCTGTGGAGATGTATAGGCAGGTGCTGCTGTCCGGCTGCCGCTGTGTGGAGCTGGACTGCTGGAAGGGCCGCACAGCTGAGGAGGAACCAGTCATCACCCACGGATTCACCATGACCTCAGAAATCTCCTTTAAGGTAAACTAGGCCCAAGGTGAGAACAGGTCAAGAAAATGCTAGAAAGAGAGCCATGAAACGAGATACACCATATGGACAAGCTGGATGGTGGCTTTATTCTCTCAACATACAAGTTACTACACAAATACATGTACAACATACGTTTAGCGTGTGCTTCCTTAGTTTTGCACTGAAGTAATAAGGCTTGTGTAGGACAAACGTATAGGCAACCATTGGGCCTTTTACATATTTGTATACGTAAAATGTAATCTTACAGTGTCAGAAACCATATAAACAAGTCTATGTGAGATTACTTCACTTGTCATGGTTTGAGGCAAGTGGGATGATTTAGGCATGCGGTTAGCACAGTGCTAATTGGTGGCTTTGAGCCTCCATTACACTTAACTACACTGGCCTCTTTTGTGCTAGAGCACAAAATTGAAAAAGCAAACTTAGAACACAGAAGATGTCATGGCTGGTCAGCTACATTTGGTTTGAAGGAAAAGCTGTGTCAGTATTATTTTTTACTGAACAATCTTAAAATGGTGTGCATTCCTACTTTACTTGTCTTGAGTTTGTTCCATTGCCTCACCCTGCATACAACAGACGTTTTCAGGTCGTCATTCAAACCACACTGGCGTTTCTGTTTGATGACTGTGCTAATGTTAGCCTTGTAACTCCAGTGCAAAACTAACAAAGCAAAATTCACACCAAACATCAAAAAGTTTTTTCGTCTTTAAAACAAAGAAAAACTCTATTGTTTATACGTAGACCCAGCAATCAGTCTGTGTGAAAGAAGAAATGCAGAGAAAGAGAGAGTTTTTCAATCAAATTCAGTGCCTTAATGAGCATTAGACGAAGCAGAAACCGAGAACAAGAGATAGAGTGATAAAAGGGAAAGTACTGAGACAGAGGGGGAAATTGTTTTAGCACGGTTGAACAGTAGGAAAGCAATGGAAAGTAAAACCATGAAGTTAATTTGCACTCTCTCATTAGGTCATATGGCTCCAAAATGAGTCTAATCTCCCACTGTAATTCTCTCTGATGACATGGGTTAAGAGACTTCTATTGACTTCTAATAAGATTCCATTTCTAAGTTGAATGGTATTAGAAATAGCTCAAGTTCTCTCATCAGCATTCTCATCAGCAGCAGGAAAGCCATGATGGTGCATGAAAGCCTTGTGGAGCTTCTTGAAGATGATTACACAAAATGCGTCCTATCTTTTCAGGAAGTGATTGAGGCCATTGCTGAAAGTGCATTCAAGACGTCGCCTTTTCCTGTCATCCTTTCATTCGAGAACCATGTGGACTCGTAAGTAAAAGAAGCTTTCTTCCCATGCAATTAGACTGTCCTGTTCCTCCATAATGGCCCGAATCCCTTGATTAGCTGCTCATGCTGACCAATGCAGTGTAACATAAAGGCTATGTGAAATATGTCTCTATTATCATACAGAATGAGTGCATTACTCATAGAATGTAATTTTAAGGTTCACAGAGCTGACTTGTAAATGGGTTGTGCCTTGACAGGGTCGAGAAATTGAATTGGCATGTTTTTCTTTCCTGCAGACAGCGGTGAGTTAATGTAAATGCGTGTGGGGTCATGGCCGTGGGGTTGATTGTTTCTCTGTTTGTCTTGTCTTCCTCAGCCCCAAGCAGCAGGCCAAGATGGCTGAGTACTGCAAATCAATATTTGGAGATGCTTTGCTCACAGAGCCATTGGAGAAATACCCAGTGAGTTTAGGCCATGTCTGCTGAATGCGCTTTTTAAAGCTGATAATATTCCGCACAAACATTTTCTAATGCTGCTTTGCTTTTCACTGATTTAACTCTAAACCTAATTTTTATTACTTTTTTTTTCAAGCCCAGTTAACATAGCCTAAGTCACTTAACATACAGACTCCATTCAAACATCATTTTGTAGATAATTTCAGCAAGATGTGTGCTGTTTGACCTTGCTTTTATTTTCTTTGACTTTTATGGTGGAACCTTGAAACTGATTTTATACCAAATGCTGCACCGGATTTTCATAATTGCCTTAAAGCTGATTGGCTATACTTTAAAGTGACAGTGCTGCACATTGTGTTCAGTCGCCTCATTTCTTTTTATTCTTCCATTATGTTTTTAAAAATTCCACCCATATCTGCATTTAAAGTATTCATTCATTTATTACCCAAACTGCTTGTCCAGTTTTGGTTGTGGGGAACTCGACCCAGTCCCAGCTAACTATAGGCCCAAGGCAGGGTTCATCAAAAACAGGAGGCCAACCCATTGCATGGCAGCACAGAGAGACAGACAACCATTCACACACACACACTCGCAGACAACCATTCACACACACACACTCGCACCTATGGGCAGTTTTCTTTCTTTCTTTCTTTCTTTCTTTCTTTCTTTCTTTCTTTCTTTCTTTCTTTCTTTCTTTCTGTCTTTCTTTCTTTCTTCTTTCTTTCTTTCTTTTTTTCTTTCTTTCTTTCTTTCTTTCTTTCTTCTTTTCTTTCTTTTCTTTTCTTTTCTTTCTTTCTTTCTGTCTTTATTTCTTTTCATTCTTTTTCCTTTTCCTCAGAAATCTAATTAAGTACAATCATAGTCTTTCCTAAAGGAAATCCAAATCCAGCACACCCTTTTCTGCCTAATGTTTCCTTATGATGATCATATGTCTGCTTATTGCAGTACTTTTTACCCACATAGATCAAGAGCGGAGATTAGATGAAGCCCTCTCATATGGCTGCAAATTGAAAATTCTCTTGAATTTGTATTTATTTAACAAAAGTACAAGGAAATAATAATTATTTGGCAGACCAACCTGACTGTATTTCCTACATTTAGAAGTTGCCAGCAACACATTTGGGAAAACTGGGACAGAGGTAAAATAAGAGAGAAAATGTATAGAATATTCTGGAATAATTCACAGCAAGCCAGAGAACAAGTAACAGGTGAGGGTAACATGATTGAAGGAATTTGAAGAAATCTCAGCCCATGTAGGCCAAGACCAGAACTGAATGTTGAATGTGCTTGAAAGTCGAGCTCCCAGAAGGCATTGCTTGACAAAGTGTCAGTACTGTAAAAAACATGGACCTGGGAGTACTTCAGAAAACCACTACCATTTAACACAGTTCACTGCATCATAACATGTGATCTAAAACTGTTATGCATAAAAGAAAATATTAATTCTCTGCTTAAACTGCCCTGTGCCTGAGCATCTCACATAGATTGAAAGTCAGTGGAAACGTGTGCTCTGGTCAAATGAGTACATTTCAGCTTGTTTTTGGGAAAAATGGATATTGAAATGGACCATCTAGACTTTTCTGTCAGAGTGACTTGAATATGTATGAAAGTACAGTGAGAAGAATCAGACGACTACAGACTTTTGAGCTGGTGAGGTGTTGTATCAAGCAAGAATGGTCAACAATTCCACTTGCACAAAACTGCAGCAATTAGTATCCTCAGATCCCAAACAATTAAAAAGTGTAATTTAAAGGAAGGTAATGTCACAACTTTCTTTGAATGTGTTGCATTTTATTTAATTTATTTACATAAAAAAATTAAGTTCATCAGTGATAAACACTGAAAATATTTTCTTTCTAATTTTGTCAGTTAGAGGTTTAAGAGAATGAAATAAATCATAAATTCTTGTTTTTGCATTTTACAAAATGTCCCAGCTAGAAATGGGTTTTACAAAGCAAAAGAATGTGATTGTTGCCATATTTCTTCAATTGTTGCCACAATCTGCAGTGCATATGGGAGTAAATCCAATTTTATAGGACATAGGGCACAGTTATTTTTATGTTCAAAGAGCTTTATAAATGATTTTTGTGTGCCTTTTGGGTTTTTAAGACATATATGTATAACTGTAAGTGATGCACATATCTTGTCATGTCTGGGTGGTTATTAGTGGTTTTTGTTCTATTCTCTAACAGTGTATTGGTTAACTCCCATTGAAAAGGGTTAATGATTGTAGACTTGAGGTAGTTTAGTGTTTTGAATTTGAATTTAGTTCCATAAAACTGTCTTTTATGCATTTACACAAACTCACACTGTGCACATAGTCACCACTGTACCCTTTTTTCTAACTATGCATTCACAATTTCCCAATTACACACACACACACACACACAGTACTGTATGTACAGTACATAAATAAGCATTGTCTTGCGTCACCAGCACGTCTCTAAGAACTTTAACTAGGCTTTTGAAGGGACCATATGAAAAAAACACTGCTGTTTACTCACACTCCCTTTTCATCTCCCTCCAATCACATGCTTCTTAGTATCGGACTCCTCTATCAGCCTCACATTTATCAAATTGCAAAGGGCCAGAGCAGATTAAATGGAAATATGCCACCAACTTATCTAAATGCTAGCTCTTGGCAAACCTTTATCTTCTCCACCCCACACCCCTCGCCCCAGTTGTCATAGTGACCGGTCAAAAGCATGCTTTGTGCTATTGTAGAGGAACTCGCAGAGCCCCCGTCACTCGTCCTTATGTAACCGCTTTCCCTGTGCCTCTCTCCTTCTTTCATCCTCACTCTTTCACTCATTAAGAAAGTGTTTTTGACATTGTGAGTGACATGTGGGGATACATTTACTGTGCTGTTGGATTTATTATGCTTGGGAAGCGCAGGATCTTGACCGGAGTCTTTATTTGGGAGCCTTTGTGTGGGAGACTGAGTGTTTGAAGTTTAGCTTCATCTCTGAGAGAGAGACCAACTGTTCAACTGTGAAATCCTGACTGTATTTTATATCTGAACTTTTAATCTGAATCTCCACTACACTTTTTACACTGGAGAAAGTGATGAAAGAATGAAAGAATGGATTTGGTTCAAAAACATCTATCATTTACACTGAGTGATATTACATTAAAAAAATGTTTAATTACTTTTGCCAGTAACTGTATTAATTATTAATTATTTTTTACATAATTATATTCATGTAAACATTTGAATCAAGTAACGTCAATGCATCACTTGCTTTGGTACAAAAGGCCGTCCAACACATGTTGAAAGGAAAAGAAAGTAAACATGCTTGTTTACCAAAACTCTGGGTTGCCACAGACTGTTCACACCTGATTAGACTGCTTCTGGAAATCAGAATGGAAAGATCTGGGTTCAGGATAAAGATAATTGCTTTGAGCCACCGCACACACACACACACACACACACATGCGTGTGCTCACACACACACACTCACACACACTCCTCACCTCCATGCCTCTGTTTGAATGCAGTTTCTTGTTCTTATATATTATTAATGGATGTAAACACTGTGAGATTTAAAGGGATTTTCCCCATGAGTAAACTGCCCCCTCACAAACATGGAGCATTTAAATGTGCAGCTCTTTCAGCAGAGACATCTTGATCATACAAAGTCTTTCATGTTGGGACCTTGCTACAGCTAGCCGCTCTGAGACTGCAATATGACATCAGGGTATAAAAATAGACTACTTATTTGAAAAATAGTAATATTTCAAAATAAGGTGACCATGGGTCTGTGAAAAACCAAGGGAAAATTTCCAGCCATAGAAGAGCAATGCATTTGTAACCTAAAACCTTTTTGCCAGCGGGGGCTGCTTAAATAAATCAGCAGCAGTAATTAGTGATGACTGTACCCAAAGTAATAATACAGGGAAGTAAATACAGAGACTCAACAGCCTGATACATGTTCTGCAGAATTATACTGAACTGAACAAACCAGTGTGTGAAAGCAAATCTAAACCATGTGTTTTAAATCATATTGGCTGATACGTTTATTTCATATCATTAAAGCTGCTACTTCTCACAATATTACAAATACAAGATAATGAACATGTGAGGAGTACAGAAATGCAGAAGAGGACCAATTCATTCAATAATTAGAGGGCAGTCGAGGCCTAGTGGTTAGGACACTGCCATTGGTACCTGAAGGTCGCAGGTGCAAGTCCCGGCCCGGGCACTACTGAGGTACCCTTGAGCAAGGTACTGTCCCACTGCTTCTCCACGTCTTGGAAGACACTTTGGATAAAAGCGCCAGCCAAATGAATAAATGTAAATATGTATATCAGATTACAGATGTGTAATTTTGTTATAAATAATAAGAGAAATATATAAATAAACATGCATAGATTTACAATGAGATGGCAAGCACAATGACAAAAGTGATAGACTGTATTTACTTGAGATGTCTTCCTGAATAATTTATATTACATGAACACTTTTCTTTTATTCTTATTTACTTTAATATTGATATCTTCCACAATAAAAACTAATAATGACATGTTAATAATAATAGTATCAGCAATGACATTATCCAAAATCTGTTAACACTTTCTCTTAAAACTGACACACATCTTCATCTGTCCCCTCAGCTGGAATCAGGGGTTGCTTTGCCCAGTCCCATGGACCTCCTGGGCAAGATCCTCATCAAAAACAAGAAAAACTCCCACAAGGACGAGGGCAGCACAAAGAAGAAGCTTTCTGAACAAACCTCCAATACCTACAGTGATACGTCCAGCATGTGTGAGCCATCTTCTCCCAGTGCAGGTACTGTTCTACGCAGCTGACTGAAGCTTAGTCCTCGTTCACATAATTGCCTCTATGTCAAATGAGCAACTATGCGCAATTTGCATATTCTGGATTATAGACTTTTATATATATATATATATATATATATAGAGAGAGAGAGAGAGAGAGAGAGAGAGAGAGAGAGAGAGTGAGAGAGAGAGAGA
>JBBPDA010000152.1:6391614-6403320 GCA_037974385.1 Arnoldichthys spilopterus | reverse complement strand
CATTTACATTTATTCATTTGGCTGAGGCTTTTATCCAAAGTGACTTCCAGGACAGAGGAAACAATCAAGCATTCGCAGGCACTGCACAAGGCAACACTGAAGGTGGTGCTACAAGAAAGACCAACGCATTTTTTTAAATTGTAAAATAAATAACAACAGACAGCAACTACTATAATAAATACATACACCAAGTGCTACAATAACTACAGACAGCAACTCCTACAATAAATACATATGCAAAGTGCTACAGTAACTACTACAATATAACCAGTTGACAAGTGCTACAGTAAAACTAAGTAGAACATTACTATCTTTGTGACATCCGGTCGGTTATCAGGTGGCAGTAGTTTGTACGTGCCCGATAGGCTTATGTGCTGAGGTGGGTGCGGAAAAGTTGAGTCTTAAGACGCTTCTTTGAACGTCTGAAACGTTTGTTATATTCTATTATTTTTATGTTTTATTTTTATTAAGGAGATCTGTGTGGCTGCAGCAAAGAAAAAAACAGAACTAATACGATGTTAACTAGACCTCTACTACATTAAGTCCCAATAGAAAATCAGACTGGGATGACACACACACACACACACGTGCGCACAGCAGTGAGCACTGAGTATTGAATTTGCCTCTGCGTTTAATCCATCCTAGACACACGAGAAACAAGAGCTGTGCGGGGTTTTGGGCTTAAGTGGTGCATTGCCGAAGGCTGCAGCCAGTATCACTACTTGCAAGTGATCCTTCAAAACAATGTTTTACACGGAACTAATGTCTGTCACTTTTTTTAATTATCTTATGTCAATACAAATAATGGTATTTTTTTCATAGAACATCTTATGTAATGTTGCAAAAATGTGCATAATTTTTCATCAATATTTACACATTGCTTTGTGAATGGTATTCAATTATACAAGTTACTAGGTCACACTAAAGTTCTTATAAAACGTTACCGTTTGTTTATGACGTTATATGTCTGTTTGTTTTGCACTGTCAAATGTTTTTTACATGTTTTAAATTCAGCATTTTTTAAAGGCATGGAAATATGTAACATTTTTCAGCATAAATCAGTACACACTTCTATGATGTTTCACCATTTTTTAAAAATAAAACATCTACTTATGAGCATAAATATGACATCTGAAAATTTTGAGCCACAATTTCCATCAGAATTTGATCAATAATTAATTGAAAATCACACCATACCTTTGCTACCACTGGTGAGAGTGACTAATAAAAGTAAGAGTTACTATTTGTCATTGTGAACACATTTAAGCACCACAACGAAACGTGACCTCTGCATTTAACCCATCACACATGCACACGTGGAGCAGCGGGCAGCTATCAACAGTGCCCGGGGAGCAGTGTAGTGGGACAGTACCCTGCTCAAGGGAACCTCAGTAGTGCCCGGGCCGGGACTCGAACCTGCGGCTTTCAGGTCCCAAAGGCACTTTCCTAACCACTAGGCCACCACTGCCCGCTGTGGTAACTGCTAAGGGTTATTATGGCAGTTCAAAAGATGCCAATAGCTTTGGCAGTGTATCAATTTACAGTTCACAGATGTATATCCTCACCTCAGGTTATATCCCAATCTTTCAGGTGAGGTTGAAGCAGAAAGTGAAGATGAGGATGATGACGATGATGACTGTAAGAAATCCATGGATGAGGTACTCTGTTTCTCTCTAGCTGGGCTCTTGGTAAAGCACATTATATTGTTGTTCCCAAACTTTCGACTGGTAACAGTGGTTACTTTGGCACTGATCTTACTGATAGAACTTCTATAAACTCAGGAACTGAGTGAGTGTTCATTGTTCTTCATGTGTAGGGAACAGCAGGAAGTGAGGCGTTTGCCACTGAGGAGATGTCCAACCTAGTCAACTATATCCAGCCAGTCAAGTTCAACTCATTTGAGGCATCGAAAAGTAAATGACTCTTACATTTGGATGCTTATAGTTTAGTACACTCAACATACTGCATGCAGGTGACATAATACAGATGTTCTGAGATCTATAAAGCTATAAAACTAATTCTTTCTTGTGAGAACATATAATACATTTCAGATTATTGCACATTGGTTTATTTATCATATTGTGTTTTATCATCATTATAGAAAAAAAACCATGATACTAACTGTGGCAAAATGACTGTAATGCATTGCTTTATTAAGACTTCTTTTACAAACACATTCAATGCCTTGTTTTACAGAAACCAATAGAAGCTATCACATGTCATCGTTTGTGGAGACCAAGGCCCTGGAGCAGCTGACTAAGTCCCCAGTGGAATTTGTGGAGTATCCATTTCACACAATACGCCAGTATTGTATTAAATATTATATATACAATTTTACAGTGAGGCTTTTATCCCAATGGGTGGTGTTCCTTAACCAAATTTATTTAGGTATAACAAACTCCAGCTTAGCCGAATTTACCCTAAAGGCACAAGGGTGGATTCCTCCAACTACATGCCTCAGGTCTTCTGGAATGCGGGATGTCAGCTTGTAGCACTGAACTTCCAGACGATAGGTACATAAGCAGTGACTGCTTGGCCTTTGTCTCATATTTCACCACATTCTGCTAACATTTGTTCATTCCCTCTCAGGGACTCTGTGTAGTCTTTCCTATTTGTATAGTGACTTGACTTCTCGAGAGGTTGGAGCAGTAGGCAGATATGGAGTGTGTGGGTCAGAAATGCAACAAGAAGTGTTTATATGAGAGGCTAATTTCTTTAACCCCTTTAACCCCTGTTTACTTAGTTACAGTGAGGGGGAAACATTTTCTTAGACAATTTTGTGTTTTTATTTAAAAGATAATGACTCTTGACTTTGTACTTTAAAACCATGAGCAAAAAGATATGTATTCATAAGTGTAAAAAGATATGTTTAAAAACAAAACAAAATTTGGTAGATGCTACAGATAATGTTCTTATGCAAACTGTATCTTTTGTAGATATAAAATATTATTGGCAATGGTTAGGAAGGTTTTGTGCAAAAATATCTATATCTAATATCTAGTCCCTCAGAATATTAGGAAGGATGAAATTAATAAACAATCACACTTAAATGGAGACAGTTGCATAGCCCCTAGCAAAGACCTTAACCACCCCTCTCTGTGCTACTTGTTTGATCATTTGCAAGTGTAAAGTTCACAGAACTTCAACTAAAATCACATAAACAAAAGCTTTTCATCTGGGAATCATTCTTATGTTGCAATTGCCTTCTAAGATTCTCTTTCTTAGATGCATGTCAAAAGATTTCCCCCAAGGCCTTTACTAAACTTTTTTAAACGATTTGTCTGATCATTTTCCAAATGTAAACTTTATATCATGCATCATCATCTCAGATTCACTTATTTTTCCTCAATGCTGCATCATTTCTGAGAAGTATGATTGTGTGAAATTCATTCATTGAAAGTCCTTTTTCCTCACCTGTCCTGCCTGACTGACAGATCTGCCCATGCAGCTGAATCTGGGGATGTATGAGTACAATGGGAAATGTGGCTTCAGGCTAAAGCCTGAGTTTATGAGGAGACATGATAAAAACTTTGACCCCTTCACTGAGAGCACGGTGGATGGGATTGTAGCACACACACTGTCAGTGAAGGTAAGGGTGGTCACATGATTGTGATTGTCATTTCTGATTAGTTTTCCTGTTCATTTTTGCCATGGTTTTGTTTTTTGTCTTATACATTCAAATAAAAAGGCATGCACCTGTGAATGCAGGTTATGTGATGGCAGAATGTTTGTCTGCCAAAGGTTGCAAAAGCCACTGTGAAAGTGTTACTCTGTGTCTGACAGATTATATCAGGTCAGTTCCTGTCCGATAAGAAGGTTGGCACGTATGTGGAGGTGGAAATGTACGGGCTTCCAGTGGACACAAAAAGAAAAGCATTTCGGACCAAGACGTCCCCCGGCAATGCTGTCAACCCTGTGTGGGATGAAGAGCCCATAGTCTTTAAGAAGGTAAATGGTTTTACAGTGTGTTGCTGATCAATTTCAAATCAAAACAATGAACAATATGCACACGCTTTTAAATGACTCATCTCTTGCTGCTCTGGGCATTCTCTGCGTGGCTGTTTTCTCACAGGTGGTTCTTCCCACTCTTGCTTCTTTGAGAATAGCTGTATTTGAGGACAATGGGAAGATTATTGGTCATCGCATCATTCCAGTGTTTGCTATACGACCCGGCAAGTAGCTCTGTTTCACCTCCTTACTCTACATCCTGCCACACCACTACATCTATACTGTACAGCTTTCCTGTATCTGCAATATATTACATACACATTTGATCTTAGGATATCACTGTTTCACAAGCTAAAACTGCTCAGGATTGTTATTAATAGTGAACAGCAATGATAAACAGTGTGTTCTCTCTCTCCTCTCACTTTCTGCTTCAGGTTACCACTACATAGCGCTGAGGAATGAGAAGAACCAGACACTAACGCTGCCTGCCATTTTTGTCTACATTGAAGTCAAAGACTACGTCCCTGACACGTTTGCAGGTACAATCAAAGAGCTGAGGCTTCACTATATCATTGCTGAGTTGTACACAGAAACCACAGTGCTTTGAGTTGACAGAATTCAGAAGTTACATTAACACATTTCTTGTTAAATGCAGTAAACTGAAATACAATTGGAAACTGTCAACATTGTTTTAAGGTCTGCTTCTTAACATTTAATTAACCATTAGCAAACAATTTCAGTGCCCTAGTAAATACAGGATACGTGATATTTTATAATTTATGTAATCTAAGTACATTATACCATCTTTACATTCACTACATGACCAGAAGTATATGGACACCCATATAAGTGGGTTGAACCTGGGCCCTTAGTTCAGGTGAAGAAAAATCTTAATGCTATAGTATACAGTCACTTTCTAGAGAAGTGTGTGCTTCCAGCTTTGTGGCAGCAGTTTGAAGAAGATCCTTTCCTGTTTCAGCATAATAATGCCCCCATGCACAAAGCGAGAGCCATAAAGAAACCGTCTGGAGAGTCTGGTGCTGAAGAACTTGACTTGCCTGCACAGAGCCCTGACCTCAACCCCATCCAACTCCTTTGGGATAATCTGGAATGCCTAGAACAGCTTGCTGATAATATGGAATGCTTGATAAACTTAATTTTGTTGTTTTTCACAATTATCTGGATGTGATGCCCACATATTTTGGACCATGTTTACTTCTAGGGCGTTACCCACCACGCACTTTACTGGGCACTGAGAGTGTCTGGTAGACCAGACAAATGAAGAGGATGAAGAAGACATTCTCAATCAGGGAAAGCAGTTAGTATGAGTATGAGCGTTAGTCTGGTAATTCCTCTTAGCAAGAGGATTCCTTTTTGTAATGGTAGTGCTTTTTTAAGCATATTTAAATGTGTTTGTGTGTGTTTTCAAAGTAATGGGAAACTGAACTAAATATTCTGAACCATGGAAGGTTCAAGGTTAATGTTAATAAAGTATTGTTGAGGTGTTTTTTTTTTTTTTGCTGTTTCCAGTTATATACAATGCATTTTGTTTTTTTTTTACTATTATTTGCTTTAATCAAACACCATGCTGCACACCATTTTGCAGCATGGTATAGATACGGGTGATGTTTCAAGACCATTTTTGCTTAGCTGATATATTTATATATGATTTTTTGTATATTTGATTTATAATTTACATTGTATTTATGTATTTTGTTAATATTTTATTAGTATCTGATTTATTTGATTGATAATTATGCACAGCATAATTCACTTTTGAGAATAAAAAAGCACCTTCAATTGCTTACATACCCTAATAGGGTAACATTCTCATAAACAAAGTCATAAAATCAAAATAAAAGGTAAAGTGTGATATATTTTTCTTTTGGTTTGATTTTGATGTTATTTAAGGCCAAATACGCTACAAAACTTCACATAAAATTATTTTCCTTATTCCTTATTTTAATTCCTTAATTTTAATCTTTGAGTTCCAATTATCTTAAAATGTCTTTGTGACATTACGCATAATGAATAATTATGTCAGTACACCAGAGACATAGTAAAAGCTTGTAGCATTTCAGTTGCCAGTGTACTCATACATATAGTAATTGTTATATAAAGAAATTTTAAGTAAGATTACTGCTCAGATAATTCACACTAAATTCATCGGTCTGTAAACACTTAATAACCACTTTACAGAAGATAAAGTAAATGTATGATCACAAATTATATATTTCTGTTAACTAAACCAGTATTAATGGCTTGCTTACAGTTAATTATTTGGTAAGAAGCAGATCAAAATTTTGGCAAAGCTTGGTGGCAGCTGACACACGCACACACGCACACACACACACGATACACAAATGTGTGTGTGTGTATGTATGTATGTATGTATGTATATAGTATAAGTAGAGAGAGTAGTGAGAGAATAGAATCAGAATGTTTAAATGATTGTACTTTGACATGCACAACCACCTGATTTCTTTGTTTTTACACCATACCATGTGAGCAGACGTGATCGAGGCGCTGTCCAATCCTATTCGTTACATAAACCTGATGGAGCAAAGGGCCAATCAGCTCGCAGCTCTTACACAGGAGGAGGAAAAACAGGAAGACAGCAATAAGGAGGTCTGTACTGTGGTTGAGTCTGTGTGTGCTTAAGTCTGCTTGTTTGACTTGTTTCTGCATGTTTTCATGCTTGTGTCTAGGGCTTGGCGATACAACAATATTTATCGTGATAAATACATCAGAATATATTGCATTATCATGCAGTTGCTCGGGATGCTGGAGAAACTGCACAACCCTATGTTTGGTGGTCCACTGTGAATGGTCACTACCATTGGCATTAGACAAATCCACAAATACTTTCTTCATTTATCGTATTTAGTCATTTGTGTCTTACAGTAGTGGCCCTAGCTACAGTACTGGTTTGGCGACAGTTAGCTCAAGTAAACAATGAACTTCAATTTAAATATCTATAAAGAGAACAGAGGGTTTGAGTGCTGGTGAACACCCAGTTCTAAGAAAATATTGGGAAACTAGCACAGAATGAAGAGGAGGACACACACTTGGATGAGGAAGATGTCAGCAGAATAGAGGAGAGCAGACATTGAATAAAATGCTGAAAGGAGCACGGCATGTGTTATTGGCGGTTTCAGGGACTGGTCAGTGGAGAATGGAATGTCTGTGAATATTAACAATTAGGCTACAGAAAATTTAAATCAAGCTTTGCTGTAATTTTACGCATTAGCCCAGGATTTCTCTGTTCAGAGTTTGTCTGTTGCAAGTTACAATGGCCTCTGAGCTGAAATAAAGGCTTTCTGCAAATGATAGTAGCCAACACCATCCTCCCATCTCTCCTGACACACTGCTACGCAACACTTGCAGTTTTAAAGTTTCCTGTTTGTGCGGTTGATTATATATTAATATAGACCAGCATGCTATACATGATCCCTTACATATTCTTTTCCCAGCATACTGTAAATATCTTGTACATTTTCAACACTGAACAACTGCATGTTTTATTACATAAGTATGAAGCATAATTATTGCTGTTAAATTGGATTTACTGTGGTACAGTGTGTGGAATGATGAATACGAATCATTGCACTTGTGTTTGATGATATCTTTATAAGTGTGGCACTGCTAGTCTTTTTTTTAATCCATTCTAACTTGTCACATGTTAGAAAAAAAATGCTGTTACATGCATTTTTAGATTTTTTACATATCACCCACCCCTACTTGTGTCTGGGTTTAAACACATTACTCCAAAAAAACTGACTGGTAACTATTCCACAGCCAGCCCACTCATTAACCGATTGGCTGATCCAGAGGGACTCTCTATTTCACTCACAACCAATCAAGCTGATGCAGCTGGTCAAGATCCAATTAACACTTGCCTATGCACAGATGTTATGGCAACAAATTTCATGGAAGCTGTAGTCTTAACTGTCTTGTAAAGCACACTGGCTAAATAAAGCTTTAAGTAGAGGAGATTTACCGAGACTTGGGGAAAGCTATTTTGGTTTAGCATTAGCCATGATACGAGTGGGATACCAGCATTACATCTACAGAGTCTGCACTGAAGTGGAGGTAATTTAATGGGTTTAGACATTTGTACTTCAAAGCTGTGCCGTAAGTGCTGTTTTAATTATAATCAATTTCTGTAATATAGTTTAGGTGCAATTATTAGCAATTTCTTTCTTATTTTAACATGTTTCCAGCTTTATGAACAAACTTGGTTAACTTTTTCCACAATTTCCAATCAAACACCCTGAATGATTTTCTCAACAACTCAACAACTGATCTAGGTAGAAATTTTTGTTAAATTAGCACCATTTACCATTAGAATTACTACATAACAACAACTACTACTACTATTATTATTACTGCTACTACTACTGCTGTGTATATTTGTATGTTTCATGTACTGTACCTAATTTTTAAACTCTTGTATCAGATATTTGATGTGATTTTCGATCAGTGTTACTGATGCCAGTAAGTGTCATCACACTTACAGATAGATACGGGTGGGGAACTGGTTTCAGAGCAAAAGAAGGAAGCCCACCGTGCCCCAGCAGAGAACGGAATGAGCCCTGTTCCCATCATCACTGCCAAGCCCCCTTCAGTGGGCAAAGACCATACACACTCCTCAGGTACATCCAGGATCCTTCTTCATGGCCTCTGAAGAGATTATAACAGAATGAATAGTGAAATAAAATTGTGTCTTTTTTCATATCCTCCACATTCTAAAGCTGCTGGACTACAGTAAACTGTACAGGACACTGGCTGCCTCTTTTTCACATTAGCGGTTTGCTCCATGATAGAGGTTATTTCCACTTTGATTTTCACTCATGAACAAGTGATGTGTCCAGCTCTTTATCTCTAATATTGCTGCATTGAAGAGCAGGTAATGAAATTCTGTGTTTTAATCTTTTAGAAAGGTTTTTTCTATTTTTCAGGACAAGTCAAACCTGCTTGAATTGATGGGAGCTGACTCTAATTGCTTTCATTAACCTAGAGTTTCACTAAAGTGTGCTGCAGAAATTACTGTGATGGTTTAAAGCGTTTGCTCATTAGAGATATGGCAATTTATTTATCATTATGGCTGAAGATCAGAATATTTTTGAGCCATTTAAGCAAAAGAAGTCATGTTATTCCAAGGATAATGAACTTTGTGCACAGGTAGCACATGATATGTAGGTATTGTGTACCTAATTACAAATGTTCACCATGCCCTAAAATATATGTGTGTGTGTGTGTGTGTGTGTGTGTGTGTGTGTGTGTGTGTGTGTGTGTCTTTGCTCCATTCTTGTGTACATCTTTTTTCTTTCAGGATCTGTGAAGCCAGTTGGCAGGACTGAAGATGTGATTCCGAATGTTTTGACAGGTGCAGTAGTTTTAGCAGTATAGCAAATCACAAAACCAAATGATGTGTTGTCCAATAATTAAACTGACACGTTAAAACATTTACTCTTTAACGTAAATGCGGTTGATCATCCAATACATGTTTGAGGTCTAAAATTTGTCTTAGCTAAACCACCGCACGCTGAAAGATATTTTAAAGAGAACCAGTGTTGGAAAGTAGTGGACTGCATGTAATTGATCTAATAGTTAAACTACATTTTGCAGTTGCTTGTTGGTAGTTCATCTGCCTTTATTTTTGCCTAGTGTTTAAAATAGTTAAATACTGCTTTTTTCAATTTTTGTGTAGTTAATTACTGAAACTGCAAACATGGAAATAAAACATAATCATTTATAATAATCATATTATATTTTTCAAATCACTGATTCTTTACAGTTATTGCACTCCTCTTTGGCCCCAATTCCTTTTGTTCTGAATCTGACTGCTGTGAACATGCCCAGCCGATGTGTTACTGACCACTAAGCAGTGTCTGCCTTTCTAGCTGGAAGTGCGGGCGTTGCTTAGTTGTAATAGCATAACATCATGGATTAATGACCACCTCTCGAATCACAGCCACCAGAGGAAGAATCACAGTGGCCTTATTTCACCAGGTGCATGACTCTGCCTAGCTCCAACGGACAAAGCTACACTTTGACATTGAAGAGACAAATTACACTAGAAACAGAAAGTTTGATGAAGTTTGAAGGTGACAACTAAAGCCTGTTGTAGTTTTTTAGGGACTTTTTGTACAGTATATAGTTGTTTTTTTTTACATGCATTTTTTACAGAGTAGTTCTACTTGTTTAAAGAAGTTTAACTTAAAAAATTACACTTGTTCATATGATTCCTTTGCTTTGTTCCTAGGGTCATCATCTTCCTCTATGATGTCGTTGGTAGCTTGCAAAGCTATGCTTTAAATGTAGCTTTCTCAACACTGAACAGAACTCAATTCTCAACAGATCTCAATTGCTCAGCATATTTTTAGGCAGGTGTGCATTGGCCTATGCAATGCAATAAAGATTATGTGTTTCATGTCAAATTGTCGTTCACTTTACCTACTTTGTGGTGATGGTGATAATTTGAAATGAGTAAATACTTAGGTCAATAAACACGTACCTCAGGCCATATTGAACTGCTGAGTGATCTCAAGAAGCTGATGTGGTCTCTGAGTCTTTTTTACACACTACTTACTGCTATACACAGTTAAACACAGGAGTATGTCAAATAGCTAAAACAGAAACAGCAGCCAGCACTCTGTCTAGCCTTTGGTCTTTTTTGTAGATTTTCCAGACTTTGGGCATCAAATGTGTTTTGTCTGATCAGCCACGTTTGGGGAGAAAAGTCGTGCGAATTTGAGTTTTGAGCTTTCCTGCCAATTCATGGACAATTGTCTTAATGATGCACATTGTTGCTGTATGTTTGTGTGACAGAGGTGGAGGCTCAGACACTGGAGGAGCTGAAGCAACAGAAGGCCTTTGTGAGGGAGCAGAGGAAGCAGTATAAAGAGCTGAAAGAGCTGGTGAAGAAGCATCATAAGAAAACCACAGACATGATTAAAGAGCACACGGCCCGGCAGAGCGAGCTGCACAGCGAACAGCTCCGCCGCCGCGCCGCCCTGCACAAGAGCGCCAGACGAGACGGTAAGAAAAGGTAGGTTCCCTAACACATACTCTCTTCTACCAGTCTCCATTACCACCCCTCTCTCACTCACCAGCATTAATTTTTCCATACTGTTGATGGTTTTTAGCTGATTCATTATCTGGATATTCCCGTCATGGTTGTGGGTGTCTGATTTGTGTTTTCTGGATCTCTATAAATTGTAAGGAGATCCCAGTTGGTAAATTAACCTGTAGAAGGCTATACATTCAGTTTACTGTCCTTATACATCGAAATGCATTTTATATGGAAGGTTCTGAGCCTGCATTTCTGACTGATTTCTTTGGTGTCAATGAGTAACCAGAAAAATGTCAAAGGTATAAATGTTTTTTATTTACACAGTTCAGATGTTGTCGTTCCTCCTTTATTTCAGACCGAGAACGGAATGAGTATAAATACAACGTTTGTGTGTTTGTGTGTGTGTGTGTGTGTGTGTGGTAGATCAAGTTCAGACCATGCTCTGTGTACTGTGGATCAGGAGTTGGCTGCTCTGGAACAAGACAGTGCTCAGAGACTGCTAGACCTGAAGGAGCAGCAACAGCAGCAGCTCCTCACCCTCAGACAGGATCAGTACTACAGTGAGCAGTACCTCAAAGGCAAACACATCAAACAGGTACACATCATCTACATTTACATTTACATTTAATCATTTGGCTGACGCTTTTATCCAAAGCGACTTCCAGGACAGAGGCAACAAT
>JBBPDA010000152.1:6368935-6391514 GCA_037974385.1 Arnoldichthys spilopterus | reverse complement strand
ACCAAGATTCTAAACTACTGCAATAGATAAACACGCCAAGATCCTAAACTACCAAAGAGAGGAAATTCCATATGCCATGTTCGTATACTACTAAGGAGAGAACTACAGTAGTAGTAATCATCTCTGTCCATTTATCAAATTTCCATATTTCTCCCTTGCCCCAGACATAGTCGATCGGTCAAGATGTATGATGTAACCAAGGTTTGCTCCTTTCTGGCTTTTTTTTTTCAAGTCATGGAAGTTAATACCCACAAGTTAGTACTGTACAACTTGCATCCATAAAAAGATAACATAAGATCTTTATTGCACAGCCATATTTAGTACAATAGTACATTGAAGATGGAGTACTGTCCACATCCACACAGTGCCTTGCTCAAGAATACCTTAGTAGTGCTCAGGTCGGGACTTGAACCTGCGACCGTCATGTCCTAACCACTAGGCCTCCACTGCCCATATATACAGAATAAAGTACTAAATACTGTTTGTATTTTTAGTTTAAAAATACAAGATGTGCATCATCACACACTTGCCTCAGACTTCGATTTGTTCATTAATATCAGATAAGCCTAATCATTGTGAAATAGACACCAGCATGTTGCATGTAAAAGCCTGAATTTGACCACGTTTATAGATAACAGTAAGCAAGTCTACTAACCAAAGCAATACACCAACCAGTATGGAGCAGTTTTTACCTGCCTTTAACCCACAGATAAAATCTCAGTCAAGTCTGAACACAACTCTGAACGTGCATGCTGTGCATCTCCCCCATTTTTACTGTACAGTACATACAGTATGTGGGTGGCTCAGCATCAAGAAGCAACCAACTCAGCACACCATCCACATCTCCCACCATGATTTGTGTGCTGATTATTTGTTGCCACAGACAACATAATCTACCATGAAAAATGCACTGAGTACTACTCAAGCAGAAAGCCCAATTAGTTTGCTCATAAAACGCTGACAGATTTCCAGTTCAGCGAGTGTCCTAGAGGACATAAAGCACAGTCAGCAGAACATAATGTATTCTTCAGTTTCTCATGGCTTTACTGCAATGCACTACTTTTTTCAAACAAAAGATATCAAAATTTAATTTTTCCTCATTCTTTTGAGAAGATGTATTACATAATGTGCTGCTGGCCTTTTGGAACATACATGTTCTGCTGTTTAAATGATTAAATTTTTTTAATTAAATAATTTTTTTTTTTATTAACTGGGGCTCTCCCCTTTCCTGGGTTTGTTATTTTTGTTATTTTTAGTGGTACCGGGATTACAGTTGCAGTGGCAATGTTCAAATGGGACATCACCTAATTAAAAAAACATTTGCGTGCTTTTAAAAAAGCCAACTGTCTAAGCACTGGCCCTAACATCAGGAGATAATGAGTTCAATCCCCAGTGGTGCTGCTTGCTAAACTTCACTCTCCCATTGTTGATGGTTTTGTGTAATGTGGATTTACTAGCTTGTTAGTGAAATGAGAGATTACTAAATTGGGCAGAAAATCTGTGAAAAACATTTTGTTTATTGTTTTATTAACTACAAATTATAGCAAAACAAGTCCTATCAGCAATTAACAATATTAAGATAGAATTATGTAATGTTCTTTAGATTAGGCCTAGAAATTTAGCATGTACATACTAATGAATGTAGGTTTCAGAACATTTAAAAAAAAAAAAAAACTTTACAAATCTGCCTTAAGCATTAGCCAGTGAGGTCTCGGGACACGTGCACTATTTATGGAAATGTTGTTACAAAAGGAATGGATGCATATGGATATCCTAGTTAGATTTTACAGGGCTCAAGCTCTTCAGTGATGTGACAGCTGTGAATGAGCTCACTGTGACTTTTAGAAAATGCAGTCAGAGGCAAGTGGTCAAAAATGCAGAAATAAACTAATTTTATCATTACAATGAAGAGAAAAAATGGTATAGAAGCAGTAAATGTTTTTCTTTCTTTCTATACGTAGTATCTAACCTTAAACATGTCTGAAATCTCAACTGTCTGCAGCTGGTGGAGAAGCTGACCACGGTTGCTGAGGAGTGTCAGAGTAACCAGCTGAAGAAGCTGAAGGAACTGTGTGAGAAGTAAGCATTGCGTCTTATGGATTTATTTAACTTCAATGTGAAGATGACACACGTGGTATTGTTATTATTTGTAAGTATATTAAACAGCACATTTATGTGTTTTATCTGCAGAGAAAAGAAAGACCTGAAGAAGAGGATGGATAAGAAGAGACAAGAAAGAATAAATGAAGCAAAGTCAATCGAGAAGAATCTAACAGAGGAGTAAGTGTTATCTGCACACTACATTCGAGATTGTTCACCACTGCTATGACTAGTGAAGTGAAAGTGACTATTTGTCATTGTGAACACACTCAAACACCACAAAGAAATGCAACCTCTGCATTTAACCCATCACACGTGCACACGTGGAGCAGCAGGCAGCTACCAACAGCGCCCGGGGAGCAGTGTAGCGGAACGGTTCCTTGCTCAAGGGTACCTCAGTAGTGCCCAGGCTGGGACTCGAACCCGACCTTCAGGTCTCAAAGGCAGTGTCCTAACCACTAGGCCACCACTGCCTATACGTTGTGTGTGTTGGTTGGTTGGTTGGTTGTCATATTTCATTCATTTGTGCCATCCTGAAAACAATGAAAAACCTGATAAGAACCTGTCTGAATTTAATGCAATGTTCGTCTTATAGAGAGAAGTTGGAAATAAACAGATCACACGTGAATGAAGTTGTACAGTATATTAAAAGGGTAAGTAACACATGACACAAAGTTATAGTTGTTGCTTTTGGTTTTTCTATTTTTTAAGTCATTTTGAAATTACATTAATATTTAATTGCAGATTAAGTAATAAGGAATAACATTAACATTTAACTTAAATGCTTTATTGGCACGTTTGATCAATTATGTTTTAATGCCAAGAAATGACAAAATTTGACAAAAAAATGTTTTATTTTAAATCCTCTGCACTTTCAGCACAATAACTGATTGGACCATGCTGTTGATATCCCTAATAACTGTGACTTCTAAGGGTCAAAATGCTGAAAAATGCAAAGTGTTCGTGCTTAACACTGAACTAGACCCATGCTAGATATCTCACCTTCTTCTCCTGTCTCTTTTTAGCTGGAAGATGCTCAAAGCAAAAGGCAAGAGAAGTTGCTGGAAGCACACAAGCTCATACGGCAACAAATCCTGGATGAGAAACCCAAGGTATGAGAGAATTCTGTTCCACTCCAGACACTTTTGCCAGTATTGTTTAGGCAAGTCACACTAAACATGGCATGAAAACACTCTGCATGTCTCCCAAAACACACACCCTGTGTGTGTGTGTCACCTGATTGTCACTGTTATTTTAGGGGGACTGTTCGCAGGAGGGCGAAGGTAAGCAGTTTTGCATCCCCGCATTGAGTAAATCAAAGCTCTAATACTGAAATCAGTCTTATTGAGCTGCGCACTGCTTCTTAAGCTCAGAAACTAAATAAGTGGATGTGTTTTTATCTGCTGTAAGTAATCATAATGCCACATTTCAGCAGCCTAACACCTATGAACAGCATAACGTTAACCTGGCATATTGTCGACTTGGCTGTTAGAATGCCATTCTAATAAGTGCTTGGCAATGGCACCTTAGAACCCTGAGTAATAACATGTAATCGTCTGCATTTCAGTCCCATTTAGATAAACGTACATCTAATATTTCAATATTTAGGTGGTGATTTCCACTAATACAGCATATTAATACATTTATCGTTCTGTTTTTACTTGATAAAACCATGTTATTACCAGATGCATGCGTGTGCTGTGCAATAACCCTGTCACATTATACTTAAGCATACACTATTTACTATAAGACACTTCATAACGCAATCACCCTCCATACCACCATTATTAGTAGAGCTGTTACACTTATCTGTACTGCTTATCATTTGATTTATTTAAATCTGTAAGATTCAGATGGGTTTGGTGGTTACACATGAATAAAACATGTTACACAAACACAGTTTTTGCCCAAAAACATCAACTGTCTGGATGTAACATATTTTTTACATGTTCAGCCAATACAATCACTATATAATGCTATGCACATGTAAAGACTAAGCAAGATCTAAGCATTGTGTGTGTGGTGATGTGCTTGGCCTGGGATGACTAAGTGCCTTGTTCATCACTTATTTTGGACGGTTATGACCGTCTCCCGTCTCTTTGCTGAAGTCAGTCATGCAGTACACTTGTTAAATGTGTGTACTTTTGCTTTTTTATAAGGGGCCCATATAGAAAACATCTTTTTTTTAAATAGAGTATAATGAAGTAAAACGTACTATTCCCTTCTTAGTCCATACAGTCCACATTGAGCTACAAGAACCCCTTTGAACTGACTGATTTAATGATGTCACGAAACAATCAGTACATTTACACCTGTCCCCCCATTCAACCTATTGCACTTTACCTCTGCCCATACTTAATTGAGCTACAGTGTAGAAGGAGTCACAATACTGGGCAGCTAATCTGAGCATTTACTTTTATCAGTCTTAAAAGCACAATTACAAAAACTGAGAGTTAAATTCTAAGAGATAAAGGTTTGACATGGTCATTAAATCTGTCATGACTGTTTGGTTCTAAAAATCCACATTAATATCACAAACAGACCACTGAGAAAATAAGCAAATTCATAAAAAATGTAGGATATGGGCCCTTTAATGAAGTCATGCTTTCTTTAGCTCAGACTGGGTTGCAGTAGATTCCAGCGTGTTCTGATTTGTCTGTGTCTTTCCTGTAAAAAAGTAAGATGCGGACCATCTGCTGCTGAACTCAAGAGGGCGCTATAGCACTGAGTACACAGTATTATGGAGTAGAGGTGTTGGTGGACTATACTGTCATGGCTGGCTCAGTCTAAGCTGGAGTCTTTGCTGCTGCTATCTATATTGGGCATCATTTGGCTAGAGGTTTTATTTTTGATCTAGTTTCTGCCGCTTCTGGCCAATCTGAATCTCCCATCTTGTCATGTTTCATGGGTAAGGTAACTATGACCCACTCGCTTTTGTTTCATGTAGTTCCAGTTAGACGATGATGCTTTCTGCCCATGCCTTTATAATGCTGTTGTGTTTTTTGCAAGTATGACATAAGCGTTGTTCTTTCTAGTGATCCCTCAGGAACTGTTTATTAATCAAGCCAATGGTCCAGCTGCACACTTGAGCCACCTGACCTCATTCACCCCAGGAATAGTGCCAGTTTTATAGCTAAGATCAGGAGTATTTGTAATCCTCATTCCCTTACCTACACAGTCAGATATCTTTAGCAGATACCTCAGAGTGAAAAATATCTCCCCCTTTCGAAAGCGGGTCAGACAGATTCAGCTGTTTATTTGTGCTTGAACCCCACATCAGCAGGAGGAAAAAAAAGAGTGAGTGGAAGTAACCAGGGCAAACGCTTATATTTGAGAGGGAGAGAGAGACAGCGAGAAGTAGTCCTGACCCATTTTCACGCCTCGGAGCAGCCACTAATGGACAGCTATAACCATCCCCGGGTCTTTGGAGACCTGCTGGAGAACCGTCTCTGGACTCTGCTCGCTTAGTGCTCACCAAGAAAAGCAGATGAGAGAGACAGGAAGGAGGAGAGGAGGCCGAGAGACTGCACACTCCAAACGAATATTCAGATTTTGCAGCCCTTTCTGCTGGCGCTTGCCTTCCCCAAATCCACTTCGAGTGCATTTTTAACAGCAATTCAGTTATGGGGTTTAAAACCAGTCTCTAGCCTTTTAACTGGTTAAAACTAAAGGCCTTTTTGAGGGTTCACTCTTCAGTTCCTCCACTCATATAACAAGGATGATCATAGCTGTCGTAACTAAATCTGATCTCTCAGTAGGAAGAGGGAGAATGTTGTGTTAATGATGAATAGCTTTTATTTTTAATAGTATGTCAGAGATCCTTTAATAAAGGACTAGGTACTTTGCCAGAGTTCGACAGAACAGGTAAGTGAGAGGTGTAGATACATAATTATTTTGACCCAAAAATAGGGAAATTATAAATGAGCAAAAAGGGAAATGTTTTAATACTTAATGTAAACCCAGAATAATGCGTATAGAAGGTAAGGGGTAGTTACAGAGTGCAGGAATTGCACATTGTTGGCGAGTGAGGAGTGGTGGGAATGGGAGATGATTGTTGTCACACCTCAGTGTGTGTGCGCGCAGGTGTCAGTGTCCTGCTAACGTTCCAATCAAAACGGCCCCCAGGACTTTCTCTCGCACAGCGTGCGGCGTAGTCTAATGAGCCTCAACTTTCAGACGCCCGTATTAAAAAAAAAAAAGAGAGAAAGAGAGAAAGAATGTGACAAACGCACATGACAGTGAGGCGAACATTTGATCCTTATTAAAGCATGACTCCTTGTACCTTGGACTGATTGCAAATTAACCTTCTTTAGTTACAGTAGATGTGTGATTGCTGTTTCCGACAGCTGACATCATTTTTCCTTTGATCATTGTAATTTACCAGAGAGTTATCTAATATGACCAGGCTTTTACCAATATAATTTACAAGATGTTGTGGATCCGATCTGGGGCGTCATTTTTTACTTTTTCTTTGCAGTTCCTCAGTAACAGTTTCCCAAACAAGAAAAGCAAGTGGAGGTTGGTTGCTAGATTTGTTTGATGGCAAGGAGAGGCATTGTCTCCTGTCATGTTGCAAAGCTCCTGGGTGTGTTATTTTGCCTGTCTCAGAGTTTAATGTGTCAGACATGTTTTTTTCTTTGAGAGCACCGTGGCCCTTTACACAAGCCCACAGCTGAAGGCAGACAGCAGTTTGGCAGAAAATGGTTGTATGGCTTTACAAACAGGAACTGTATGTGTCTCCATGGCAACACTCCTCCTGGCCCCTAACCCCACCCACTCAACAGACTGGCTGCTGAGAAGGCACATAGACCAATGTACCAATACCAATGCCCAGGACAAAGATATAGATCAATGCACAGGCACAGCCCATCACGGATACACACAATGACACATATACAGACTAGAACACAGATACTTAGAAAAAAAACAATCATTTGGCAGACATAGACACACACACACACACAAAATGCATATTTTTTTTATAAGTACAAATTTGATGCCTACAACACACAAAACAATTGGGACAGAGGTGTGTTTATCACCTTTACTTTATTTACACAGTTTAATTATTTGGGAACTGAGGAGACTAATTGTTTTTTCAAGTGGATTTCTTTGCCCATTCTTGCTTGATCTAAGACTTCAGCTGCTAAACAGCTGCTGATTCTTCACTTGATGATGTGCTGTCAACTTGATGGCAACATAAACCAATCAACCATAACAACACCTGCCTAATATTGAGTAGGTTTCTCTCATGCTGCTGAAACTGCTCTAACTGTGGTGCATTGTGTGTTCTGAGCTGTTTCTTTCAGAGTCAGTATTTACCTTTTTAATCACAGTAGCTGTTTTGTCATTGGACTAGATGGGCTAGCCCCCACATGCATCAGTGAGCTGTGGGTGCCCATGATCCTGTCGATGATTCACCAGTTGTCCATCCTCTGATTACTTTTGGTAGGTGCTAACTACTGCATACCTGGAACACTCCAAAAGTCCTGCTTATGACCCTTGTCAAAGTGGCTCAGATCCTTACACTTGCCCATGTTTCCCTCTTCAAGCACATCAACTTAAAGAATTGACTGTTCATTTGCTGTTGCACCCCAGGACAGGTGTTATTGTAATGAAATAACTATATGTTAATTGTGTTGATTTTACCCGTCAGTGGTGTTAAAGTTATGGGTGATCAGTGTTTGCCTCTTTAAGATCTTTATAAAGAACAACTTGGATGTTCCATTTTGTCTTCAGCACCGAGAACTTGATGTCCGTTTTTCTTGGAAACAAGCTGAAATAAATAAGAACTCCTAGAACTGATGTATGGCTTTTACATGTAAAGAGGTTTAGATTGCATTCCTTGATGCAGCAGCAGCAGACTGTGTTAAGTGACTATAGTTTTTCTAATTATTTCGAGCCCATAAGGCAATATTTGCGATGCAGTGCCTTCTGAGGGCTTGAAGGTCATGCACATTTAGCAGGGGTTCCTGGCCTTGCCTTACATGCACTGACTTTTCTCAAGATTTCCTGAATCTTTTCACAATATTATGTACTGTAGATAGTGATTATCTGTTAAAATATGTAAATATTAATTTAACTCAGTGACACATACAAACAGCCCAGAGATGTAGGCTGATGCACACATCATTATTAGAATCAATAAAATGATTCTCTTTACATTGTGTTAATAATTTTTTCCTGTAAATTTGCCATTGTTGTTTATATAGTCCTAGTCCACAGAGATATAGGCTAATAGACACATATGCCAGAGGACAGAGGTAAAAAGTACCACACACATAGAGCCTAACGCTAAATATATAGTTCACAGAGACAAATACACACAGCTTAGCACAGAGATGTACTGCAACTGGACTGATCTATATCGTCCAACACACACACATAGCCCAGCACAAACAAAGAATTCAGATATAGACTAACGTGCATATGGCCCAGCACATACAGTTAAGAGCAGAACTGTAGACTTACACATGCATATGGCCCAGTACAAAGATTTGGAGGGTGTCGGCCACAGCAGTGCGGTTTTATTACACCTCAGTGACACTGCTGAGCTGAGAATAGTCCAGCAACTAAAAATATAGGGCCAGCAGTAATCTAGTAGTATGTACCCATGATAAAATGAGGTAAGGTATGAGGTAGATATATCACATGAGCTTGTGACACAGTGTGAATATTGATTAAATTGTAGCTCTAAAGACTTCTTAGTAATACCCCTGAATAATTTATGGTGTTAACATATGTACGGTTCAAAATACAGTGATGGCCTAGAACATAAATGCAGAGCAACTCTCAGATACAGCCCAAAACATTTATGCAGTCCAGCTCAGCCTATTATCTATAGTGCTGATACCAAAAAATACACAGATACTGCCCAGCCTGAATGAAACAGAGAGAGCTGTACTCAAAAGAGAAGAGCCAGGGAGAAGAAAAAAGTAAGGAGGGGAGATGAAGAGTAGGCAGACATGAGCTCAGAGACAGTAATGAGAGGTATTATTAAACACTAGAGACCCGAATGGGGGAGGGGTGTGAGAATAGAATATGACTTTTCATTGTCAGACAGTAGAAAAGAGAGACAGATGGACTGTTGTGTGTGTACACAGACAGAGAAGAAGAACAGCTTGTGACTCGTCCAGGCCCAGTGCATTTGGTCCTACTCCCAGAAAGGGAGCAAGAGACTGGCAGACGCTTCACAAGGTTTACATAGATCCCTCAGCCTGTCACTAAAGCCCCCAGCCCTGGGCTTGCCATGCTTTTGGCTTGTTTGATGTGAGCTGCTTGGCCGGTCAGCATTAATAATGCACGTGCTCCGCCTGCCTTTTCGCGGCAGGGGAAACTATTGTCAGTCGATAGAAACCAGAGGAACCCAAACAATCCCCTGTGGCAGAGATGTTCAGCATGTTTGCAGTAGGTAGAGTGAGTGGCTGAGGAAATACTTGGAAGCCTGGAAATGTGTTCGTGAGGGCAGCTCCAGTTCACTTCCTTTTCTAGAGACCAGTTTCTGCCATGGCTCAAGTGGTGGTATTTGTTTGAAAAGGAAAGGGGAAAATGACAGAGGCCTCCAGAAGGAAACAATAGGCTCATATGCAGCTCCTTTGTACTCGACAAATTGTGCCCTGATCATACTCATATACTTGAACATCCTCAGACAACAACAGACTAATATAGCAGGATTTATGAGTTTTCCACCTGTGTTTCAAGACTGGAGGGAGAAAAAGAGTACAAGAAAGGAAAGAGAGAACGCAAAGGCTGTTTGATGGAAATAAATTAAAAAAAGGTTTTTCTTCATATATAGTGTTGCTTTTTTATCAGATTTGATCAGATTACATGCCACTGCTGCTTATTTACTTGGCAGTAACCGTTAAAGTGGCTTGACCTGAAATTCTGCTTGCCAGTGCTTCCCTTAACCTTCAGAAGTTGAGCTATTCATTTGTTTTTTTATTATACTTTTCAAAATGTAATTACATAATAATGTATTTAATTAAAGTTATGCAATGATTTACATTTGTGAGCAAAAAATTATAACACAGTATATTTTAGATTTCTGGCTTTTTGGATGAACATAAAATAAGGATATGAATATGAAATAATAAGGATGTCAAGTAAAATTGTGTTTAAAAAGTATGGGAATCTTTTGATATTTTCAACCTATTTGAACCAGCAAACCATCTTTGATACAGTGATGAAGATATCACAGATGAAGGTGACAGTCCAACAAATGACAAATAAAATGTATATTTTGTAGTCATTTTTATAATATAAATCTTATGAAACCTTCAGGTCCATATAAACTGAGGTGTTCAAAATTGGTGCTATCAGGTGCTATTAAGTAGAACCTCCTGCAGAAGGAAGTGCAAATGGAACCTCTTATTAAACCTGGCATTAAAAGAGATCGTTCCAAATTTGACCTGCTTGTGAGACATGCCAGGTAAAAGCCTTTGATCTCCAAAAAGAACGTAAGAGCAAAACTATGGTTTGTCGCAGAACATATAGGCAAACACAAGGCCTTTTGGAATAATGTTCTCAGGACAGACAAAACAAAGGTTGGCTATAGTAAACCATACATGTGTGGCATGTACCAAAGAACCCCACACCACCTGTGAGGCGTGATGGTTGAAATATTATTGTTTGGGGTTGCTTTGCTGCCTCCAGGGCTGGGAAGTTTGCAGTCATTGATTCAGCTATAAATTCTGCATTATATCAAAAAGGTGCTTGAGAAGAAGATGAGGCCATGTGTCAAGAAGTTAAACTGTAGGTGGACCCTCAACAGGATTATGATCCTAAGCAGACAAGCAAATCCACCCAGGAATGGTCAAAGAAAAGAAATGGCGGAGAAATGGAATGGCTTAGACAAACTCCAGATTTAAATGTTGTGGGGGATTAGGAAAAGGCGGTACAAGCAAGTAAAACTCTCAAGCATCTAGCAGCTGAAGGAATTTTGCATGAAAATGTAGTCAAAAGGATCAGCAAGACAATTTCAGAGACTGGTAGGCTATTATGCAAAACTCCTACAAGAAATTATTTTAGCTAGGGTTAAAGCTAACATCTGAGGTCAAAAGACTCCACAGAAGAATATTACATCTATTGATAGTTTTGTTGAATAAATGTTTGAAAAAATGTTTTACTCATTATATCATCTTAAACTATAGGCTCTATACTAAAGAGGGGGAAATGTACTTATTTTTTCATATGGCTGTATACAAAAATCAGCCATAACATTAAAACAAAATGCCAAATGTTACTTTGGTCCCCCTTGTGTCACCAAAACAACTCTGACCCATCAAAGACAAGAACTCCACAAGACCTCAGAAGAGTCGCTGTTTTATCCGCCACCAAGAGAATAGCAGCAATTACTGTAAGTAAATTCCTGTAAGTTGTGAGGTGGGGTCTCAGCATGTCCCACGAATGCTTAATTCAGTTAAGATTTTTTTAATTTAGAGCCCAGGTCAACACATTGATCACTTTTCATGTTTTTCAAACCATTCCTGAACAGTTTTTGCAGTGTGACAGGATGCATTATCCTGCTCAAAGAGGCCACTGCCATTAGAGAATATGTTCCCACAAAGGGATGTACTTTATCTGCAGCAGTGTTTAGGTAAGTGGTACATGTCAAAGTAACATCCACATAAATACCAAGACCCAAAGTTTCCAGCAGAACATTGCCCAGAGCATCACACTACCTCTGTTGGCTTGCCTTCTTCCCATAGTGCATTCTGGTGCCATCTCTTCCCCAAGAAAGTGAAGCACCAGTTAAAAGAAAATATAATTCATTAGATGAGGCCAACACCTTCCACTGGTCCATTATCCAGTTTGCAGGAAGCATTGTAGGCACTTTTGCTGGTGGACAGAGGTCAGAGGTTCTGACAGCTTTTTGTTGTAGCCTACATTAACTTTCTTAATAATTTATGCTACAGTAGCATTAGCCTTTGCTCATAGCATTTTTGCAAACCAGCTGTTGGTCTTATTTTTGGGTTTTATTCTGTATACAGAAAATGTTTTATCATGCAGCACCTCCGTCGTGTGTTATCTGCATGTCGCTTGTGACACCTCCCAATAATCCTTGTTTTCAGTGTTTTGTCTATGTTTTCTGTGTTAACACCACTTTTTCTGCTGTTGTGCTCTGCTACGCTAGACAGTGTGTCCCCTGGTTCCTATTACTACCACTGTAAAGAAATGCTCTAAATGACCTCAAGGACTGAATCATGGTGATATTTTGAAAAATCAGCAACATTCCTGTTAAACCTAGATTGGCAAATAAATCCTAAAATACCTTGCATCTAATCTAATCTCCCTATGTGCATAAATGAGCATCAGGGGCCTGTGAGGTTAAACCATTTCCTTCCAAATGTGGCACTTTTGTTATAACCACTACATAGCAGGAACATGCCAAAATACCTGTAATTTGTAGATGCTCTGACCCAGCCCTCTAACTCCAATCTTATGCTCACTTGCTCACTTTTTCTGTCTCCAATGCATCAGCTTCAGGTTCTGGCTATTAACTTGCTGCCTAATATCTCACGTCCCTTAACAGGTGTCACTGTAACAAGATAATCAGAGATATTCACTTTTACATGTCAGTGATTTTAATGTCATGGCTGATTAGTTTATATGTTTCAAAATCTGAAACATGTTTTGTGCAAACCTAAGTCAGTCACTTTCTTATCCTGAATGCACAGCTGCCACTCTGGGGTGAGCAAAAACTTATTTCTCTATTTTTAAATCATTTGACTCATACATGCCACCGATACACTTGCTGACATCTACAACCATCAGACACTGCTGGAATTTGGTTAATATTACAACTCATTCAGTCTTCAGCTGCTAGGACCAGGCCCCAAAGCTGATGCTGCTGATCAAAGGAGGCAATGCTGCACATGGTGTGAACCAACAAGCAGTCAGTTGGCTTGCTGCTTGGCTAAATGCTAATCCTAAGAGATCAGCTGATCCTTTGATATTACTCTTTTGTGTCTTCTGGTTTGAAAACAAACGGGACTAACTCAGACTGCAACTGATTATACAGTGAGAGGTGACAGAGGGACTGCATCTTTCATTTTCATGGCTGAAACATGTCTCACTCAATTTGGGCATTCAGCAAAACTTACATTAGGGTGTTTTGTATGTTGAATTATCAGCACTTGGTCATTGATTGCTCTTGTTGGTGTCTTTCTCTTATGCTTCCTTTTGTGCAGATTTCGTTTTACTAAATTCTTGCAATTTTATTTGTATTTCATGTATCAGAGATGACGAAGTTGACCAGCTGTTGGTCTAACGTTTGTGTTTTAACCTGTGTGCATAATAAAATATCTCCTCAACTTTTATTTCTCTTGACAGTTTTCTTGGCCAGGTTGGACCTTCCTGTCACACTTTTTGTGTTTTTGTTACTCTAGCTCCACCCCCCCCCCCCCTTTTGTCATGTATATCATTTGCATGTTGCGTGTGACTCCTCCTAATAATCTGTGTTCTCAGCTGTGTATTGTCAGTGTTCTCTGTATTATATCCCTTTGTCTGCTGTTGAGCTCTGCTATACATATGCTAGACAACGTGACCCCTGGTTTCTGTCACTACCACTGTAAAGAAATCAGTGTTGATGAGTTTCTCTACAGTGCACCTTTTTACCCCAGGGCCCTCTAAACAACCTCTAATATTTTGAAAATTCAGTGGAATTCCTGTTAAACCCAGAAAGTTTACAGTCTGCACTGTATGCAGAAATGTTTCAGTGAGTTATGAGTAAGAAATTAGTATTAAGTTATGTCATATGTTCACTGTCCCTGGTATGAACGATCACGCATAAGGGTTAAATAGTGCCTTGCACATTAAAGTGCATCCAACATCATTGCAAGAAATAAGCCATTTAAAGTTTCTGGTAATCATTTTAATAGCATGCGTTTATAATGTGGGCATATGATGTCACATGCATGATTATGTCAGGGAAACCGAGAATTTCCATTCTGTGCTCTCAGTGTATTGCATGTAGAAGTTTGTGCCAGAACAGTGGGGCGACCAAGAGCAGAGAATGCATTTGCAGTTCATTGCTTTTCTTCGCTCGATGGTGGCTTAGAATTAGGACAGATGTTGAAGAAGGTCATTTTTTTCTCCCAAAGTATTTTAAGAGAGCTGAGGATTGGATCTGAGTCTGGTTTGTTGACAGATGACAAGTCTTTTGAGGGAAGACATATTTAACATCCCCTGCTCGAGAGGGACTGGAAACTAGACTGTGTCATGCTTTCATCTCTCAAGGTCATTTGAGGTGAGCCAGTTAATTTGGTTCACCTTGGCCAGTGTGCAAGATTCCACCGAGTGCTGAGTTGTTCTTTTTTTTTTAATGTCCGTTAGTCACGCTGGTGCTTTTGTAGTAATGGCATATTACTCTGAGGTGCAGGGGTTATCGGTTGCCTTCATATGAGCATCGGCTACAATTTATGAATATAGTAGTGGCGTGCAAACATGCCTCATCAAACTGTCAAAAGATGTTTTATTCAGCTCATTCCTGGAGGCGAAGCCCGTACTCAGCTTAGGATGATCTGTAAATACAGAGCTGGTGGCCTGTCTTTTTCATGTTTACATAATCATTGCAATGATATGTGAGTTAGCTAGCAACTTGCTGCATATTCAGGTTGAATAATTGACTGTTACTACCCACAGGCTCTGGTGTCTAATCAGTTTTTATGCGAATAACCAGATGTTGATAGTAAACAGTGCCAACCAAAATAAGATGATCATGTGGTTTTCCCAGGACATGAAAAGTCAATATAGGTGTGTCTTCAGAGTTAAGTACACTGCAAGACCAGTTTAGCCAGGCAGATGTTGTCATCACTGACAGGTCCTAAAATTATCAATGGTAATCTAAGGCCCATATCTTGGAGAGCTAAAATGTGCTTATATCCTTCTCAAAGATCCAGAAATGTCAGATTATTTTAGTGTAAACTGTAAAGGAAATTCAGTATTTTGATTCTTAGATTTTAGCCAGAACTGCCTTTTAAACCAAGCTGCCAATCAAAACAGCAAACATCAGACTTTAAGGTCTGGACAGAAAAATTGCCTGTTTACAGGGGTGTAAAAATGGTTATGCAAATATGATTTTGTGTTTATAAAACCAAACAAATGCAGCAAATTTCAGAGATAAATGTGGAAAAACTTGCAAATAAATGACAAACAAATGTGGAATATGGGCCCTTTAAAAGTACATTGAAAAGAAGAAGATTTGCAAACTATGAAATGAAAACATTTGGCAAAAAACACTGATGGTGTTAGAAAGAGAGCTTCAAGGGACGAGATCGAGTGACACAATGCGTCATTTCTAACACAGAACCTAACCTGCTCTGACCCATGTGAGCCTGCAATGTGGCCGCTCAGCTTTCTCCTTCCCCTTGACTTTTAATTACTTCTTCTGTCATACTTGCCCCTCAGGTGATAAAGAGGTGGCATGCACACGCTCCTTACACACACACACATACACACACACACACACGCAAATTCACACATCCTGCCATGGACAGTGAGGCCCGCGGGTGACACGGCTCACCGTCAAACTCAGTTGGATGCCCTGGCGAACAGTTGCTTCAGGCCACTTCACTTGCCACATACACACACACACACACACACACCAACATACACACCTCGCACACCCTCACGTGCTGAGGAGTGGGCATCAGAGGCAAGATGGCATTTTTTAATCTGAGGGCCTTTGTGCCCAGGCCAGCAGGGGGACAGCAGATGTCCTTCCCCTAAGTAGGTCACGCTTTGTGCTGGGCGGCCACGTCTTTAGCCATCTGGCCGATCCTGTGTCACTGTCAGCTGTGTGAAAATATGAATTGCCGCAAGGTGACCTCTGCGACAGAGGCACCTGTGGGCAGGATAGACCACACGCTGCTTCAAACCTCTCTACCACAGAGGCTATTGAACTTCTATGAAGGCCTGGAGACACATGTTAGGCCATAGAGAATTTAGGTCAAATGCTACTTCAAGCTCTTCAAATCACCAGAAATGAGATGATCTGTGAGTGATTTTTTTTTCATTAAAAGTTTAAGAATGCTATGCTATAGTAATCTAGGACTCGTCTATTCTATAGTCTCGGTTTCTATATTTTTTGTGTGTTTTTTGTCATCTGCACTGGCTTGAGCAGATATGAAAATATTAAATATCAGATTGACCTAGAAATCCAATATAAATCCATCCCTACTCAATACTGTTTTTTGTCTGCTTGGCTATAATGACATAAATTCAAATTATGTTTTCAAAGCAGGCACAATGTATTACATTTTGATGGAATATTCTTTAAAAAGAAGAAATTTGGCCATTTTTGAAGGATATGATCTGATGAATGCTGCATAATATGACCAGGCACATAAACGAAGAAGGTAAAAATGATTTCAATTTTGTTTTGAGGTCGACCTTAAACCTAAGGTCCCATATTAGCTTCCTAATGCCTCACACTCATAACTATAAAATGAAGTTCCAGTTACCAAACAATTTATAGTAGGTGCTTTTTGCTGATCATTAATAACTGAATAATAGGTCAAAAGTTTAAGAGCTGAAAACAGGGATATTTTAAATGATCAGTAATAAAAAAGAGAGCTAAGCACAACTTGTCTCTACCCCTCTACCTTTAATATAACACTAAACTAAATATTTCCTAAGTGTGATGCACTGAAAATCGAAACCTCATCGACAATCTGAAGCATGTAGAAAGCTTGAGCAGAAATGAACAGTGACTGTGTTTCTCCACCGTTGCCTTTGACACAATTCATCTTTGGTGCTTTTCTTTAATTACAATGCTCCCAGAAGACTGAGCGGGGTAGTTAACTAGTCAAATAAGCATTAAAGCAATTATTGGGTCAGAATGAATACAATTCCGTCATCTTTAATCATTAGGGGTGTCTATGCCTGGGAGAAAAACATTCAGCACCAAATTGGGAGAGCCTGAGAGAGTCAGGAGGGATGAATTGAGACAGCTATCATTTTTGGAAATTGATTTCCATTGCCTACCTCAGTGTTTTAGCACCTCAATGCTTGTGCTCAGACTCGTCTCTTGCGGCTTAACCCTGAGCTGCTGAATCACCCAGTGCTGCTATAAGACACTTTTTGTCAGCTTTTAAACGTTCCTCTTCATGCTGTGGTTAACTCTCTTGAGATGGCACTTAAAACACAGGTGTAGCCTCATATGCATAATGAGCCTATGCTTGGAGAGTTGGATCATAGCAAAGAATTGCTTCGAGCTTCCTATAAGCTGAAATCTCGTTCTGGTTGTTTCTGCAGCTTCAAAGCGAGCTGGACCAGGAATACCAGGACAAGTTTCGACGGCTCCCAGTGGAGATCCAGGAGTTTGTGCAGGAAACCACTAAGGGCAAGCCGAGCAATGAGTGCGAACCGAGCTGCCTAAGTAGCTCAGCCACGGAGAAGCTGAACCACCGAGCAGCCCAGTCAGAGGAGGACCTGGAGGAGGCCTCTTCAGAGAAGGTGTTTGACACGCTGCTCTGAGTTCGCTTCTGGCCTTCACATTGTAACTGTAGTTGTGCTAACATATGTACATATGTTTTGTAATATCCTCATTCCTGGTGTTATAATATAATGTGCACCTTTTGCTACGTCATCTGTAGGGTTTGTTGAGAATGCATTGATGTGCTGAAGAGATGACGTACTTGAACAACAGCAAGAATACTGACAAATTCTTTACGACATTCTGTTTTTTGTCTTGTAAAGCTGTTCTAGAGCTGTTGGATGATGCTGCTTCTGTAAAGATAACCACTAGAGGTGACTGTATATGTTTTTGATTGTTTAACAACAGTTTTAACCCAGGCAATTATTTGTGAAAGGAGCTGTAAAAGTCATTTGAAAGAAAGCCCATATAAATAGCTGTATATTTAAGCACTGGAGACTTTCCATGTGCTAGCAGTGAAGTCTTTGACATGTCATGTTCATACATTTTTTATCACTTACAGATCTGTTATTGTCTTTTACATCACCACTAGGTTTTGTGTTTTGTTTTTAAATGTGTTTAATATTTTATATATATTTGATATTTTGGGTTGCTTTGTTTTGTAATTGGCTAAATGTAACTAAATGTACACTTAGATGTCACTCAAGAAAGGGGCGGTCATGCAATTGCATGTCTTTGTACACTTGTAAATGTTTATGTAGCACCTGGGGGGGGGGCTATGACCATATGCATTTTCATATATGTAAATATTAAGATTTTATGTCACTGAATGCAGAGCAGAAAGACCTTCATTATTTTAATGATCATGGTAGTGGAAGTGTCCATAGAGGTTCTGCAACACAGCACAGCTTTATTTTGGCAGTTTTATGTTACAGAAGTAGCAGAAGTAGATGTTCTGGATCATCAAGTCTGGGCAGTTTTTATACTAGTAGAGGAGTTTTGCATTAGGGACCAGAGCTTTCAGACACTGTCCCACACACACATCCAGTGCCCATCCCGCTGTGTCACAAGGCCTCTATTTAGAGATTGTGACCAAACAATGATACATTTATTAATCAAGAGGAATATTTATCTCTATTATTTATCAAAGAAATAAGGGTTCCGATCATGTCTGTAAGCAAAGGTAAATTGCTGGAGATATTGTCAGTTTAGAAATAAAATAGCTGTCCCTTTAGTGGTAAAAATGTAGCATGTGCCAAGCAAAACTAGCCTGTAGTGTGTGTGTGTGTATCTTCATGTGGGTGTCTGTGTGGATCTGCAAAAGTTTGTCAAGCCTCATAGTTGCAGAATTGCATTAGTGGAGTGTCTCACAAAGCGCTGTTGTTGAAACCACTTAACTTTGGACATTATCACTCTTTTATTTAATGATCATTTAAGTAGCAGCAATTAAAGCTAATGTGTATCTTACAAAACAGATTACATGCCAGTGTCCCTTTACCATTCTCTCCTGGCCAGTGGGAGATGTGAGTACAGTTTACAAAGGCATCACTTTACTACATTACAAAACTGCAGCAGTGGCATTTAACAGTGGCGTACTGTACAAATGATATTAGCTTTTTATCACTGACTCGTTATTAGAACGATGAGTTTAAATGACAGTTAACTTGGTTAAAAAGCCTAATAAAAATCTCTTTATACAGGATATGCATTGCGTGATGGAGTTGGTATATGGCTCTGCGAAACCTTTAACATTTAATGTTACCTGTCCTACTGTGTAGCATAGAGGAGGAATCTGTTTAAAGGGATATTCCATTATTTACTGTAAAATCATTTTCTAAATGAAAAACTTTCAATTTTTAGAGTATTGTTTTGGTTTTGTTAGTTTTGTGGCTTTTTTTTTTGAAGGGGGGAGGGGTGTGTTTATGAAAAGAAAATGACCTCCCATAGTCTTCCACAGAGCAAACGGCAAGATTGAAACAATATTTTTGCACCATAAAAAGTGATGGTATTGTTAAATTAAAAAGTTAGTCTTCTGAGTTAACTGGACTAATCATATATTAACAACATTTTAACGTGTTTTACATTCTGTTTACTGATTTTTACAGAAAAAAAAATGAATTAAAAAAGAACACAACGGCAGTCTATGCACTAACTTCACAAATGCACAAAACACAAGTGCCTGGCTCAGGACACCATGCATGTGTATCACAATAACCAGAACATTTAATTTATCAAACGAGTGTGAAAGTACATGAAAGAGATCAAACAATAACACAAAAAAGGTCTGTGGATAAGGAAGACGTGTGTCAACCTGCAGAAATCCCCACGAGCACCTGTTCACACGCCATGTTCAGGACACAGAGGTATCACCTAGAAGGGGAGGAGCCAGAGAAAAGTCATGACACACTTTAAAAAGAAACTTTAATATATTCCTCGCATACCACTGATCCACTGACAAAATATTCTTCATTGTTTCCATCTTATGAGAGAACCTAAAGACCACAGAATGCATATAATCTCCTCGCTTGCTTGGAGCTATATTGTTGCCACACGAGTGTGAATGTCGTAGGTAGTGATGCACTTCTGCATGCTCAACATTCTTTAAGGGAGATTACTCGGAGAGATCTTTCCATAGAAGATGGACTTTTGCTTCTTAAAAAAAAACGTTTGTAAAAGACACATGAACAACCTTTTAAATGTGTCTTTATTTAATGTAAATGTTCTTTATTATTAGAAAGTTGCTAAAATCTTTACATTATGTTTAGATTCTGTAAACTTTACACACTCACACTTCATTTACAAAAATGAATCTGATAAGAACATCAAATGAAAGTCCTTCTTTGAAGTGGTTCTTCTACAGCATTGCACCTTTATAGCACTTTGTTTTTTATTTGACACATATATAAGCGAGAACATTACTGGATAAATGACACGTTTATTCTTATTTTTGTGTGAAAACGACAAACTATTCAGTTACAATTGTCTACATTTTGAGCCTGGAACTGTGGAAGCCTTTGATGGGTCATTTTTGTGTACAGTTGTTTTAAAATGGTCTGGAAGGTACCATCACATTTTTTAGGAGCAACATGGGGAGATGTGACTCATTTCGTACTATATCCCAAAAGTACATGTTGTTTGGGATCATTTTGTGTTAAAAATGGTAGGAATATTGCAACAATTGAACTGTAAGTCTAATAGTCATTTTCCTGTAATAATTATTGGCCAAAACATTTTAACCTGAGAATCAATATTGCATTTTTAAACTTTCTTATCTGTGATGTGCTGGTAAAAAGAAAGGCACAACATGGGCATCATTGCTGAAGTCTGCAGGACAGTCAATGTTTTCAAATATTACAGTAAATCGCTTTTTGCATGACACAGCTAACCATTGCATCAGCATAAAGAAGTCCAGATAATTTGCTGTCCTCAACAGACTTGCCAGCGATTGTGCCACGAATCACGTTTGTAAAGGTCATTAGACTTGAAACCGTGTCTGCGCTGCAAAACGAACTGATTTTTAAGTTTTCAGAGATTATTGCCATTCTTTGAGTCCTGTGCCTTTTGATATGTTTGCCTTGTCAAATGTGTGAAATGCATCACTGTGTAAAACTGTCACTTTAAAATAAGGAGCGTGTTTAGCTGTATGTCTGTATGTCTTTTCTCCAAATAGATGTGCACCTTTACGACAATAACACTACTGGGTAAAGTCTGTGATTAGCAGTATTTCAGAAAAATGTTTTATATATACTGTAGTGGACAGTTTCATTTTCTCTATGCTACATGTTCCTCTTTCCTGTAAAGCTTCTCGATATGCATTCTTCAGAGAACGTCTACAAACAAAGTTGACTAAGACGAAAGGAATAAAATGCTTGTGAATAAAATAAATGTTGATTCTTCATGTATGTTGTGTGATTTGAAATGGGAATTAGAGCCAAACTGCACTTTTTATCAAGGTTTCAAACACAAATGAAGGCCTTTTGCACTTTGAACAACGCAGTCCATTCCTGCAGACATCTAGAACATCTCAGGAGTGCCTTGTTTGCTTAGATCACTTTGTAAGTTTTGCTTGGCTGGACACTCCTATGGGCTGTAAATCGGAGGATGAGATAGGCCGGAGTGAATGCCTTTGTTTGGGAATATGATTTGTTCACCAAGTTTTAATAAGAAAGTGTTGGATCCCCTCCAGCTGACCTTAGTAGGTTAGTGAAGCTGAAGGAGGACCATTAGCAGTAAATAACACAGCCGTATTTCACATTCTCTCAGCTCTAAAGTGAGAAAAGTTTATCTGGTGTGTGTGTGTACTGGAGTGTGAACACACACACATGCATCTATATACTGGTGTGTGTGTGTGTGTGTATATATATATATATATTGCTCACTCACACTGAGAAGTGAGGAAACGTAAATTAAGTCTAGGAAAACAAAGACTTTATTATATTATTATTATTATAAATAAGCTGTTAAACCAAACCATGTGTCTCATAATTGTTGGCATCCCTGCATTTAGTTCTTGTAGAGCCTCTGTTTGCCAGCAGCATTAAGTCTTGTCCTGTAATGCTTGTTGATAAAAAGCACTGTTGTTCCGCGCTCTGGATAAGAGCGTCTGCTAAATGTTGTAAATGTAAATGATACTGGAGAATATAGAGCATGGAATTTCAGACCACTCCTCAAAACCGAATCTCTCCAGATCCTTCATGAAAGGCCTGCCACAGTTATTACTGTATAATTATTTTCCATTGTTATTAGATTAGTTTATTGCATCTCATCAAACTGAATAATGTTCACCTCAAGCTTCGTCTAAGTTCCTAGGTCCTCTCTTTTGAACTATGCTCTTCTTCTGAACCCTCCTGGGTTCATTTGTAGATTTGGAGACTTGGTGACCCCAAAGTGCTACCATCTATTGAAAATCTCCAACTGTGACCCTTCAATTCATTTGTAACTTTCTTACACCTTGTGAGCAAAGTTGTATGGCACATCATGGCATCCAGCTGCACATTCTGCCTGCCAAGCTGCCGGACACTACAGGGTAAAAAAAAACAAAACAAGAAAAAAAGTACACACACTCACTCACACACACACACACACACACACACATACATATAC
>JBBPDA010000152.1:6354837-6367492 GCA_037974385.1 Arnoldichthys spilopterus | reverse complement strand
GCACGTGTGATGGGTTAAATGCAGAGGTTGCATTTCGTTGTGGTGCTTGAGTGTGTTCACAAAGACAAATTTTCACTTCACAGAACGGCACATCACCTCACTTTAAAAATCAGGGATGCTCGATTTATGGTGGATTGCTATTATAACATCGGAAGCACATCATTCACGGGAGCAGCACTGTTCCGCCTAAGGCTTTGGAGTGTCATTAGTTCACTTCATAGTGTGTGTCTGTGTTTGTAACTAGTGTCAAACACCTGCACTTTACTAAAACGTGCCGTTTAAGTAGTGTTTAATAATAAGCCACTGACTGGTTTTGTTGGTCAAAGCGCAATGTTGTTTTTATTTGCCTTAAAATAGCAATGCTCCGACAATGCCCTCAACCTCGCCTTATTTAAAAAGAACCACTACTACCAGCAGGAAATGTGTGCAAAATCATTTGTTCCATGAAAATGAGTAATATGCTGTAATAAAATTAGCACTAACACTTTGCATCACTGTTTCCACTGGTGGAAAATAGGGCCCTGGATGTCAATAGTCACCCAAATGTTCACGTAAATACATCCCCCCTACGTTCTCTGAAGCTACATCCAGCTCTGGTGCAGACTTGTTGATGTGGTCTCAGATATGTAGTGACTGTGAACTATAAAAATGTGCAAAAACTTCATGTAGCTAAACACCGGGAGCAACAGGGTCTGTTTTCACAAACTGCAGCAAAAGTTGTAGTGCTAGTGTAGATTCTGATATAGTGGACTGTGGATTTATTCTGATTCTGACTCTGGTTCAGTCCTCTCCAGTTGTTGAAATGCAAAAATAAGGAAAAGACATATAAAAGTGTAATGCTGGTCTTTCAGGATTAAATATGAGGAATAATTTACCCAACAATGTGGTAATAAACTGTTACTGAATGTAATCAAATATCTTGGGAAGCTTTTTTGTGTTGATTTGGATCTGTAATCCTTTGTGCAGACCAGTGTGTGTGTGTGTGTGTGTGTGTGTTAGTGTGTGACTGCATGTCTCTGCTTGTGTGTGTGTGTGTCTTGCCTCTGCACATGCATGTAAGGTCATGATCGCAGGAGAAGTGTTGTCTTTTATTTCAGTGCTTTTCACTGTCACAGTCAGATGAAGCTGTAAATTTTATGCAAATGAGCGGCAGTGCTGAGTCTCCTCTGACCACGTCCGAGCTCAGCAAGAGCCTTCCGTTGCTTTCCAGCATGCAAGAAATGAGCTAATTAATCCTCAGCTGAGCTCAGGGCCCAGACAGCTATGCATTTAATATCGTCCTGCAGGATAGTGAAGCAAACAGTGAGGCTCCTTCCTTCCCAGCTAACAGGAATACACTGATCACCCATGACATTCACACCACCTGGCTAATACTCCCAACACATCAGCCTCAGGAACTGACTGTTCACTTGCTGCCTTATATTGCTGCATTTAAGAAGGTGGTAAACTTAAAAAATCCCTGAAGTGAGCCCAACACATTTCTCTTAGTTATAAAATACAGATGGCAAGTGCTACAATAAATGCTCACCTGATCAAGTCTGAAAACAATATGGATGCCTGTTGTCTTTTTGTTGTCTTTACAAGTTATTGTAGATAATTTATTGCAATTGCTTTACGTAATTCATATTAATGAGGCTCGAGCAGATGGGCTAATATCAATTGTTACAAACATTTTTGTATAAGCTGTAATATGGGCAACTATAAATATATCCCATTTAAAAAAGTAGTAAAAATGGCTATTTGTCATTGTGAGCACACCTCATCACAACTAACATGCCCACCCATGTGGCCAGTGGTGGCCTAGTGGTTAGGACACTGGCCTTGGTACCTGAAAGTTGTAGGTTCGAGTCTCAGCCCAAACACTACTGAGGTACCCTTGAGTAAGGTACCTTCCCACTACTCTTTTGCTCCACGTGCGCATGCGTAATGGGTTAAATGCAGAGGTCACATTTCGTTGTGGCGCTTCAGTGTGTTCACAATGATGAATTTTCACTTCACAAAAAGTGCACCATAAGGACACATGACCTCGGCATTTAACCCATCACACATGGAGCAACAGGCAGCTATCAGCAGCACGGTAGCTTGCTCATGGGTACCTCAGTGGTATCGGGCTGGAACAAGGGCAAGGTCATAAGGACTAGGCCACCACTGCCCAAAATGACTAGTTAATGACTAGGTAAAAGTAATTAAATAGTGTTTGCATTAGCAACCTTGAGATTGTAAAAAGCTCTATATAAATTTTACGTTGTTGTTGTTGTTTGTAATATTACTGTCTTATCTGTCATGACGGAGGATGCCATGATTGTAGTTGTTATGACATCAGGGCACCAAATTTCTGTGCAAAAAAATCCCACTCAGCCATATGTTTAAGTATTTATTTCTTAGTCAGAGTTTGTCATTTTACAATTTCTGACATGTCACAAATGCAGCATATACCCCCTTCCCTTGACATGTGCCACTGTAATGAGATAATCAGTGTTCTTCACTTCACCTGTTAGTGGTTTTAATGTTGTGGTTGATTGGCGCATGCTTATTTCCATCGGCTCAGAGAGCAGGGGAGCTGTCAGCTAACCATACTTTAATGAGTCCTGTCTTTAGGGGGCTGATGGCGGGAAAGGGTTGTGTTAATATTTGCAAAGACAGAATCTACAAGTGGTCCCATTTTCCACATTGCTGGGTAATCGCCAGCTGAAATCTCACACGCCCCAGCAAGGTTCTGAACGGCCATGCATTAGGAAGGACATTTTTAACAGTGGAAGCTACTAGAGGTCTATGTTTAACCACTGCTGGTGTAGGGCTAAAGATTTCACCGCCCTGATTATTACAGTACCGTGGCACAAAACTTTTTATTTTTGTTTGTTTTTATTCGTTTGATTTCTCAGTTTGCCTACAGTTAATTACATATTGGCACTTTTACGCCCACCACGTTGTAATCACATCTGCTGTGTTGGCTGCAGTCTCTCACTCAAGAGAGCATGCATCAGAGAGGAAACATAAATGTAACAGTGGCATACACAGAGAAAGACGACACTGCTGAGGCAACAGCTTCACGCTCACACACAGGTAAACTCATGCAAATGCACAGGTATAGATTCTGGGCCTGTTTTGGAAGGTTGCTTTGTGACCAGTAATGCAATCAAATGCAAGTAATGTTTAATAAAGTGTAATTACAAGTGTTGCATGTGTCAGACTTTACACCAATCAGCCAGAACATTAACACCACCTGCCTAATATCAAGTACGTTTACTGTGTGTTTTCATCAGAGTCAGCATTCACTTTTTAAACCACAGTAGCTCTTCTGTGGGTCCAGACCAGACAGGCTAGCTTACACTGCCTGCATGCATTAGTGAGCCTTGGATTCCCATAACCGTGTCAGTGATTTACCAGTTGTCCTTCCATGGATCACTTGTGGTAGGTCTTAACTACTGCACACCTGGATCACTCCACAAGACCTGCCGTTTTAGAGATGCTATAACTCAGATCCTTACATATGGCCATTTTTTTCTGCTTCCAGCACATCAGCTTCAAGATCTGACTGTTCACTTGCTGCCTAATATATGCCACCCCCCTGACAGATGCCACTATAATGAAATAGCTAGTAAATGTCATTCACTTTACCTGTCGGTGGTGTTATTGTTATGGCTGATTGGTGTATGGACTGCACCATATTAGAGAAGAAACATGGCATGTGTGGGAATAATATAATGGGTTCGGGGGAGTGAATGTGCACTTTCAGCCCATTCTGGGGGGTCATACATACACTCTTGGGCCTATTTTGATTTAGGTTGAACTGATAGGAGTAAGTGAGGTGTGCTCAGGTTCAAAGAATGTTCAGATGCAGTAATGTGACAGAGCGCATCAAAACTCCTAATGCATTTTCCTTCTGTTTTGCAGTGCTGCACAAAGAAGTGTCTCTCAGCTGAGACTTTGGCTTGATGATAGGTGGGGTGGTAAAACAGGTTTGGGGGGAGAAGGTGAAATAGGATAATACAGGTAAATTTCCTCACTTCCTGGTGCACGCTGAATGAGAATTGTCTTTTAAATTGTATAGGGCTAAACTTTGCTTAATCTGACCATGGGCATTAACTAGCAAAGTGAAAAAGACGTTAGTTTCGATTTCTGGTTACCTTTAAAGGTAAAGCCGCATGCTCAGACACTCAGAGTGACACATACAGTAATACAGTAATGTAGCCAAAAGAAAATCATTACATTTTGTCATTATTATTATTTTATTGCTTTATTATTTTGATTATATATTTTTATTATTTTAATTGTCTTTTGTATTATTTTAATTATGTAATATATTTGCTGTTAAGCACTTTGAGCTGCATTTCTACTTTATCAATATTATGATTTTTTATGCTTTAATGCTTACTTTAACTTTCTTACATAATTATCGATGTTATGATTTATTTAGCACTTTATTTTAATGCTTAGTTTACTTTTCTTACTTGTTTATTTTAATCTATTTATTTTAAAGCATGTTTTCAACTGTATTTCATGTGTGAAAGCTCTACAAATAGTTTGTTATAATGATTATTATTATTAAGTTTTTAGTTATTGAGTTATTTATAGTTTTAGCCATATTCTGGAGACTCAACTGGCTGTTGCTTTGCCCAAAAAGAGCCAAGAAAGAGTGTGTGATATTAAGAGCAGCAGCATAGGTCATACTTTGCATAGATTACTGTGGACTGTTGATTGGCACGGCCTAACCACCACCACCAGCTTCCCTCCCCCTCCCCGCCCCACACACTTCTCCAAGATCATTCAGCTTTAGCAGCTCCAGGAGGTGGTTGGGGACTTTTGGATGAGTCCCTTCCCCCCCCCCCCCCACCACACACACACACACACACACACACTCTCTCACTCTCACACACATACACACACACACCCCTCTGAACGCGCGGCTGCGGCACACACACATACAAGGGCGCGCGCTCGCTAGCCGGCCCCGGGCCTTTCCGCGTGCGCACCACTGGAGGGCGAGGCACGCAGAAGCGGGGCAAGGAAGAGAAGGAGCAGAGCGGAGAGGACAGGAGTGGGGCAGCAGCAGCAGCTGGGAGGCAGGATTGAGAGAAAGAGGGAAAATCCCGGTTTCAACCCCACCCCCAACCCCGCTCTCTCTCTCACACACACGCACACACACCGCCGCCCTGCAACGGGAGTAAAAAAAAAAACAACAAAAACACGGCGGTGATGTGTCGCTGCTGCGCGTGATTGTAGAGACGCGGCTCGGACGCCCTGCAGTTTCCGAGGCGAAGGAGGAGAGGCGAGGAGGAGGAGGAGGAGAGGGAGGAGGTGGAGGAGGGTGTGTGTGTCTTTACGTGTGTATGTGCGTGTCGCGTTTCACTCGGGAGGTCCGAAGACTGAGAGAGGGACAGAAAGACAAAACCGGCGGCGCGCGAGACCCACGCACGCGGGGCGGAGAGAAAGAGAGAGAGGCTTGGACACGGCGGCGAGGAAGCTCCCCCATCATCAACATCCTCGGCAGAGGTCAGGCTGCACGCGCTTCACTTCTGTTGTTTTGCAGTGTTATGGGGTGGGCTAGCAGCAGCAGCAGCTGGAGCTGTTAGCCGGACACACACACACAGAGGAGAAGGAACAGGAACGAGGCGCGCGCGTGCCGTTTTCGCGCTGCACGCTTGCCCTTTTTTTAAACGGGTTTGGCACCGTGTAGCCCCGCGCCTGCTGTTACCGAGGAGAATGCAGTGGCCGCTCCGCTAGGCTGTAAGCTAGCTGGCTAGCTCCTACCCCACCGACAGTGAGCGGAGTCTTAGCTAGCTGAAGGCAGAGCGAGCCCCGCGCCCTGCTCTGCGAGCTATGAAAACATAAAGGTTACAGTGAGCTAGCACAACGGCCCAAAACATCTGACTGCTGACTGCAGCACTAGGCCTGAGCCCGAATATTACTGTTTACAACTGTTTACACGGTCAGTATCGACCTCTTTCAGGTCAAGTTAACTATATATATAAAACACATGCGTTTTTTCTGAGGGGAAGATGTGATGTGTAGCTCGTGTGGTGTATTAAATGTTTGTGAAAGCGGAGTGTTTGCATTTTGTTATTAATATTCAGGTCTAGGCCAAGTTAATCATGTTGAAAACTGAAGAAACTGTTGCAAGTGTTGCACATGTATTTTGTTCTGTGATGTTTGTAATAGCTGAGTGCTTTAAAGTCCTTAATTCTTGGATAAAGTACACAGATGCTGTTTTTGTGGAGCTGGCCTGTGGTTTGTTCACATATTTAGAGTTTTTCAATAATATATATATAAACATATGCATTGTTTCCCGAGGGACAGATGTGCGAGGTGCAGCTGCTGGTGTTCTGTCTGATATATGTCCGGCTGGCCGCTGGCCTCTGTTGTTTGTGGCCTCACTCACGCTGCCAGTGTTTGGTGCTGCTGGACGCTGAATGGCTGGACAGCAGCTCCCTTTACGTAAGCAACACAGCATTAAATGAATGAACCGCAGCTGAGAGCTACTACTTAGTGTTGCCATAGTAAGTGAGCATGTGTTGCACTTCTGTAAGTGACCGTACAGTGCACCTGCATGTGGCTGCACATTTGGACAACTGTATCTAATGTAGGGGAGACACACAGTTGCAACATGAGCCAGCGGGTTGCCTGTTTGCTAAGCAAGCGAAAAAAGGAGTCTGACTTTACGTCTTTAAAAGAAAGTTTAAAAATTCTGAAGGCTGCAGTGATTATATGTCTTTATCTGTAAGCTCCATGCTGGAAAAGATGTCAAATGGTCATGCAAATCACAGGTGGCACTTAACTGGGTTACCCACCCTGTTATTTTGCTGCTCGTTTTCTGTTTTCGTCCTGATGAGTCTAACCCAGCAGGTAGCGATGATCACTGAGCGTGTTTTTAGGCAAGTAAACTTGAAACAGTACTAAGCACCGCAGTTTTAGTTTATCCTCCTAGGCTTTTACATCCTCACAAGGGAGCACAGTGAACCAGGGTTGCAGTCGACTGTGTGAAATACCTGTGTGTTGAAGACCAAGCAGCTATGATTTAGGACAGTGGCTTTCAAAGTGGTCCACATTTTTGCGTCAACCCAACTCATAACACATAGGAATGGAGCAAAAATGGGGGCTGGCTGGGGGTCCCGCTGCACCGCTTTGAGATCCAGTGGTTTAGACGATGCAGATTTTCTGCAAACGTGTGGATTTGTGGATTCCGTGGCAGCTCCATACAGTCTCACTTTACAGACTCCGATAAGGACAAGAGAGCATGTTGCTAGATTTGTAATAGCTGGGTATTTCGGAGTCCTTGCGTCTTTTTTTGTTAAAGTGCAAGGATGCTGTTTTTCTGCTGATGGCCTGTGCTTTGTTCACATATTTTGATTTGTGTCCAGTCAACTTCATTTAGGTTGTTTGTCTCAAAATGACTGAATCCGACACCTGCTGCTGAAACAGCATAACGAGAACTGTTGACAGAAGTGTAGCCGATAATATTAATAGTGTTGCAAACGTTAATGAATTAAAAACCATGCAGATTTACACATGATTCACTGTCAATACATGTTTCTGGAAACCATTATATTCACCACTGTCAGAATATTGTAAATGAAGCATGATTCCCTGCGTAGCACTTTTACTGCACTACAGTGTTCTGTGAGCTCTGATATGCTGTATGTTCTTGGTATAAACAGGTTCAGAAATGGCATAGTTTGACTTGCCAGTTTTTAAATGATAAATTTCGTTTATTAATTTATTTTGGGGGTGCGGGGTGGGTAGAGGGTGGCATCAAATTCTTGATAATGCCGTAATGAACAAAGGGCTGATTCCCTGAATCAGTAGCCTGATGCAGTCTATATTTTTCATTTGACAGATGAAAACAGAGTGACTCAAAGTGTTTCTGACTGTAATTGTTTGAGGGCGACAGGCTCACTTTGCCTTTATGAAAAGAAGGCTGTCGATACTCTAATTTCATGCCTGTTGTCAGTGGCTGTAAAAAAAAAAAAACAAAAACAAAAAAAAAAAAAACATGCTCTAGTCTGGAACTGACGAGTCGAAAGAATATTATTATTCGATATTAAGTTTCAAATGAATTTTTGCTTTATTCATATCTTTTTTTTCTTTGTTCACAGAAGGAGATGCAGCTCTCTCACTGAAACACTCGATGCAGCACTGGTGAGTGGGTGAGCTACTCCATTTTTTACATCTTTTCAGGGTCTCTTCTCGATTAAGGTCCTTCCCTTAAGGTCTCCTGTGTTTCTGTATCCTTCATGTATCTTAAGCAATGCAGTGGTTATGAACTGGGTAAAGGTGCAGAGGTGAGGCACTGTGGTGAGTTAAGTCATTTCCAATCAATCAGTAAATGCTTTAGCTAAGTTGAGAAGTTTGCATGCAAGTCTTATATGACGTATCCTAAGACTTGACTTTTTTGGAGCAAATGTTAAGGCTGTGTGTTTCTGTGGGTGTGCATCTGTAGGATTCCAGCTTGGTTCCATCTTTTATAGAAGATCAAGAGTAACAGGTTCATGTGCTTATCTTGACTGGTAATCAACACATGCAAAGCAGAGCTGATTGGAGCAAAATCGTGATCATCACATGGGGTCTGGTGCTTCTTATTCAATGGGAGTTATTACAGGGGAATTCCACCACTTATTTATATTATCTACAATATTCGGTCATTAGGATGTGTGTTGATCTGCATTACTGAGAGCGCTTTGGCTATCTGCTGATATCATATTGATATTGCTAAAATATCAATCTGATACACTGCTTTATTCTTAAACATGAATAATAATAATAATAATAATGATGATAATAATAATAATAACAAATGGGATCACTTAAAGCCAACTAGCCTCCTAAAACATCTCACTCGAACAGAGAACAAATACTGTTTACACACCACAACAACAGCTGGTTATGAAAGACTGCCACACTTTATTAAAAAACAAACCAAAAAAACAATCCTGTATAGTGAAAGTGATTTATTTGTCATTGTAAACACACTCAATCACACATAAAATGCACCACAATGAAATGTGACCTCTGCAATTATCCCATCATACATGCACAAGTGGAGCAGCGGGCAGCTGCTGTAAGTGCCCGCCCAGGGAGCAGTGTTGGAGGACGGTACCTTGCTCAAGGGAACCTCCATGGTACCCAGGTCAGGACTTTATCCTGCGACCTTTTGTTCACAAGGGAGAAGTCCTAACCACTAGGCCACTACTGCGCACAATAGTGCAGCTCTGTGCAAATCACAGCCAACAAATCAGCCAACTGAACTGAAGCACTGGGCATATTTAGCAAGAAAGCTTGGTAAAGCGATCTTTAGGAGTAGCGTAATTTTGGCAGTGGAGGACTAGCAAAGTAAGAATCCTGGAAAAAAAATGTGTACAAATATATATTTATCTAACTTTCTGCAGCGCTTCGATTTAGAAAACAAGAGGAAAGAATCTACAAGGCTGTTTTTTTGTTTTACCTTAACTGCAGCAACAGTTTTGGTGCCATGTGTGCACAGAAACTTCACCCTTACCTACATTCAACCAATGCTTTTGGGTTCTGAAAGAACGTTCGGGCCTGGATATGGCTGTTGCGCCACACGTGACGACAGGCCTCAACACAGCTAACTCTCATGGTCATTCGACAAATTGGCCTCTGCTTATCATGTGACATAGTGACATAGTGTTTTATGTTTTTTTCCATTTCGTTGTCCCATCCAACTTTCTGGACTTGTGTCCGCCGATGACCAATAGCATGGGCCGGATGGTGACATCCCCTAACAGTAAGGATAAATATTGCCGTTTGCCCAGCTCTACTTCCAACATCCTGCATGTACCACTGTGCCACTAGTGGTTATCAAAACTACATTAATACCAAAACTTTACTGAAAAGTTCTCTGTCTCAGGCATCAGGCATTGTATTCATAACTTCTGTAGAACTTCCTGTGTGGCTTTAGACCCTCCTCTCATCACCACAGTTGTGAACAATTGTGACTCAGTAGGTTTCTCTAGAATCACATCAAACCACTTTGGATGACTTTGAGTGATCTCACGTCACAAAAGGCGGGAAAGGAAAACTCCTCATTGTGTTTTTCTAATTGTCCAATTAAAACAGCACCACCTGCTCGTGTAGGGTATGTGTCCTCATCAAGAAGTATAACCGCAATTGATTCAGCATCTTCACCTACATGCTCAGGAGGCTGAGGACTTTGTTATCCGTAGAGGCGTGGAGTACTGCCACTGTTGCATATGGAGTGACTAAAAATAGAGCCCTCATAGGTGGTTGTCAAAGCAGCGTGAGGGATTTAATCCACCGTGTTATGCAAGGTGACACAGCTTTTAATCTGTCCAACACTCTCTTTATCTGTTTTAGTACTTCCACAGCAGCTCATTGTTGGTTGTATTTATAGCCTTTTTGAGATTTGGTGAAGACCGTGGCACTAAAAAGCTGGCATTAGATTGTGTGCAGATGTCTCCTGTTCTGCCGCCCGTCTGCAGGACCGAACGGAAGCTCTACTCCAACTGCCCATTGAAGACTTGCTGCTGCATACCAATAGCGAGGTGTCTGTCATTCGTGGGCTCCCTGATTTTAATACCCTGCTGTAAAATGTGTCCGTTGCTGTGATGCTGAGTGTGATGTATGAGTTTTCATGTCGTATGAGGCCTTGTTAGTCACTAAGACAAATCGGCTCATGTTTTACTGCCTGAGATTTACAGTCAAGCAAGGCTTAGCGGAAGGCCACTCTGGTAACACTTCTAATATAATGTAGTACATTACAGCCATAGCCGATGTTTTTACTCATCGTTTGTGCTGTAGAAGCTCATTGAGCAGTTACTCACTGTGTTAGTCACTGTGGACCACTTAAAGTTTCAGCCTGCACATTTTTTCCCTCTGGACATGACAAAGACCCCTTAATACAAATACCACAATTTCTACTTGGGTACAACTTTTACACAGCATGCAACACTTATTATTTTCTTCACATTTTGTTCATAATTGTATTTACAGGACGGGACGGTGGTGCAGTAGTTAGCACTGTCGCCTCACAGTCAGAAGGTCCTGGGTTTGATCCCCGGGTCGGGCACGGGGGCCTTTCTGTGCGGGCTTTGCAAGTTCTCCCTGTGTTCGCGTGGGTTTCCTCTGGGTGCTCCGGATTCCTCCCACTGTCCAAAGGCTTGCAGTGGGTTGATTGGATGCTCTTAAATTGCCCATAGGTGTGAATGTGTGTATGAATGGTTATCTGTCTATGTGTTGCCCTGCGATGGGTTGGCCTCCTGTCCTGGGTGTACCCTGCCATAGGCCCGCAGTCAGCTAGGATTGGCTCCAGCTTCCCCGCGACCCGGAAACGGAAGAAGCGGTTTAGAAAATGGATGGATGGATTTTATTTCCTCTCAAAGAATTGCACAGGGAACCTAAGAATAGATGCTTAGCCTGTTCACCTAAAGCACGGGTGTCAAACCTGGGACCTGGAGGGCCGGTGTCCAGCACAACTTACCTACATCCCTTCTTCAAACACACTTACTAAACCTGGGACTTAACAGGTAAGTTGAATCAGGTGTGTTTGAGCAGGGAAATCGCCTAAATGTGCTGGACACCGGCCCTCCAGGACCTGAGTTTGACATGCCTGACCTAAAGCATCTGTAACTTCTACAACTGTATCTATGCAGATTTTGCAGCATCACAGTTGTAATGGTTTCTTTTGAATAATTTGGACTATTTTCAAGTCTGACAACCTTTACCACCTGAAAACGTCATAAACTCATTTGTTCATTCGTTACAATGACCTAATCAGATAAGTTAGTTGAAAGCACGTTTTCTTGTATCACAATGACCTGGAATATCCTCTCCATCATATTGTCACGTGCTGTCCATGAGGCATCTCTAGCTGGGAGCCTAGAAATCTGCTAAACGAATCTCGTTCCTGGACTGCATATGTGAGTCTAAAAATACTTCGGAACAGTGCAAACCAAAAGCTATTATCTGCACCTTCTAATTCCATCCCCCCATTGGAAACACATCCCCCTGTTCACATTCACTCAACCCGTGCCTCAAACCACTGGTGGGAGTGCTACATGTGAACGTAATTTGCACTTCCAATTAAACTGTCGACCTTTGTTCCATAACGCAGAACGTGACTCTGAACAACCTCACTCCAGGATCTATTATTACACATCCTGCTGGAGACAGATTTTTGCCAAATGATGAGATCTTACAGTCATGATGCCGTTGAGGTAAAGGTAGGATAAATAAGGCTTGTATCAAGAAAGGCTTTGCTGAGCTGGGAATTAACTAACCGTGGCCGCATGTGTGCAGTATTCAAAGTGGTGCATCCCAGCACAGGTGCTTTAAAACCTCAAACACAGATCAGCTGTTACATTAAAGGGTTTAAAAAGCCGTCCGACTAAAGCACTGCTTATAATTTCAGTGTAACTGGCCAGGCTGAATATTTGGACTTGTAATATAGTCATTTATACGACCTCACACAAACATGGGTCGTATTTACAGCTTAGTATATATGGAGCACACGGATGTGAATCTTATGTTTTAAAGTGTTTTTATTCCAAAAAATGAAGTGAAGAAAATTCCAATTTACATGAAATGCGCACTTTAATCATTTCCCATCCATCCATTTTCCAACCACTTCTTCCGTTTCCGGGTCACGGGGAAGCTGGAGCCAATCCCAGCTGACTGCGGG
>JBBPDA010000152.1:6330613-6341322 GCA_037974385.1 Arnoldichthys spilopterus | reverse complement strand
TCTTTCTCTCTCTCTCTCCCCCTCTCTCTCTCTCTCTCTCTCTTTTTCTGTCTCCCCCCCCCCCCCTCTCTCTCTCTCTCTCCCTCTCTTTCATTGAACAGAAGCCAGTAATTGGGGCATTGATTGGAGAGACATTTATGCAGGCAATGCTGAAGGCCTTTTTGTTTTTTCCAAAGTCAGTTTGAAGTGTAAAACATATTGAACACAGCTGTCCTGGTTTCCTGTTGCAGGTTGCTTCACTGGCCATGCACTTTGCCGCTTTGGTCACAGGTTTCATATCACATCACAAAGCATCCCCCCCCCTTCAGGGTCACCACCATGATATTGTTAGAAAACATTAACTTTAAGCTAATGTGGTTGACGCTAATACAATTTACCTCTAATGTCATTTAACAATGTCATTTCAAACAGTGGCCTAACTGAATTAATTCATCACACTGTACATCTTGCTGCATGACTCATTACTGCTTTGTTTCACTTCAAACACAGGGGGGTTTATGTTTGCCTGGGCTTTGTGTGGGTGCTCCCTCAGAGAAAAAAGACACATGGTCTCAATCATACTGTAATTTCAATATTGATCTTTTTTGCTGTAACATTGCCTGCAAGCTAATGTTTGGACAGCAGTAATATCAAGTGAGGCTGAGGCTGAATGAGGCTTGCTTGTTTTACCAATAGAGAAAGCCCTAATAAAATGACATCATAAAATATTATCCTTTTTCGCTCTTCGCACCACTCACCTAATCTGGGTTTAAGGCATGTGCCTGTGTATTGTAGTGTTTGTGTGTTTTAGAACAGGCTACAGCTATAAAAGCAAGGATGTTTAACCTTGCAGACAAGGAAGCTAGGGGTGTGTTTTTGTTTGCACTGTTTAGAGACCCATATACACACACATAGCAGTCAGTGTGCCTAACTGACCTCTTCTGAGCGGAGAGCTAAAGCAGCACTAGCCATGTTGACTTGTGTTCTGCGGCCCACAGCAATGCCACAGTGTCAAGCACAGCATGCTTTGGCCAGGAGACACCGCAAAACACGGCAGTATTAAGGTGCTGGATGTCTAGTAGTAATGTGTTGAACTGCTTCTTTCATGAACAGGAAACATAAGGACAGTTTGCAACAATGGCATCTAAAAACTATCATGTCTATGCATCGCTGTTTGCATGGACATAAATCCATATTTGCCCAAATTATTCATCACCAAGTCCACCCCACCAGCTAGAACTCCTGCTATCACACAATACCACCAACACTTGAAGTTTGAAGGACAGCACAAGCTTCATCTGAACCGCATGAAATTAGCCACTGCATCTTTTTGAAATGGTGCTAATGCAACGTCAGTATATGGACACACTTGGAGGAGAGCACTGGCAGTTCTGACCACTATGTCAGCTAACAGATGCCTGCACAGGCTAGCTTTGTGCTGAGTGATGGGGGGGGGGAGGGAGGGCTGTCCTCCCCCATCACAGAGAGCAAAGTCGACAGTGTTCTCTAGGACTTCCTGCTACGAATGGCTGCGGAACCACTAGCGATTGAATTTGCACTCACCAGATGTCAGGGCCAGTGCTTATTCCCTGATTCCGATTTCTCCACAGCCGCAATTTTGAGTGTAAAGAAAAAAAAAATACAATCAAAAACTCATAACAATGATTTTTAATTGCACACAGTGTGCTGCGCTAAATCAGATTAAGCAGGTTTAATTATGCTCTCTTTGTAATGAAACGTGCAGTTACGTACTGACAATATTCACAGTTTGCTTTGAAAAGCATGTGTTGACATATGTAACGGATGATGTAAAATCTGGTGGTCATTAGCAAAAAAAAAATGACACAACAGGGAGAAATGACAAAAATGATCATTGTTTGCTTCCGTGTTCATCTTACTGTTAGAAGAAAAGAAATATGAACTTTCCACAGGGTAACCCAGCGGAGGGGAATCTGGCCTTAAGGTCGTATGGTTGGGAATTCTTTGCATAATGAAATGGAAGGTTATGAAAAGCCGTGACGTGCAGCTCTAAGAGTTGCTGATGTGTACTTGCTGAGGCTTATTTTTAGCCGTTTGACTAATAGATTTGAACAGCAGGACAGATTCTTTTTAGATTTGCCTTTTGCACCTTGGTAGGGGACCAAAACACTGAGGGTTCATGTATATTAGTTATATCAGTTCTCAGTTCTGGTACTGGAGTACCTGTATTCACCATAGCATGGTGATTTCCCTCCTCAGACACATTGCCTTCATCTGGTAGTTCACAAAGAAGTTGAGAAGTGTGTTAACAAGTGTGTTTGAGCAGAGAAATGGTCAGACTGTGCTGGGCACCTGCCCTCCTGAACCCTGGTCTGCGGTGTGTACTGGACTGTTTCTTTCATACACAGCCTTGAGCTTTTTTCTACATGAAATGAAGTTCTTCTTTGTAGCATTTTTACACCATCATTTTCGCCATCCATCTCTTTATATTCCGCGTGACTTCTGAGCCAGAGTAGAAACCAGAAACTCACTTCGTTTCCTCCAGGATATGAGGATGTAATCCTCCAGTGTTTCAGACATGCTGGTTATGGAGTGGAGCTGCATTTCTGCCTGCTAGGATCTGATCGGAAGTCCCTGTGCACCCCCTTTGCAGCTGAGCCCTTTGAGAGACAGGATGATGAAGCCAGAGAAGAATGGCTGGTACCCTAGTGGCACTTTTTAAATGCCAAGTACCAGGGCACATTGAAAAGTTTAGTTTTCTGTTCTCAAAACATGGGCCACGCTTGGATTTCATCTTAAATTATTTGAGTTTATTGTTATAGACCAAGAAATTAGATTACTCACATAGTGGGGACGTCCCCTGAGGCATTTCCTGCTTATTATTGAACAAAATATATTGAACTTCTCTTCTCAGCGTCCTCTTAACGATAAGTGTCTTTGACTGAATATCATCAGCTGCTGGGAATATTCTGTATTTTCTGTGGAACAGTTGACACGTCACTGCATGTTTGCCTCTCTGAGAGCCACAACCAGCTTTCCCAGTATTCCACCGTGAGGTGCTGCACAAACGAATGGCAATGTTGCAGTAAAGGCCATTCTCGTCGTTCTGTCACTATCTCTCACTTTTACACTCTGTTTCTCTCTGTCTCTCTCTCTTTATCTCTCTCTCTCTCTCTCTCTCTCTCTCTCTCTGTCGCATACGCCTACACTCTCTTCGTCTCTCTGCCTCTCTCTCTCTTTCTCGCTCGCTCTCTCTCTGTACTCTGGTCACCCCTGCTGCTGGGAGGTGTGTGTGGGTGAAATCTGTAGGGATTCTCTTCAGTCTGCTGTTTTATTGTGCTCATCAATGAGAAGCTATTGATCCAGAGCAATTCCCCTGCTGCTAAGCTCTGAATCAGATGCAAGATGCATCACCTTTGTCCCAGTGCGTCACTTGTACCTAGGTTGCCTCGCCACCCATTAAAGCAAAGGCTCTGTTGTCATGTTATGCCCAAAGGCAGACTGCTGAAGGAGTCAAGTGCCTATTTGGTTCCATCAGTGATGATTATGAAACACAAGGAAGCAAATCAAGATTTTTCAGGTGGGAATTTGAAGCACAAAGAAGAACATCTGCTGCCAGAAAATGGAGTGTTTAAGTGTGAAATGGGCCCCTGTCTGTGAGTTAGTGATGTTTTTGTGACAAAGCTTTCGAGCAAAGTGCTTATAAGGCTGTGTTTAGTTTCGAAGTCCACACAGGCCCAGTTTTGAAGGTGTTGCAATGCAGTGGGCACAGTGACGGAATGGAAACAAATTCACTTCTCGTTATCGTATTGAAATGCTGTTTATTCTGTGTGATGGTTAATGCAGAAATGTCCTGAAAGACTTGGTGCCCAATAACGGGAGAAGTCATGAAAAAAAACATGTGGGTTTTTTTTATATGGGCTGCCAGCAGTCTGTCAGGCTGCTTTTTTGTCACACTGTAATCATGCCTGAATATTGCTGGTCATTCTGTGAAGTTTTCAAAATTATTATTTGTAGCTTGATGGGTTTGGAAAGCCTTTGATTTTAAAATCTGCAGATTAAAAACCTGGTTATTTTCTTATAGCTCAGAATACTGAACAGGCTTGAATGCTGAATAAAGGCGGAGAATGTCGTTTCAGTGTAAATTCATTGTTATTTGCTCTATGCAGGAGGTTTCACAGGAGGTTCATTGCAAATCATTAAGTCCAAGTCCAGCCACTGATAGCAGGGCATCTTTGTTTGCTTTGTGATCAATTTTTTATTAATATTGTGATTTCTTAACGCTCACAATGCCCCAGTTAGTCAAATATCAAAGTTTTTTTTAGTGATAGAAAACACTATACTACGATAGCGCCCAGTTCCACTACACTACCCCCAGCACTGGCATCATGTTAGACATTAGGCATGTTAGTCAGTCAGTTTTTTCCAGTAGCTCTGTTCAAGGGAATAAATGTCTGTGCACCACAACTATCAGTATTATGTTTTAATTCCTTTATCAGTCCTATTACCTGGACCCTACAAGCGTCTGCCATGTTTTGTAGCTACTGAAGCAGATACACATATAACATAGCTCTGCTGCATTCACATTTGCACTTGCTGTTAGCCAAATTGTCAGCTACAAGCTACAACCACATGAGGTGATGTGCTTTACTAATCAGTGCCCTTTCAGATCTGCTGTGCTGACCGTCTTTCTGTACCGCAGGTCTGTGAGCAGCCATGACGAAGTCGTATGAATTCAACTGGCAGAAGCATGTTCCTGATTTCCTGCAGGAAGGTGCAGTCTTCGACAGGTTCGATGAGGTAAATCTGTGGTCCTTTGAACACCAATCTCTTTCCAGTTCACCAAAGCACAGTGCTTTAGCTCTCATTTTGGAGAGCACGGTGAAAAATAAAGGGTCTCGCACTGCTGTGAAGCTAACAGGTATTTTTGCCTTTCCTCAAGCTGCCCACGGCTTTTACCGCAAATCCGATTGTGAATATTCGTTATTCTGTAGCTTAAGCTAAAGCCATTTTCTAAGTAATTATGGAGCGAAAGCCTCGGCATCGATCATTTGCACTCTGGAGCATTAGCAGCCTCTGTCACTCTAAGAAGCATTCAGACATGAGGCGAGCGTCCCTGGAGACGAGTCGCGCTCGTGTAGCCCCTCCCCTCCTGTCCTGCGGCCTTTCTTCATTTCCCTTCCTAACTCAATCAGTCCACTTAAATGGGCAGAAATGGGAATGGGCGGCGCTTTCTGCTGCTTGAAGGACAAGACCAGTGTAAACATCTAGAGAAAGCCTTTCTGTGATGATGAGCAGACAGGCCGTTGACTGGGGCAGAATTATCAAAGTGATTTCTTTACTTACCTTTAAGAGTATGCCCCGATCAACCACAACATTAAAACCACTCATGGGTGAAGTGCAAAACATTGATTATTTCATTGCTGTGGCCTATGTAAAGAAATATATTAGGCAGCAAGTGAACAGTCAATTCTTGAAGTTTATGTGTTGGAAGCAGGAAAAATAGGTGAGCTGAGCCACTTTGACAAGGGTCAGATTATAATGAATAGACAACTGTCGCAGGTTTTCTGGGGTTTTCCAGGGATGCCGTGGTCAGTACCTCCTAGAAGTGGTTCAAGAAGCGATAACCAGTGAATTAGTGACAAAGTCAAAAGAGTCCAAGGTTCGATGATGCATGTGGAGAGTAAAAACTAGTGTCTACGGCAGTCTCACAGACTGGCCTCTGTAGCACACATTTAAGTTAATGCTGGCTATGATGGAAAGATGTCAGAACACACAGCATGTTGCAGCTAACTGCATATAGCTGCAGACTGTTTAGGGCAACCATCCTGACCCCTCCCTATTGGAGAAGAGGTGGCATCAGGATGCACTGTGGCAACAATTCAAGCTGGCTAAAGCACTGTGATGCACTGGGCAATGTCCTGTTTTGAAAGCTTGGGTCCTGGCCTTCATGTGGATGTTGCTTTGACTTGAGGGAGAACCATACAATATTAGGCAGGTTGGCTAATCGGTGTACGGCATTTGTCACACTCAGGAGGCCAACCACACATGCTCCATGCCAACATATAAGCTCCGAAACCCATCATTTACAGGTGCATAATTACATGCTGAGTAAAGCGGCGCCTTGAGCAGAGCCGAACTGCATATCGGCGAGTGCGTCGTTCAATTGCTGTGTGATCAAGCAGTCAAATGGCAACCCTGCTGTACAGAACGCTTTCTCCATCAACCAAACGGCAACTTTATGAGAGTAGGAAAATCATTTTCTCAAGCCTGTAATGCTAAAGCAGAAATGTGCGGTTTCTCCTTTCTACCCTTCTCTTTTGATGGCAGAATTTCTTAATGCTGTAGCATTACTATTAAAGGCCTGTTTTATTTAGCGAATGAAGAAAAGGAAGAAACTTTTTGTACTAAAGGAGTCTCTTAGTATTTTTTTTAGCAAATATTCTTTAATTTTCCTCAGCTGAATATTCTTACTAATCGATTTTTGGCCTCCTGTGTAAGTTGTTGATATTATCTACTGTACTCACCAACAAGGACTTGATTATTGCTTGGGGTTTTCATTTTGTGAATCAGATTTAAGACACACCTGTAAAAAGGAGGGGACTGCGTGACCTCCACATGCTCCAAGAAACTCGACTGTGCACATAATCCAACTTTCACTGCAAAGTTTACAATTATCTCTAACGCTTAATTGCATCATTTTTCTGTAGGAAAAATATATTGTGCAGTAAATATTCAATACGTTGCCCAGCTTTAATAGTAGCACAGAATTCCAATTCCCATTTCTAATACATTTTATTATTCTCACTGCTGACATGCTTACATCACAACTACTCTGGGACCAGACTTTAATCAGTAAACCCTTTAAGGTGTAGAAGTGGCCACCTGGACATTTCTATTTTTAACTGTGAAGTAGTGGTACAACACACGGCCTGTATAAAATATATATATATATTTTTTTTTTTACATCTGAAATCAAATGTTGTGACATAACTAATGCTATGTTGGCAATCACTTTTTAAAGAGTGGCACGTGGGGCAGCTGAAGTTCCTGATTTGATTGGATCTGTTGTATGGTTCATACAATCCTTTGATTAGCAACCAAACTGTAACGCAGCAAAAAAAATGTGAAAATGAAGCATGACAATGTGCAGAAAAAAGTGCGACCACTGCACTTCTATCAGTATACGCTGTTTTCTTATGGGCAGGCAATACAGATGACTCTGCACATGTAGTATAGAACTATCCTGGGGAGAGCTGGAGTCAAGACCACCTATTTTGATTCGAAGAGAAGTCCAAGTCCAGGAGTAGTCGAGTCACGGTGAAGACCGAGTCCCAGGAGATGTGAGTCTAAGTCAAAGCCCAGTCCAAATGAGAGAGACGAAGTTAAGAAAAAAAAATCCTCTTCTGGGCTCACAGACCTGTTTCTAATTGTGTGTGATACTAGAGACAGAGTTTCTTGTCAGTGTTTTTTCACAGGTCTGAAATATATTTGTGAGGGTACGTGGGACAGGGCTCAATAAAAAATAAATAAGTTTGAGGTTACAGGTGTGGTGGGGAGGTTTTGTTTTGTTGACTGTTGCAGGCATTTTCGTTCTGTTGAGGGCGTAGCAGTAACAACGGCTTTGAAAGGCAGCTGGACTTGGTCAAGACCGACTAGAATATTCGGAGGAAGTAATGGCCAAGTCTGAGTCCAAATACCGATGGGTCCAAGACAAGTCTGAGACCAGATATAGAACATCTTAATTCCAGACTCAGTAGTACTTCCAGCCCTGATCCTTGGACTTCACAGGAATATATGACGAGCTGTCACTCATCTAATGGAAAGCTTAGCTTCTGTTGTTTAAAATGCAAACTTGTTGATATCACGAAAGATTTTAAAATGATTTCTATTTTACTTCACATGTCGTGAGCATGTTACTCGTGCAGAACGTATGTGTTCGTTAACAATAGTCATGAATAGGGCAGATCAGGTTGACTCGACAGGTCAACACTCGGAACAGTTTGCTTTTCAGAATTTCTGTTGGTTCGTCACGTTCACTGTGTAAAGAGCAGGTGGCGTCCTGAAATAGTGTACGGGTATAAGGTTTTTTATGATAGTGATATCTTGAAATGAATGAAATTGTAGGAGAATAATGAACATTGTGGAATCTCATTAGCTGAATTGCCCTGCAGGGTACAAGTCTCTTGATTAACGCTGCAGATGCCGAGCCCAGGAACGAGGATGTAAATAAGAAGGGGACGTCGTGGAGAACAGTTACGACTCATCCTGTGCCCACAGAGCAGCAGACGGTGAAGCCACGGAGCCGGGCTCCATCTTGGCTCCGGCCAGTGCCTTAAAGGCCATTCGCAGTGTGCTCATTATCCTTGCTCATGGGTGGCCATTCGCATTAATGACACTCGAGTTTATTAGCGCCTTGGCCATTAACATTTTCAAGTAATCTTGTGCGTTGTACACGCTTCCGTTTTCGTCTGCAAAGAAAATGGGTTCACCTGCAGCCATGACACAGAGGACTGCCTGGCACCCTCTGAGCGCTGTGGGCTTTAGCAGGAGAGGAATTACAAAGAGCCTGTGAAGTGGCCTGAAGAGTGCTGAGGGAAAAGGAGGTGAACAGAGTGCTGGATTTATTTTCTTTCCAGCTCACTCCAGCACAAGCAGACCACTGCTGGCACAGGCTCATCTAATTGGCTTTACTTCTTGAGGAATATTCCGGAGCGTGGGTGTAGGGGCCGTCGTTTTTTTTTTTTTTTTCTCCCCCTGACTCACTGGCCGTATACCTCAAAGAGAAAAAAGGAAACATCTCCATTCTTCCCCTTCCCCCTCTCTTTTCTTTTTACTGAAGTAATTAAAAGGGTAATATCTGTCAGCTGTACAATCCATCCTTCCTCGCTGGCGCCATGTGCTATCGCCAAGAAAGAAAGAAAAAAGAAAAAGCACTCAGCTTACATTCATCCCTCAAGGGCTCCTACTCAAGACCGCCAGCGTCAGGTGTTCAGTGCAGTTACATATACAGCTCTCATTTTAGGTTTTGTCTGTCTCTCAGTCCGCAACATTTATTTCTAATTGTTTTAATTGTTTACCACTCTGCAAATAGTCTTTGTTCTCCAAGCTTGTAGCAAAGGGGAGAAACCAGTAGTAAACACCTTCAATGTGAAAACACTGCAAAAATGCAGCACAATTGGGATTTTCATACGTACAATAAAAACAAGAAGATTGGTAAACTCTCTTGAACTTTCACTTAACCCATAACATTTCAGCGAATAGATTTACAATGCTTTCAATGATCAGCTTAAACGTTTTTTGTAAATATAAACAAATTTAGAATCTGGCACCTACAACACGCTCAAAAAAAGGTGGGGCAGAGTAAAAAAGGAGTGAAACGTTTATAGAATATTCAAGTTACCCACAATAAGCAGGTGAACTGGTAACAGGTGAGGGGATCATGACTGGGTGTAATTTGAGCATCCACCAAACGTCTCTGCAAGCAAAAATGAATCATGGTCCTCTGCTTTGTGCCAATTGAGTGAATTGTCAGTCTGTTAAAAAAAACAAAAAAAACAACACAAGACTACATAGAATTGAGGTCTTTCATCATCTACAGTACATAATATTGTCAAAAGATTTAGGGAATCCAGAGAAATCTCAGTCCCTGTAGGACAAACTTATAGCCCTCAGATGGCACTGCATGAGAAACCATCATGCTACTGTGATAAGTAGCCACATAGGCCTTCTCCACTTTTGTGTGTGTGTTGCATGTGTCAAATTCTTAATTTGTTTATATTCATATTTTTTACATTTACGTTTTATTCATCTGGCTGACACTTTTATCCAAAGCGACTTCCGAGACAGAGGAAACAATCAAGCATTAGAGCTGCACTGGGCAACACTGAAGTGAGCGCTACAAGGAAGTTCAGCAGATTTCTCTTAATTGTAAAATACAGGTGGTAGAAGCTACGATAAATATTGAAGACAAGTGCTATAATAACTACAGAAAGCAACTACTACAATAAATACATATGTCAGGTGCTACAGTAACTTACAAAATACATTTTAGTTGGTCACTGAAAACATTGGATTTTTTTTTGTTTGTAGTTAAATAAAAATTAGACAATTAACAATTCACATTAAATAATATTAATGAAATGAGGTTTGTAGAATCAGTAATCACAGGCTGTAGTTTAGTCTACGACAAAGCGTGATTCTTATATACTTTGATCCTGAAACTAAAAATGAGCTGATTTTAATGGCCTTTGTGTGATTATGCCTTAATGAGTCCTGTTAATTTGCTATGTAAAATATCCTAATCAGCTTCCAAATGGCAGATTTAGATCCAGAGATAAATGTGCAGTGTGAGGTTGTAGAAGGGATCATACTTGGCAGTGTTCCCCCTATAATGGCAAATCCAGGACTACTTTCTCTTTTCTCTTCTCATTCATGTCTTAAAGCCTTGGGCAGTCATCTGCAGAGAGTTCACCTCACATGACATTTGATGCTCCTACTTTACCTGCTTGCTCTGATTTGAGATGAAACTTGTAACTACATTTACATTTACATTTATTCATTTGGCTGACGCTTTTATCCAAAGGGACTTCCAGGACAGAGGAAACAATCAAGCGTTCGCATTGCATATATCAACACTGAGAGTGGTGCTACACGGAGACCGACACATTGCTGGTGGTTGTAAAATAAATAACAGATGCAATTTCTTTAGTACATACATACGCCAAGTGCTTATACAACTACAGAGGGCA
>JBBPDA010000152.1:6315600-6326488 GCA_037974385.1 Arnoldichthys spilopterus | reverse complement strand
ATAAACACGCCAAGATCCTAAACTACTGCAATAAACACGCCAAGATCCTAAACTACTGTAATAAATAAACACGCCAACATCCTAAACTACTGCACTAAATAAACACGCCAAGGTCCTAAACTACTGCACTAAATAAACACACCAAGATCCTAAACTACTGCACTAAATAAACACACCAAGATCCTAAACTACTGCAATAAACATGCCAAGATCCTAAACTACTGCACTAAATAAACACGCCAAGATCCTAAACTACTGCACTAAATAAACACGCCAAGGTCCTAAACTACCACAGAGAGGAACTTCCGTACATACATATGCCAAGTTCTTATACTACTCTGGACATTTTTACAGGGATTGTTGCGTACGTTCACATAAGAGCGAGCATTTACATTCTCTTACTTGATCCAAATGAGTAGTGCTAATTTTGATGATGGTCTTTGGAAATCAAGCCCTTTTTAAGTGTTTAATCTAATTAAACCAGCCAGCCTCATGGACCCGTTTCCCATAATTATTAAACCGATCCTGTTTTTTCAGTTGTGCCTTAAGCCAGTGATTCCCAAATCCTGCTCTTGGAGGTCCACTGCCCTGCACTTTTTAGGGTTTTTCCCTGCTCCAACACACCTGATCCAGCTAAGCAGATCATTAACAACCCCTCACTGAGCTGAAGTGCATGTTAAAGCAGGAAAAATATTAAAATGTGCAGAGCAGTGGGCCTCCAGGGCATCAGTGCTCCCTTTCACTCTAAACAAGATAACAAAATGTAATATAATTCATTTAATTATGGACAGTGGACGTCGTTCGCCAACAGTTCTTCCACAGTTTTCACAAACATTGTTATATTCTGTTTTTTTTTTTTATTTGGCATTCAGGAGCAAACGCAGGCACATCTGAGTACTGACCTGTATAAGATCATTGGTTATGAATGTCTCTGTCTTTCTTTAGGACCTTTCTCATCGATCAAATTTAAGAAAAAGCCTAGAAAGGTATTGGTGAATGAGGTCTAATGTTAGGATCAGCTTAGTTTGGATTAGGATTAAAGATTAGTGTGGGTGTCATGGTTCATTAAAGAGAGAACCAGTCTTAGGGTTTCTGTATTGTTTTTAACATTCCTTTGTCCTTTCCATTACTGTAACAGCTTGAGTGACGTTGGTTAAATGACCCCTTTGGAGGGAAATGAGCACCAAGAAAGCAAAAAAGCATTAACAGAAGTTTCCTTTTCAATCTCAAAAAGGTGCATATAGTTGTTTGGGAGAAATCGAAAATAAAATACATTTCAAAAGCATTTCAGAATTCAGTTCGCTACATTCGAGCTGGTCTTTATGTAGCACAGTACTTCATGGGTCATGCCTGACTGTGATGTAACGTCATTACTGTATTCTGCTTTGCTTGCTGGTTAAGCAGCAAGGTGACACAGGTAGCAGCAACAACAATGCAAGGCCAATGCAACGTCGTTCTCCTTCTAAGCATTGAATGTAAACCAGATAAAGAAATTCTTCACAAGGTTAATGTACAGTTTTACCAAACTTCCAAAGGTCCCCAAAAAAAAAAGACGGAAATGTCTACTCTACGCTGTCCGCTCTTCTTCTGTTCTTCGAGAGGTGACTTGTGTCACCACCATGACGCACGTTGGGAGGGAATGTTAACATGGTTGTCATTCAAGCAGACAAAGAAATAATGTACAAAGTATACATTATTTACATTTTCGCAGACTCACAAAAGTAGGATCTGCTCTTCGTTGTCTGCTCTTCCTCAGTCCTTGTGATGCAAGTTGGGAAGGCATGTTAAAAACGACCCAATAGGAGTAAGCGTTGCAGTCCCATGCCTGAAACTGGGGAATGAGGGCTGCTTTTAGGTTCAGGCTTGTCCACGATAGCACTGCATTTAAATAGCAATGCATTCATCAACTGAAGCTGAAATCAAAGGTGGCCCACTTCTGCAGCCTCAAAAACCAAATGTGTATGGTGCCACTGGGATAAGCGACAACCTACAGTGGGTCATAGTGCCGTTATCTACAAATACACACAGTGATGAACACCACCACCCTTGTAGATTGAGCAGTTGAGCCCTGTGCTTTTATAGGCCAGGAGTGTGGCGTTAGGCCCTGCTGGAAGTTGTTAGGAGGCAGGGGGACACCCACAGGGCCAACACAGCTTGGGCTCTGTTCAGCAGCACTGTTCACACACATTCAGTAATTCGGCTGCTCCTGGACCTGCCACACGGCCAAAGGCTCTGCCAGAGACAGCCTGCTCTGTAGGAATCAATCCACAAGCACAGCGGAGAGTGTGAGCTCGTAAGGGTCACGTCACCTGCACTGAGCCAGGAGGGGGGTCCTCTAGTAATGCGAAAAAAAATCATCAATGCACACAACGTATTTGCCCATAACATTAAAACCACCTGCCTAAAATGCTGAAACAGCTCTGACTGTGGTGCGCTGTGTGTTCTGACCCCTTTCCATCAGACTCAGCTCTCACCTTTTAAAACACATTAGCTCTTCTGTGGAACCAGACCAGACTAGCTAGCCTTTAGTCCCTAAATGCATCAATGAGCCTTGGGTGCCCATGGCCCTGCGGATTCACCAGTTGTCCTTCCTTGTATCACTTTGGGTAGATACTGACTACTGCACACCTGGATCACTCCACAAGACCTTTTTGGAGATTGTCTGACTCAGTCGTTAGCCATCACAATAATGCCTGTGTCAGAGTGGCTCAGATCCTTATACTGAACCTTTTTTTCCAGCTTCCAACACAGCTTCAAGAACTGACTGTTCACTGGCGGACTAAAGTATCGCACAGCGCCATTGTAATGAAATAACAAGATATCCAATGTTATTCACTTTACCTAGTAGTGGTCATTTTATGGCTGACCAGTGTAGAAGAATGAATACTGTGTAGTAACTGGGAGAATAAGCATAAGTGTCTAGGGGCTGTTTTTTTTTTTGTTTTTTTAGAAAAACTCTTTTCAGTATGACATGATTACAATTTTTTTTCCTACAGTCAGTTGCTTGCCGCAATGATCTATGCCAGAGAGGAAAATAAATCGCTTCTCTGTTTCTCATGCTCACATATGGTGATGGTTTGTAAATTGTTGGATTTTGATGCTTTATTTTAGTTTTACCTGGTACACCTTAGAAAGTAGCAAAATTCGAACTTTTTCCGGCAGGTTTTTCTGGCATTTTTACTCTTTTAATTGAAAAGCAAAATATTGTCCTTGATATTTGTTTTGCAAAAAAAATTCAGTGGACAATATTTCAACATTTCTATTTTTCTCACTCTGCTTACCCTACCTTCACCATTCATCCTGCAGGCATCCTGTATCTCTAATTAGCTCTAATTGGCTTGTACTGTTACTGTAGCCTGCCTTAAATAACATTAAGACTGCTAATAGAAAGCAACAGATTGGCTAAAGCACTGTAATCAAGTCATTCGTTATGATTATTGTTAAGTTTGAGGCACTTGCTCAGATGTAAGATCAGATAGGAGGAATAGTAGGAGGCTTGACTAGTCGCTGAGTACCCAGTGCTTGCACTGACAAGGTGCACATTTATCTTTCTTTGTGTGTTTGTTCTACTGTTTCGTTCTGTTCCCCACGGCACATTTGTGTATTTTAACTCCTTGAGTGTGCCTTGGGTGCTACTACTGTTGGAATTCTTGTGTGCAACCTCTGCACTGTGCTTTAGTGCTGTGCCAGAGTGTGTGCCATGTGAACTGGAACTGATGGGCCTCCAGCCATTAAAAACAACTCTGCTGTTCCACAGGATCCATTTGTCTTTGAATCCAGCTGCCTTTTCAAAGTCGACGAGTTTGGCTTCTTTCTCACATGGAAAAGCGACGGAAAGGTACAAAAATGACACTTTTTTTTTTTTTTTTTTTTTTTTTACATACATTTTTAGTCTATGGCTACACATCTAAACTCGCTGTCCATCACTACATGCACTACACTACATATCATTATATGACCGTCACCCCTCACCATAGAAGTCTAGTGATATTGTCATTTTTTTAACAGTGTAAACACTGTTTCTCTTGTAAAAAAGGCATAGAACACCATTTCTTTTTATATGTTAACACATGTTTAAATGCAAACATATGAAAAATATATATCTTTAATATAAAGGATTGTGTAGATTTAAGGGAAATTAATGTTGACTGAATGGATCACTGATTTATAATGCTGATTATGAAATAAAAGGAAAATTTAAGCAGAAGTAGGTTACTTTCAGATCTCTTCAGATGTGCAATATTCTGTGCAATATCACGTTTACACTTTTATATTTGCTTTTATTAGATTTTATTTTATATATTTTTTCTGTATGTATTTTAGTATGTTTATATATATATATTAAAAATCCACAGCTTAATTGTATTTCTTCACTGTTTTTATTGAGCTCAAAGTAAGAAATAATATATGTAAAAAAATTGTTATTGCTAATAATTACAGTATTTTCAGTGGTCTATTATTTGGAAGCAGCGCATTGTTTACGTACACAACATTTCATTGCTAAGAGCACAATATGTTTGGCCCAATAGAAATGTCCCTATTCACAACGGGCACCGCTATCACAATCAGAGTAATCTATCTAATGTGTAACAGGATATCGCCCCCCACTAATCAGATTGTGTCCTCGGTCTTAGCTGTACCACAGAGTCGTGAAATGTGATGTGGATGTTGCTCTCTTCATTTGTCTTTTCTTGCAGGAGGGACAAGTTCTAGAATGTTCCCTGATAAACAGTGTACGTGTTGGAGCAGTGCCAAAGGTAAACGCTAATTTCCTCGTTGAACGTCCCTGTACGTCCTTCTGAGCTTTCTACAACATGTGAAGTGATAAGTAATATGTGTCATTATGAACACATCCATTCACACAAAGTGCACCACCACAAAATGTGACCTCTGCATTTAACCCATCCACACATGGAGCATTGGGCAGCTATCAACAGCGCCCAGGAAGCAGTGTAGTGGGATGGTACTTGCTCAAGGGTACTTCAGAGCTACCTGAGCTGGATTGCATTGGCAATTGCATGGGCAAGTCGCCAACTACTAGGCTACCACTATTCCAAGTCTTTGTTTACTGTGGAAATGTATAGAAGAATTTTAATATAGCCTCAAACTGAGCTTTGAACTCTTTTTTTCTGTCTTTATGCAACTTTTTGACCTTCAGGATTCTTACTGAAAATGTTCTGTTCAGCATCTTGCTCTTATGTCAGTACTATAATGCATCAGAAACACAGTTCCATTTTAAAAGTACGTTTAAGGGTGAAAGCGCCTTAATTTGAGCATATTATTAAGAATGGCTTGTGACCGACGAGGGAGAGGTGGAGTAGCTGTTACTAGGTTTAATACTGTACCAGGCAATAGCTAGAAATAATAAAAAGACTGAACACTTGAAACCTTGTACTCTAGAATATTGCACCTCCTCTTGAAAATCAGTGGCAAGCTGATCATCAGAAACCATGAATAGTTGCATGAACCTATACTCATGCCACTATTTTGCTGTTGTTTTCTCAGTCTCTAGATTTGATCCAAAAGAAAAACCTGTACTAAAGAGAGCACTTCACCATCGAAGGACCTCTGCTCGGAGGAGTGGTCAACAAAGTGTTTTCCAATTGTGTGAAGCGTTACGTAGACCAGCTCAGTGCTGTTGTTTGTGACATAGGGGGCTTTACAAAATGTTAATGTGGGTGCCAATAATAATAAAAAAAGCAGTATAAAAAACATGCATGTGATCCATTTGCTGACCCAAATCCAACTGACCACTCATTATATGTGAAATGTCTTGATTTCAGGGCAACAGAAATTCTGGGGTTGAGCATGTTTCAATGTGCTCACTGTTACCTTGACAAACAAACATGCTGACATGTCCATCACCATCTACCACTGTTCTGGTTGACTCTAGTTTAGCATTGGATCTTTAGCTTGTTCAAAGCAAGCCCCATTACTCCAGTGCTGTGGCCAAAAGATTTTTTACCATGACTGTTTCTATTAGTGTGACCTCCTCCTCTTTACGGTCATGTTCAAGAAGGTCACGATCATGAAATTTGAAGTGATGATGAATTACCATGTGATTGACCGTTTAATTGTCCTTTCCTGTTCTTTTTCTGCCCCAGTTACAACTCGAGCCTAAAGTCATCAGTTTGCATGGTCGGCTGTGTGGCCGAGCTGGCTCTGCTTTGTTACTAACACTTTGTACTAACACGAAATGACATCCGGCACATTCGTGTACATGCACACACACAAATGTCATGTACGTACAATCATATGTGCTCAGTCAAGCAAAGCTCATGTTTCTCTGTGCGTGTATGCAGTAAATATTACTGGCTTTGCTCTAAAAGTGTTCTAGCACCCTGTTAAAAGTGTTTCGTGTTTATTTGCATTAACCCAACTGATAAAAATGCACCAAATTCACATTCAGCTTATGATGCAATGTATTCATGAATTCTAATGACTGTAGAAAATAAATGTGTAAATAATTACAATCGTCTTAAACACTGGCGATTGGGTGAAAGGGAGTATTTGTCATTGTGAACACACTCAAATACCACAACGAAATGTGAGCTCTGCCTTTAACCCATCACACTTGCACATGTGGAGCAGTGGGCAGCGATCAACAGCTCCCAGGGAGGTACCTTGCTCAAGAGTACCTCAGTGGTGCTTGGGCTGGGACTTGAACCTGCGACCTTCGGATCCCAAGGAGAAAGTCCTAACCAGTAGGCCACCACTGCAACATGTTTATGTAATGACTGTGATGGGCCTACACATGCTATTTTTTATGATTTTTTTCTTATCTTTGTTTTTTCCTTCATGAACGCTCCACTTCCACAGTAAGTCATGGTTAGTAATGGTTGATGCTTTGCAGAAGATGTGATATGTATGAGTTTTAATGTTTTGATTGTTTTGGAATTCCACCTTCTTTCCAAACTCAACACAAATGTTTCTTCTGTTTATTTTTGAACGTCCATCTAACCTCAGTCAGCGAAGATAATTAGCTGTATTTTCTGAGCCTCATATATTGACTCATCCCATTCGTAGGCGCTGTCTTCTCCTTTCAGGTATATGCATTTCTTTAGACGGACATGAATAATGGAAAATCTTGCTTTCAGGCAGATCAGGCAGAATCTTTCCTCCGAATTGGTTTCAGTGTGGGTGTGCCTTTGTGCATTTGTGTGTTTCCGTGTGTGTTGGGGTGGTTGCAGGAACAGATCAGGAAACAGTGTTTGTTGTGTTTGCAGAAAGGGAGGCGTTCTGTTGTGCCGTGGTTCTGCCAGCAAGCGGCCCATAAACAACAGAACAAAGGCAGATCATGAGCCATTGTCTGTCACTGTACATGACTTAAGTGTGTGGCAGATCTCTATTGTATTCCGGAGTAGATTACACCGTCGTGAAGCTCTGTTGTTCTGCTATCTCAATAACAAAGCGTTCAGAAGAAAAATGAATGGGGCTTCAGTTTTTGCAGTCACACTCCTAGCTGATTAACAGATTGTGAGGGCATGCTCACATTGCTTCTTTCAGCAGTTCAGTTCTGAGTTTTCGAACATATTGTCAAATGATTGTGACACCCACAAGTTATTTCGTTATTAGATCGTGACAGACTGTGGGAACACTGTGTCTCAGGAGACGCTGCTGTGTTAAATTGGCAAACAAGCACCACAGCTGATTCGATCTGCTGATTCAATATACTGGCTTAATATTTGCATTTTCATGTGCCGTTTAAATGTCATTTGGTTCGAATTTGAGCATTAGAAAGAAATTCTAACGTTCAGCTGAAAGTGCACATTTGTTTCTAACGTTTCCTCATGAGCAGGACTTTAGAAATGTCTGTGCAGTCTGTGTTTGAGGCAGTCAGCAGTTGCGGTGTAACATGTAGGGAGTTGCCCCTGTGAGCTGAAGGTCACTAGTTCAAATCCAAGTACCTGTAAGCAAGGAACCATCCCCAAGCACTGATCCCTGGGCGCTGCCAGCATCAGCTGCCCACTGCTCCTACATGGATGGGTTAAATGCAGAGGTCTCGTTTCATTGTGGTGCTGTGCTCTGGTATGTTCGCAATGACAAAAAAAATCACTCACTTTAAACAAAGGCTTTTAAACACAGGTTTTAGAATTTACTGGCCCCCAACATTTGCACAATGTCTATTCAGTTCACTACTAATCATGGTAAAGGGTAAACAGGTGGCCTGCCAGCCAGTGGTGGCCCCTGAATGTGTTTGTTTTTGACCAACTGAAGGCTAACCTTACCTCACCCCTCAGCCAATGAGAGAACAAACATATTTTTTTGCTTAATATGACTTAAAGAATGTTTTTTTTTTCATCTTCAGTGTGTGTATTTGAGGTATTTCAGTAGCTATGGTGTTCTAGTCACTTTTTTTAATTCAAGACCTACCTACCAACCATGAAACCCCATGTAAGGTATGTAGATATGAGGGTGAGGAATGAGATCAGACACAGTAAGAGTTAATCTGAGATTTTTGCTCTGCTCTAAAAAGAGGCCTAAATCTTAGTAAGTAATAACCTGTGGCATGTTATTAGAGAGATAAAAGCCTGAGAGGCAACATGGTCAGGGACAGTAAAGATGGGCATGGAGGAGGGCTCCTGAGTTTTAATGCATTTGAACTTGAGGTCAACACAAGCTAGTTTTAAACGTCTCAAGAGGCGTCCAGTGAATTACGACCCAAACAGTGAGACACTGCTTATATCCGTAGACAGATTGCGTTGATTGCCTTTTGCTGAACATTTTTGCTGAACATGTTCCTTTATTTATTTTCTGTCTCTCTTGGCTGGCTCAGGACCCAAAGATCCTAGCATGTCTGGAGGCGGCGGGGAAGAACGAGGCCGATCTGGAGGGCTGCATCATCTGCATGTGCAGCGGCCCTGACCTGGTCAACCTCAGCTTCATGTACATGGTGGCCGACAGCGCAGACACCGCCAAGGTAACCGTTACCACAGGATATCGCTATGGAAATCTGTGCTTTTAACTAGCCGGCTTGACAGTTGTGTAAACAGAGGTTGATTTGGGAGCATGGGATGAAGCTGTAAAACAATGGTGGGGAACACTGCTAAGATTACCGCTGCCTTTCATGCTACTTGTTGGTGCGGAGTTCAGTCCATGCCTGAATCTATAACAAGATGCCCTGCATAGATAATCAGAGGCTGAATCATGCTGGCCCCTGCAGGAGCCCTTTTTTCAAACACACACACACACACACACACACACACACACACACACATGTACACACAAATATTATACAGGCTAAATGTTTGGAAGCAGCATTTGCACAAGCAGCACATTTTATTAAAATCAATAGTATTTATATATATTTCTTGGCCAAAAAAACAAAATAATTTGACCAGATATTTGTTGACAAGTTATAAAGTTAATGAAATTCGCTTTTTTTGGTACTTCCTGAAAAAATAGCTGCTTGATGTTTTGTTTTTTTTGCTGTGTGGTAGTGTGGCCATACACAGGCACATGTACAGTAGCTGGATGGAAAAACCTCTGGCAGGGCCTTTATTCATGCTGTTTGCACTTACATTGTGCTCTGGCCGCTGGGCCTATTTGGAACGGCAGCCAGAGGCTTACGCTGACATGCCTGGCTCAGCGCCACAGACAGTGTGTGAGAGCAGAAAGGGGCTTTTACAAATGCAGCCCGGGTTTAGCGCAGCTCACACAGGAGGAATACCTCTTTCAGTGTAATCCCCCCTCTGCTTATAGCCCACCGATTGATGTCTGATGGGGTCCGCGTCTGAGGCGCATCGCCATCTGGTGGGCGCTGGAGACGGATCGCAGAAATACTCTAACAGATGTACGCAAGTCGTGCGGCGCGCCCGGCTCATGTGTGATGAATTCTGCATTGTTAGGGTGACATCTCTGTTGTTTATGGCCAGTTATTTTGGGAAGAAAAATCGCATGACCTTGGTCTCATTGTGGAAGGCAGTTACACCATTTCATCGCTCAGCACACATGAACCCTAGGGTCATAGGCAAGAGGTAAAAGGCAGTGAAAGCTCATCTCTGTGTAAAATAATATGATTCATAAATAATAGTCAAGTGTAGCTTGTCTAATTTGTCACATCTTTCCACAGCATTTGTATCAGGGGAACAGGTGATGTTTTGAGTATTAAGTATATTGAACAGTGCTACTATCTGCAGCGCTATTATGTGGAGATAGGAGCGCATTAACCATATCGTTCTATGCATTGTAGTGGCTTAAAGGACTGATTGTTGGTGACGGTGTTACTCCAGATGCAGGAACCTTTCTCAAGGACATTTCCTGTCCTTCACACACAGCACAAACACAAGCTCTGCCCGTGGAGGCCTTTTTGTAAACACCAGCCTCATGATCATAGTTTATTTTCCTTCTTCCTCAAAGAATATCCCCTCTTGCGATATTTGTTTTTTCGTTGGTGGTCATTAAGCAGTGTTTACATCGTGACAGCAGCTGTCTTGTCTAACTCGCGGTTGTGTTTGCTTGTTCACAGAAATGGATGGAGGGGTTGAAATCAGTCATTCACAACTTCAAGGCAAACAACGTGTGTCCGATGACCTGTCTCAAGAAGCAGTAAGTAGCCACTTATGGCCACGTCCAGGCAAAGGGATTAGAAACTTTGCAAAAGAGTTTCAGAAGGCACAGAGAGTGTAGGCTTTGAAACTGGGGAGAAAACATATTCACGTTTTCAGGTTTTTTTTACAGAGCTCTGATCTTATGCTATACAGATGGGCTCTGATTGGTTTGGCAGCGCCAGCCCTCAGGCAAACTAAGCCCCAAAAATTACAGCACCTAGAATTTGTAAGAAACCAGAAGATGACACCTGGTCATTTGACTGTGGGCAGTGGTGGCCTAGTGGTTAGGACACTGCCTTTGAGACCTGAAGGTCGCAGGTTCGAGTCCCGGCCCGGGC
>JBBPDA010000152.1:6296202-6309912 GCA_037974385.1 Arnoldichthys spilopterus | reverse complement strand
ACCTCAGTAGTGCCCGGGCCGGGACTTGAACCTGAGACCTTCAGGTCTCAAAGGCAGTGTCCTAACCACTAGGCCACTACTGCCCTTTTTTTTTTTTTTTTTAGTGAAAGAATTGCTGATTTTAAAATATAATATGAGCCATAATTTTTGCACAGGCCATTTTTTAACATTTTTCCCCAGAAATGCGCAGTAATCAGTAATTCAGCATTAAAACGTGTAGAATATGTGTTTAATCAACAACACGTCATTTGACCAGGGTCGCCCAAACTTTGCATACACCTGTATATCTAAAACCTGTTTGAGATCTGCTTAATGATCAACATGGTTTGACGAACCTTCACTACATGTAAGTTGCATTATTCCTGATCGCTGTTGTACAGAATAAAGGAATTAACCTCTGGACACTAAACCTACATTTGGGGCACGAGGAAAATTGTGTAAATGAAATTTTCTGCCAAATTATCACTTTTCAGTGTTGAGTTTGCTTTCCTCCCGTCAAACACCACCCAACTAGCTGTGTCTCTGTGCATTGGCTTAGTTCACCTCGCCTGGCACTGGTTTAGAATAGTTAATAAATGCAGCTCTCCTCTTAGATGTAGAATATTTATGCCGTTCATTCAATACCTTTTAAGGTCATCCTGTAGATGAGCTTAATGTTTCGTGAAAGCAGGTGATGATGATGTGCTGTCTTTGAGTTCATGCTTGAGAGGGCTGCGCTAATAAGACCACTCTCTGCTGTGTGTAGAATCAGCGGGACCCCCGGCTGAATGAGATTCTCTTTCCCTTCTACGACCCCAAGCGAGTCATGCAGATCATCGAGAAGTATGAGAGAGACGAGGACCTGAAGAAGAAAGGTGAAATCTTTGAGTGTCAGCCAGAGAGCTGATTCCTTAAAGGGGTCTGGAAGGGTTGAGAGGTAAAGACGAAATACAGGAACGCGTAGTGTGGCATACAGGATGATCCGGTCACTCTGTGATTGGATAAAGTGGTGAATTGCTGCCATCTTGTGGTTGAATTAATGCATTGCATATATGTGGCCTATTTGGCCTAATTTGCAAAATTTTCCCCATGGGTGAAACATAGTCCACCAAGGCATGTCCAGTGTCCTAATTTTGCTTGTTTAGCACTAAAGCTATGAGGATAACGCTTAAGACTAAGGGGTCAGGGCTACAGGGAAGGTTCTAGTACACAGGAGAGTTTATGTCAGACTGTCACTTTAAATACATTATTTGAATGATCTCACTTATATTTTAACAGCTACCTGTAGTTTATCTAGAATGTGTTTTGAAGCATGCATGTGTGTAGGGTTCCATGATGATGATGATGATTATGATGATGATGATGGCATCTCCAAGCAAGCTTGTTCTCCCTATGCGTAATGGTTCATTACCTGAGAACAAACTATTGCCACCCAGGGCCCCAGTAATGATGCCTCCACATTTTCTCTGGTCCTACCGTTTCAGGCCGCATGTCTAGTGATGGTTTCTGCCGCTACCTGATGTCGGATGAGAATGCGCCTGTGTTTCTAGACCGCCTGGACCTGTGCCAGGACATGGACCAGCCCCTGGCACACTATTTCATCAGCTCGTCACACAACACATACCTGACCGGCAGACAGTTTGGAGGCAAATCATCTGTTGAAATGTACCGGCAGGTGCTGCTCTCTGGATGCAGGCAAGCACTGTTGTGTTTGTGTGTGTGTGTGTGTGTGTGTGTTTTGTTTTTATTTATTTTATTTTTTTATGCGAAGGAGTTCTATGGTCAGTAGGGTCAGTAACATGGCATAAAAAAATTGATGGATCGCAGAAAGTACACAGATAAGCCACTTTAAAAGGTCCAGCTACAACCTTGTCTATGTTGTCAGCTCCACTTACCGTGTAGTTGTATAAACTGTGGTCAATCAGTGTTTCTCTGCATTTGTTAGCCCCCTTTTCCCTACTTTTCTGCAATTCACTGCTTATTTTCTAATCCCTGAGTAATCTTTGTGTGTGTGTGTGCGTGCGTGCGTGTGTGTGTGCACGTACGCAGGTGTGTGGAGCTGGACTGTTGGGATGGAAAGGGCGAGGATCAGGAGCCCATCATTACCCATGGGAAGGCCATGTGCACTGATATTCTCTTCAAAGTAAGCATACACACAACGCACTTTCACACCCAGCACATCACCCACAAAATACCCTTTACCTTTTCGTCCTTTGAGCCGTTAAGACTTTCTTTAAAAAACACATGATTTTCAGAACTACTTTAACGTGTCATTTTTAAAGCTGCTTCAGTATTTTGCCTGTTTTGCATATAAACAGGAAAGATATGGCACCGTCACTAAACACAGTCAGCTGTACCTGCAAATACCGAGACATATGCACACCATCACATTTCTTACTATTCATCCAAAATTGGTGCCGTCAGTGGATAAAATAATCAGATACAGCTTGAATAAATAAAGGATCATGGAAAATCTGTGTAAATAATCTACTACTGGCCTTTGTGTTCTTTACAGGATGTAATTCAGGCTATTAAAGAGACAGCATTCGTGACGTCAGAATATCCTGTTATCCTGTCATTTGAAAACCACTGCAGGTGAGCGGAGTTCAGTGCCAAAGTAAACAAACGCGTCTGTTGTTCTGTTCTGTTTTTGTTTTTTTTCTGATCATGGCTCACTGCTCTTATTTAATACCATCAGTACATGAGGGTTGGCCATTGTTGGAAAGAGCTTTTTAATTTATGTCTTTTTGTCTATGATCTGTGTGACTCATAATGTGTTTGCATACATTTCTGTGGCTTTTTTGCACACTTTTTTAATCGCGCGGCCTGTTGTTTCAGTAAACCTCAGCAGTACAAAATGGCGAAGTACTGTGAGGACATCTTTGGAGACCTGTTACTCAAGCAGCCACTGGAGGGCTTCCCGGTATGTGATCTTCTCACTCACCCTTCACACACTGTATCTGTTCAGCACAGAGTTAATACACTGGAGGAACATTAAATGAAACATATTATGTTTTTGAATATTATTTAAATTTTTGGCCACATACTATAATCTGCCTTTTACTGCAACAGGACATTTGTAGCTGTTTACTGTGTAGAAGAATTATCAAGGACCTTAGAAGATAACATGAGTTCATGACCACATTACATTTATTTCTTTTCTTTTTTTCCTCTTTAGATTGAGCCTGCTCGTCCTCTCCCTTCTCCAAATGACCTCAAAAGAAAAATACTTATAAAAAACAAACGCTTAAAACCTGAGGTTGAGCAGAGTATGTACCACCATCTTTTTACGTCCTGCATCTTGATGTGTATAAAGCCGTCTTGAAGCAGTCTCTCCCTTCTGATTGCATTCGATCTGCTGTTTTGGCTGAAGCCTCTGTTCATCTGTGCTCTTGGAGACACTTGAATCATTTCAAGATGTCTCTTGTGAAACTACTCCCACGTTTAGTAACCTACCATATGTGTGTATTAGTGTTATTGCCAATAGCAAAGAAAAAAGATTATTGTTGCAAATTGATTGACCTTGTTGTGTGTGTGTGTGTGTGTGTGTGTGTGTGTGTGTGTGTGTGTGTGCGTGCGTGCGTGCGTGCGCCCAGAGCAACTGGAGTCGTTTAAGAGACATATGGAGGCGGGAGAAATGAGCGTACAAGCCGGAGAAGATGAGAATGAAGAAGACATAGACACTGGTCAGCTACTGCTCTTTAATTCAGCTGTCTATCACTCTGTGGATCACACTGTTAGACTCCCTTCTCATTAAGTGACAGTACAACTGGATGCCACTGTACATTTTTATTTAACCAGTGTTTTTTTCTGTGCTGTGTCTTCATGTCTTTATCCGTGCTATATCATTATATTATGTATCATTCTTTTTAGACCTTGGAAAAGGGTTCATTTCATTTTATTGTTGGCCCTATGCACTACATGCACCCTAGTCATATGGGGTTAGACATGATCCTGTAAGGGGATAACCTGATAAATGTATTAAGGTGTGAACAAAGTGTGAAATTTCTAAACAGATGCCAGTGTTCAAAGTAGGGGTGATGCTGTTATTTTGTCTAACAATTGTTAATTACAATGGAAAATAAAATGGACTAGAAGAATTTGTGGGTTGGGTTTTGCAGATCCCATGCTCTTGTTATTAGTGGATTTTTCTATCATCAGTTGAACAGAGGGTCCCCAAAAATGTATTGTTGGTACAAACTTTGGTACAAACTCTCAAAATTCTCCCTTTAATCCTTTAAAACCTTTGTCATTTTGGACAGTAACATTATATATTCTATACAAATATTCAGTGCAAGCACAGTGAATGAGAAATATGTTATACACTTTAGCAAATATATATATATATATTAATAAAAAACAACTTTGATGAGTTCCTATCGGGGAAAGCAGGAGTTTCCTTGCTTTTTTGAAACAGTAGTGTTTGGTTAAACTTCTGTACTGATGTAGTGATAAATGATTATCGATGTCTACTGTTATGTTTAACTCCGGTCACTACTTTTTTTAACAGCTGATGGCAAGGAGGTCAACTCCGAGACGAAAACTCGCAACACGTCAGAAGAGCCCAGTGAACAAGACACACAGGAAAACAGCCTCAAAAAGGAGAAGGTCGTCTTGTCTCTTAATGGCTACACCCCACCCCAGCCCAATAAATGCCTTTACTAAGGAAACGTATTTGCATCCTGACTTTTTTATGTTGACGGTTTCCTCTCAGATTCCTGACGATGAGATCACCGAGGTTTCCGAGGCAACAGAAGCAGATGTGACCGATGTATCAGAGGCATCGGATCTCGATAACAAAAAGAAGGTCCAGTAGTTCAGCTTTTATACTACTGAAGAATGTTTTGGGTTTCAGATGTGAAGAGGTGGGTTAACGACAAATGAGGAAGTGACTAAAGTCAGCTCTCATGGTATGCCTTCAAAATAAGAAATAATATGGAATTATGTGGTGAGTAATCATTTGGGATGCTTCATCAGCAAGCTGGAAGATAATCCACACAGCATTTGTGGCCTTCTAAAAACGACTTGTCTGGGAGGGTTAAAAATCTTTATTTTTTATCTTTATATCTTTTACAAATCTTTATTTTTTATCTTTATATCTTTTTAAAATCTTTATTTTTTATTTTTATATCTTTTTAAAATCTTTATTTTTTTATCTTTATATCTTTTTAAAATCTTTATTTTTTATCTTTATATCTTTTACAAATCTTTATTTTTGGGGGTAATACATTCAGCAACAGGTGTCAACTTCATTGTTAAGGTTTATTTGAATACATTTTAAATGGTGGTGCAGTGTTTAGCGCTGTTGCCTCACAGCAAGAAGGTCCTGGGTTCGATTCCCGGGTCGGCCACTTATGCCTTTCTGTGCAGAGTTTGCAGTCTCTCCCCGTTTATGTGGGTTTCCTCGGAAGTGGTTTAGAAAGTGGATGGATGGAAGGAATACATTTCAAACATTTCAGAAAAACCTTGACACCTAAACAATACAAAAACGTATACAATCAGATGTGTCCAGACTTTTGAATGGTGCTTTAGGTAAATCTATATTGCTGCTGATCGCTGATCTCTTATGCTTGTGTCCTTCTTTAGGGTGTGGATACTGCTGAAGATGCAGATGCTGAGCAGCAGCTAATTGCCTCATACAAGTATGAAGGCGCCACCACTAACATCCACCCGTACCTCTCTGCCATGGTCAACTATGCCCAGCCAGTCAAGTTCCAGAGCTTTGAAATTGCAGAGGGTACAGTTAAATACCATAAAAAACCTTTGAATTTAAATCATTATTTTGTTCGTTTGTTATTGAGTCTGGCAATGCTCTCGACGTAATGAATGTCATACTTGTAATTTCTCTCCATTTTTTGTTGTTTTTATTTTTAGAGAAAAATATATATCACAACATGTCGTCCTTCAACGAATCCGTTGGCTTAGGTTACCTAAAAACAAACGCTATTGAGTTTGTAAAGTATCCTTTTACAATGTTCTATGTATGTAATACTACATTTCAGGGCATTTCTGATGTGTTATGCACTGAACCGCCTGCTTTGAAGATTTAGATGTTTTATTTTGGGTCAATTGGCAGCATTTTAAAACCATGTTCATTATTATCTAACCAATTAGGCTGCACAATTTGAAACATCTATGGCCAAGCTTTGCCCAGGTGGTGGCACTGTTGTGCAAAAGGGGAGTACACATTTCCTAATTTAATTAACTGCAAGGAAAGGAAAGGGAAAGGGAAAAGGGGGAGGACAACAAAATGTTGAGATCCATTGCACCCATTTATATGATCAGTTCTTCATCATTAGAGTCCTTTTTCCTGTGAGGAAAGTCAAATGGGCTATTTCATCCCCACTTTTAAAGCCCATAAGTGCTTTGCTCTTTTTAAACTGACTCCTGTAGCTCTGTCATAGCTGCCAGCCCCTCTCTTGGGAATGCAGCTTGGACCCCTGCTGTTGCGAGTTATAAATAACTACGCTGCCCATTTGCATGCCCCTCCCTATGTGCCTTTTCCTCATCGGCCAACGCACAGCTACAACAAGCGGCAGATGAGCCGGATCTACCCCAAAGGAGGCCGTGTGGACTCCAGTAATTACATGCCTCAGATCTTCTGGAACGCTGGCTGCCAGATGGTGTCTCTGAACTTCCAAACCCCAGGTACAGCTCTGTCCCGGGGCACTAAAGGAGCCCTACCACTGAATAAGCACAACATGAACATTTACATGTCTCTGACACGGAATGAGGTGCACAGATCCTCAAGACACATGGGGACTGTATGTCGAGTGACTGTGCATAAATCTACACACACAAATGTGTACAGTACATGAGTGAAAAGCATGTGAAACGCAACCCAGTATATCTTAGTAAGAGTTTCACAAAGCACACATGTACGAGCTCTTTTAACTTACATTCAGAGGTGTAAATCAGTCATAATGATATGAATTATGATCTCAGTTATGATTCTTTAGGATATAAATAATTGCATTTTAAAATCTTAAGTGTTGATTAGATTATTGTAATGTCATTACTAATTATTTTTAAAAAATGCGTTGATGTGCTTATTTACACCGTAGTGAATTATGGATAATGAAACCTTTTAGCCCAATATTTTAATAAAAGCAAAACAAATCAGCACATTAATAATATCAGCATATTAATAATTCCACATTGCATGCAGTATATTCTTACTATTATCTCCTGCTAGGTTTTGGTATGCCAACTCATCCTGCACTTTTTTCAGAGATCTTCCGTGTTTTTCCCATAAGGAATGAATGGTGACCAAATGTTTGTGCACCCTAATTTTATCAGCATGATTTAAAAACACTACCAGCTTTCTGTCAACACCTAGCAAAGCCTTAGGAACTGCTAAAGATACCTTAGCAACTGTTAAGCAACACCATAGCAGTCACCTGGGATATCACAGTAACCATCAAGCACCCCCCTAATAAACACATAGAATACTATAGCTACCACCTAGTAACCCCCTAACCAGCAGATGCACCATTGTTTTAGGGAAGCAAGACCCTAGCATCAACCCGAAACGATATAGCAACCACCTAGCAACACCTTTGCAACCATCTAGGATGGCATTGAAACCACCTTGCAGCACCCTAGCAACCACCTGAGATACCATAGCATCCAGGTTATTGCTTACATTGCACAAACAGATGTTTTCTCTGTATGAACATTTTTTTAATTATTATTATAATCTCTTAGCTGCTATATTTATTCATATCACCTTTTATTTGCCTTAACTTGGAAGTGGTTTAGGACTGTTATTTTTACATAAAAATGCATTACCCATATATCACACCCTGTGTCGTAAGACTGCTCAACACCCTCCACCGAAAAGCTCCTGCAACTATGAAGTAAGCAATTCAAATAGGCCCAGAACGTGACCACTTTGGGTACAAGGCTAATTACACAATTAATCCAATGCATGTCAAAAGGCCACATACACACACGCACAGTCATCCACAAAGGAGCATGTTGTTTAACAGATGCCGCTCTGTTGCTCTCGGCAGTAAGCTCAGAACATATGGCTTCTGTGAAGTTGCTCAGTGGTGAAGGGGCAGGATAATCAGGGAAAGAAAGGGTGAACCAGAGAAACGGCAGATATTGTAGCTTTGTGTAGAAGACAAGGACCACCCTCTGTAGCCCCTTGTTAGACAGGCAGACTCATTCACACGACCACCATAATACTCAAGACGTTTTTACTATGTTCCTCAGTTGGGACAGTGAAGTATTCGTCTACTGTCAGGGCAAATTTTTGAATGAAGTTCCAAGGCAACGTAGCTTGTTGAGTTTTGTTAGTATCTCTAGAGCCGCACATAGTGCAGTGTTTCATGGTTGTAGTGCCATCTAGCTTTTATAATTGTTAAAAACAAAATGTTCAGTCATTTAGATATAATTATCAACACTGAAACTAAGAACATGACATTAATGTTATCCCATCAGTAACAAAATTCTTATTTGTTCTATAGTTCTTCTTGGCTGACAGTTCTAATGACTAACAGGGTTGAGAGTAAAAGGCCTGAGTGTTTAGCATACATTTGTAATTAAATCATGTATTTACATTCCTTAATTTGTGTATCAGTGTTGTATATTCAAAGAGACATTGTCAGTCAATACCAATGAAATTAATTGAAATCAGAAAACTATATTTATTTCCATCTTTGGGAAATATGTTCAAATTCATGTTTAGCATGTTTCTGAAATATCCCAAGTATTTAATTGGGGTGAATGTGTAAAATATCAATTTTCTTAGCATATAATGGATAAAAAAAAGATTTCTAGAGTATTTTATTGATAATATTTTTAAAATGTCTGAATGCTTTAGGGAGTTTATATTAATGTTGTTAATTGATGTTGATATTGAAGATTCTTTCGATTTTAGAAACATTTAAAATCTCTTTTTACGTTGACTTTAAAAAGCATATTTGTAAATGTAAGACCAGTGGGACAGAAATGTCACCCGAAGCATGGAATCCCCCAAGGATGGTCTTATTACTATGCCTGATTACTGTGTTTCTGCTGGTTTGACTGTTGTAAAGTCACATATGAACTAAAGTCATGTTCTGTTTGTGCTGGATTAGTTTGCTGTAATGTCATTTGTAAGAGATTTTGATTTGTGGTTGAAATCCTAACTGTATAATTTCCCTAAATTCCTATAAGTGGGATGAAGAGTCATAACAGTTCACCGAAGTGTTGTATAATATAATGTTAGTGACAATTTAAAAACATTGCAGTTTTTTTTTTTTTTACATTATCGAGAACAGAACTGCTATCTCTCTGGGAGCTCTGGGTTTGAGAAGAACGATAACTCGTCAGACTTGTAAAGTCATTGGCAGATTCACATGGATTACACATGGATTAACATCACAACTCTTATCAGAAACCTCGTAAATGACAGTGCCTCTTCAGGTACAACTAATCCAGCCCAAACAGTGGATAAAGAGTGAAATAAAGCTTATTAAGCTTCTCTCGTCTCTCTGTATCTGCAGACTTGGCCATGCAGCTGAACCAGGGGAAGTTTGAGTATAACGGCGCTTGTGGGTGAGTTGCGGGAGCCTCGTCATGGCAAAACTCATCAATTAAAGTGTGTCACATCTCATTAGACATAGCCAGGGGCGGCCCATATCCACAATCTGCATTAGCACAAATGAGCACTCGCCAAATATCGGCCCTCACACACACACGGCTGTCCGCTGTGTGGAGATCACCCATCTAAAGGCTGCGCCTGAGGGAATAAACTCTCCGAGGATTACAGCCCCCTGTGTGCATGAGTTATACTCACTGCTGTTCTACTGGGCCTGACTTTACTCTGCACTGGAGAAATGGAGGAGTGGAGGCCCATCATTAGAAAGCAGACGTTGTCATCCTGATTGCTATGTGTGCGCGTGGGTGTGCTCGTGTTTGACAATTTGTCGGTTTTTGTAATGGGAAAAGCTCAGGTCATTAATCTTCTTCCAAACAATTAATCAGAAAAATAATTAACACCTGCCCTAAAGGCACAGCACTGCCTGACGCCACAGTAAACATGTTTCGGTTTGATTTCCGTTCTGAATAACGTTCAGGAAAGTGCTTAAAAGCGAGATCAGATTTTATATTAATGTTCTAGTCCCTAGTGCTCGACACCTAGAATCAGTGCCCGACATTGACTGTGGTAAAAGATTTTCAAGCATTATTTTCAATGAGAGGAGTGGAATGGACATCACTTCGCTGAGGATTTGTTATTCAACAGTGTTGCGTGTTTAGTTTAATTCTGACGTCATCAAGTTTTGAGTGCACAACAGATTCGAGCTCAAAAAAATTCCGTTCAGAACTGACCCTGTTGGTCATTCACCTACCAGGTATGACCAAAAGCGCTGGTTACAGTGCAGTACTAATAACTGCAGTCATTACATCACGCATAAATAAAATATACAATTCTATAAAATAATATGCTGCAACAAAATAATCATAATTTTCAGTCATTTTAGCACCTTTTTTGATCAAATAGTGCATTTAGTGAAGTGACGTGACGTGAAAGTGACTATTTGTCACACATTTAACACTTAACATGAACAGTTCTCCTACTCTGTGGTGCTGTTAGCTTTTAGCAAGATGTTAGCCTTCACCTGTGTGATCCCAGTGCTCTTTCTTTACATAGGACCTTATAAATATAACAAAATATTTTTGGATTAAATGAAATGTAAACATGCTTTAGGTTGCAGTAATCTGTACTTATCTATTCTATATCTAATCTGTTCGCTGTGGAGAAGTGTGCCAAATTGGAAAATGGCGTCTGAACTTGTGATGGTTCCCGTCAGGTTCAGACTAATATTTTGAGCTGTAATGTGAGGGGAGTGATGATGTGAGTAGTCTCAAATAAAGAGCTACAGCAAAAACATCAAATAAATCAATGCAATATAATACAAGAGAAACTAGAAACTAGAAGACGATTTTGCTGCTGGGGCTGGTGTGTGTGCATGCATGAGATATAGCCAGTGGAGAACGGTGCGAGTTTCCTCTTTGTGTTTCTTCCAGGTACCTGCTGAAGCCAGACTTTATGCGACGCTCCGACAGGATGTTCGACCCGTTCTCTGAGACGCCAGTGGATGGGGTCATTGCTGCCACCTGCAGTGTTCAGGTTGGAGCATTTAGCAGTTACACAGACTTTGTCTGCTGTCTATGGCCTGATGGGTAGTAATACTTCATATGATGCGTGAACTTATTTTATAGTTTTTATTGTGTGGAATATTAAGGCAGTCAGGTTCCTTATTTTCACAGTTAAAACATTAAATCATTTTTTTTGCAGTGAGGACACCACTTCAATACCTTCACCTAGAGATTCCCCTACAGTACCAGTCGACTGCACACACCACATTCGCTGCACGTTCATGAGCTATTAGACAGATACATTGCTCCTAAGTCTTATGCTCTGAGATTCAGTGCGGACAAATGCAATACATACAAATTTATTTCCAAAAGTTGCCATCAAGGTTACGTTGTAGGGTCTAAAGAACTGCTTTTTTCATTTAAACCTGAGTAAACAAAAGTTTTAATCGCAATTTAGTGAAACTGATCATGTTCAGCCCAAATTCAAACAGTTTGGACTGATATACTGAGTCTTTTGCATGTTCTGATTAAAGTGAAATGGGGAAATACACAAGAAACTGCCAAATTCTCGAAATAATACAAAGATTCTACTTTTCTACTCTACTTTTTTTTATTCTACTCTCTGTGTTTATGCTGATGATATCATTTAAATGAAAAACTAAAAAAAAAAAAGGTGCAAAATCTTCTCTCCCAGACTTTTGGACCCCACTAAAAAGGCACGTGTAGATGCTTTAAATGCAATATAGACATACAGCTGAAGCACACGCCTCCATAGACTCTGATTAGTCATTACCACAGGTTTGGTGTTATTCATCTTCTCTGTCAAGTCCTGACTTTGTAACTGTTGTGTGTTTATGCCAATCTCAGGTGTTCTCAGGTCAGTTTTTATCAGATAAGAAGATTGGCACTTACGTGGAGGTGGACATGTACGGCCTTCCCACTGACACCATCCGCAAGGAGTTCCGCACACGCATGGTGATGAACAACGGCCTGAACCCAGCCTACAACGAAGAGCCATTCGTCTTCAGGAAGGTGGGTGGGCTTTACACTTACTCCAGTGAGACCGAGAACAGGGACTGGAGCAGTAAACATGGCATAATCTTATTAGGCTGCTCTTTCATCTGAAGACACGAGTTGGAGAGTGATGTTTCCTCAACTGTTTCTGTTGTCCACATTGCTTCTGCAAGATATCACCCTTCACCTTCTGCAAAAGGATACGTGGCAAATTGGACTTCTACGTGGGACTGCCATGGCAGTCTGTTACATTCACCTTCAGCCGACAGTGTATGAAATTAGCTATTGCTGCTGTTTTGCTATATTTTAACATGTTTGTTGCATAATTAACTACATAATCACAATTATGTCAGATGTACATACTGTATTGACAAGGTCTAGTCTTATTAGATCTTTTTCTTTGCATTTCAATGACAAAAAAATGATAAATCATGGCAAACGAATCATTTTTGAAAACAAGACTGTGGGCACAGCAGCAAAAGTAAAGTGAGAAATTCTGTATATTAAAACATCATTCTTTTATTAATATTAGTGAATGCTCCAGCTCTAAAGAGTTAGATGCTGCTCGTATTTTATATTCTTTATTCTGTGTTTTTAATGGATTTCTCGTCGTCTGCCTTGGATGTTCTTATGTAATGCCTCCTTCTCTGCTGTAAATAAGAACATATCCGACTGCCGCTGCCTCATTAGCTGCCACCCTACCATCCGCGTTTCACATTCCACAACCTTCCACAGCGCGTGTGTACTGTACACTACTCAGTTCTGTGTACATTTCGTAGCGTGCAGCACAGATGCATCATATGGCACCCGTGGAATTTTCTCAATTGTAATACATGTATGACAACATGCATACTGCAAACTGCACACTCACCCAGTTCACCCAGTCTGTCAGTTCAGCTAAGAAAATACACTTCATCATTTAACAAGCAGCTTAACTGGTTTTATTTAAGGCAGATAAACCGATGTAAAAGATATACACACGCAGCATTTTGCATACGACTCAAGCTCAAACACTTTGCCTCAGCCATGGCCTCATATTGTACACTGCCTATGTCTTTATGCCATAAAAGCATGAGCTGCATTTTTTGCAAACGTCTTAATAACACAGTGTTGTTTAACAATGGATCATCTTGCTGGACCTCTCCGATCACAGTATGATATCTTTGGCTGTTTATTTGCCATTGCAGTGACATTTTTGCAGTGTTGTGGTCAACATTAATGCAACTTGCACTAACCGAATGGTCTGTAGCTTGCATGCATGTTCAGCATTTTTCTTTTGTCTGACTGGGGTTGTGTGCCCCGCTAGAGCCGCCTGCTGTGTGGTATCATGAACAACTGAGCCTTAAGGGAGAGCAGGAGTGCAAGATGAGTAAAGGAGATCGCAATGACAGAAAGGAGAGAACAGCAGCAGAGAAAGAATGAAAGCAAGTGACAGTCAGGAAGGGAGAGAGCCTGCTTTAAGAGAAATGGCAAGCGCGTGTGTGTGTGAGTGTGAGTGTGTGAGTGTGAGTGTGTGTGTGTGTGAGTGTGTGTGTGTGAGTGTGTGTGAGTGTGTGTGAGTGTGTGTGTGAGTGTGTGTGAGTGTGTGTGTGTGTGTGTGAGTGTGTGTGTGTGTCTGTCTGTCTG
>JBBPDA010000152.1:6259969-6294237 GCA_037974385.1 Arnoldichthys spilopterus | reverse complement strand
TAGTGCCCGGGCTGGGACTCAAACCTGCGACCTTCCAGTCCCAAAGGCAGTGTCCTAACCACTAGGCCACCACTGCCCACTAGATATTAGTTATATATTAGATATTAGTTATTAGATGTTGTATATTTTAATGTTTTTTAATTTATTTGTGGAGACCGCTTGTGCAGAAAAAATGTGATTACAGATCAAGAATCCATTTCAGTACATCAAGCCTATGCTGAGCATCAGGTTGGCGCCCCAATGCTAGTCAAGTGAAAGCACCTTTAGACTTCTGACACTTAGTTGTACCCCAAGATGCTGCTGTTTCTTTTTAAGAGTAAAAAGACATACTTTACCATTTCAGAAACGGTGATTAAAAACAGAATTACGGTTTTAAATGTGCTTTACCTTTTTCTGTCCTCTGCCACTTATTACTGACAATACATAAAACAACCGAAAGTTTTGAAAAAGGTCAATAAAAAGTGTCTAGCTCTTGTTTTTTGGTTTATGCTGCAGTTTGTTCTGAATTTGTTAAAGAACAACATTATTATCACTGTTGTGTGGGTTACACCTGCTCTTCATCTGTCGGTATGCAGGTCATCCTGCCGGACCTGGCTGTGTTGAGGATCGCTGTGTATGATGACAATAATAAGCTGATTGGTCAGAGGATCCTGCCGCTGGACGGGCTGCAGGCTGGCTACAGACACATCTCTCTGAGAAATGAGGGCAACAATCCTCTCTCTCTTCCCACTGTCTTTTGCAACATTGTCCTCAAAACCTACGTACCTGATGGCTTTGGAGGTGAGTAAGAGTACACACACACACACACACACACACACACACACACACACACACACACATTCACACACTAGTCCCTTAAAAATCTTTTTTTTAAATTAAAATTTACCAATTTAAGCAAAACTGTGGTGCAGTGATTAGCACTGTCGCCTCACAGCAAGAAGGTCCTGGGTTCGATCCCCAGGTCGGCCACGGGTGCCTTTCTGTGCGGAGTTTGCAAGTTCTCCCCATGTTTGCGTGGGTTTTCTCCGGGTGTTTCGGTTGCCTCCCACTGTCCAAAGGCTTGCATTGGGTTGACTGGATACTCAAATTTGGCCATAGGTGTGAATGTGTGTGTGAATGGTTGTCTGTCTACATGTATTGCCCTGTGATGGGTTGGCCTCCCGTCCTGGGTGTACCTTGCCTTGGGCCCATAGTCCGCTGGGATCGGCTCCAGCTTCCCTGTGACCCAGAATGGAAAAAGTGGTTTGGACAATGAATGAATTAATAGTTTCATGTCACACATGCTAAATAATATGGGGCCACGTACATGTGTATTAAACCAACATTACTGCTGTATAGCTGGCATACCCACAGACACGGTGACATGTGGATGAGTTGTGTTGTTGTTAGATCATAACATTTGGTCTTTAATTGCATATAAAGTGAGATGAACAGTCGTTTTAATGCATTGAGGATGCACGTAGACCCCTTGTACACACTTGATACTGCACACTTACACATAAATCACTCCTACATTGCCTCATGCCTGTGTCTCTGCTTTCATGGGCTTTTTATTCCTAACCTTATGTGGCAGGATGTGTGGGCTTCTGTTGAGGGTGCTGTTGGAGCTGAATAAAACCTAGAAGTGACTTTATCCACCCACTCCTCACCCCCAGCCACACACACTGTAGACACAGTATGATACTCACCAGCACAGCAGGCTACATGAGGCTGAGTCATTGTTTTGGAAAACTGTATTTTTTTTATATGCCCACATTTGGATTTTAGAGTAGGTAAGTTTTTTGGCCTACAGCCATTTACCATAGTGTTGAACCTCACAGGCTCCTAGACCAATAGGTCTAACTTCATCAATTGCACGTGAAGAGTCTGCTCTAACAGCCTAAGACCACCTCTAGTACTGCGGCGTCCAGTGTCCCGAATCATCCACTGTATTCAGAGCACATCTCTGCCCTGCAGCCGTGGCCCAGATTTGTCCAGATGATGTGTATACGCGTGGGTATGCCAGTGGTTTACGCAGAGTCCTTCTGACCCTCTAGTGCCCTTTTGTTCTTAAAGTATCAACTGTTAGATGTGTCCTCATAACAGGACAAACCTGGTGTTTATGTGGTAAGGCCAGTCCGTAACACCTTGAGATAGATGAGATAGAGCTTAGACACAGAGCCCAAAGCATTAGAGTTAAGCATTGTAGTTGTACGTGCATCATTCTCTTGCGTCATTTAACTCTCGGGTATGACCGTCATCACCAGAAATATACCTTAGTAACACCTAACTATATTTTAAAGTATAAAGTATAAGTGACTATTTGTCATTGTGAACACACTCAAGCACCACAACCCAGTGTAGCGGGACGGTACCTTGCTCAAGGGTACCTCAGTAGTGCCCGGGCCGGGACTCGAACCTGCGACCTTCCGGTCCCAAAGGCAGTGTCCTAACCACTAGGCCACCACTGCCCACTATTGTTCAGATGTAAACAGTCATTTAGAGTTCAATGTCTGCAGAGCACCTAGACATTAATATATAGCTTAATCTAAAAAAATATATATATGTGGGTTATTTTGCACTACAATGTCCTGTGTGTAATCATCCATCATGAATTACCTTTTAAAAATAAGTTTTAGACCAAAACGCCACCATAATTCATTATAGAGCAGAGTCTCAAGTCTGAAACTCAGTTCAGGATCTGAACTAAACGTTTATCCTGAAGTGTAGCATGGGAGTAACAAACATTTTCTCTGTGAAACATCTCTCTAAAGCTACTCAGTGACACCAGCCATTGTAAAACACACTGTACAACATCTGAATTGAAATAAATAATGACATAATAGCAAGTAGAAGAACCTTTCCAGGAAACAACTTGAGCAGAAGTACAAAACTGTGGGATCAACACAAATGACTTGCGTGGCTTAGTCCAGTAACAGTAAGCTTATAAAAATAAGTGTTAAATGCTTTTATCTAACTGCAAATTCAATCATCGTGTTTGTGTTTAACTGTGCTTTCAAACTTCAAACTGACAAGTCTGAAATAAAAGAAAAACTTTATGGGTTTACAGTGTTGTGAGTAGCCCATGCACAGTTTACCCACTTTCTTTTTTTTTGGCAGCCAGAGCGGGCAGTAGGTTTTTGCCTGGTGGTTCATAACCGCAACTTTCAGAGGTTATAATAACATGCATGAATATGTGGAATTGATTAGCATGGACTGAATGGTGAGTGAGGCCTCTTGCTGCTGTGTGTTGTGAAGGAGCTGTTGAGAGTGGGTGTGTGGAGTGTGTATGGCCATAGCCATTGTCTTTCTTTCAGCTGGCCCCTTTGTATTGCTGCTTAGTCCATAGTGCTTGTCTGCATCCAACACGCGCAGCCTAATGAAGACCACAGCTTATTCATGAAGGTGCTGGCTGAGGAGAGAAGTGGACACAACAATAAACATGAACCAAATGGGAACGGTCTCAATTGGCCCTATTTTATATTCACTCATAGCTCATGAATTTATGCAGTTTTTCGTCATTTGCATTTTGTATTAACGTTCTTTTTGTTGTTGTTGCTGTTGTTGTTGTTTCCTTCCAGTATGTAGTTTAATTTCTCTTGCTTTGTCCTCTAGTAGTGCCCATTGATGCTCATCTCTGGTCTGTTTTATGTGACTGTTCTTTTTCCAGCGATTGTGGATGCTCTGTCTGACCCAAAGAAGTTCCTCTCTATAGCTGAGAAGAGAGCAGACCAAATGAGAGCGCTGGGTATTGAAACGGTAGGCACACATTGGCAAGACTTTGCCTTGTTTTTGTTTCTGGAGATCGCTGATCTGTATTCAGTCGTCCTCATCTTGTAAGCAAAGGTGTTGTCTTGATGTAGAGCGACATTGCAGATGTGCCAAACGAAAGCTCCAAGAACGATAAAAAGGGCAAGGTGAATCAGGTGAAGGCCAGTGTGACCCCTCAGACCAGTTCAGAGATGGCTCAGACCTCTACTGCTACACAGAACAACAGCAGCGAAACCAAGAAAGGCAAGTCAGATCAGTTCTTACTCACCTTAAATTTGATAGAAATTCATTCTTCATTCAGTTGCACTCATTCCTAGCACAGAACACTCATATCTCCGTAGACAAGCATTACTGGTTGGACTCTATGGAGCACCAACACATGAGCCTAAAGTCAATGCGTGTGTGTTGACTAAAGCCCCCCAGAATTGGGATGAGTAGCAGTGTCTTCTTTGGCGTAATGGAGCTCCATTTAGTACAATTAGGATGAGTTGGATTGGTGTTTGTAATCCAGAAGTAATCATCCAACAACAGGTTCCGATCTCACTCAAAGCTCTTGTGGCTGAATACAGTCAGATGCTCACAGCAATGTTCCTGCATATAGTGGTAGGCTTTTCTAGAAGTGTAGAAACTGTTGATGCACAAAGAATTCTGTTTTAATACTCTTGATTTCATTTGCAATATTATGTGCAGATGTCTACTGCCTTTATCTAGGGCTCAATTGAACTTGAAAACTATATTAATCTTTTATTAAAATGTAATAATAATAATAATAATAATAATAATACATTTTATTTGTAGTGCCTTTTTTATCATAGGATCCCAAAGGGCTACAGATTAAAAAGACACACATATAACTAAAAATAAAATAAGTAATAACCACATTTAAAAACCGGTACCGTAAGTTTTGCTAAATAAAAATGTTTTAAGATGTTTTTTAAAACAGTCAATGGGTTGCGGTGCCCTCAAGATATCAGGGAGGGAAATGTACCTTCTCTAAGAACAGACTAATTAATTGGCAACCAAAAATCATGAATCTATTAGCATAATCAGTAAATGACCTGCGTGATCTGATGGAAATATTAGGACCTTGTTCGGTTACTTCTGACTGACTTGCTGTGTCTTACGTCCAATCCTTACAGATGCTGCGCTAGTCAACCAGGTGACAATTGAGGACTTAAAACAGATGAAAGTAAGGATCTTATGCTCATTGCTGTACATTTGAAAAGGCAATGTAATTATATCATTACAGTAAGAAACCGTAATGTCATTTTGACCAGATTCATTGAATAATCCGTTATAACTTAAAGAAAGTTACTAACTCCACTTTCTCTACTTAGTCATATGTAAAACTGATCAAGAAGCAGCAGAAAGAGTTGAATGCATTGAAGAAGAGACATGCAAAGGTCTGTATTCTTTAAGATGCACACTATGGCTAGGTGTACTCCTGTATTCATTTTGTATATATTCCTGTTCTGCAAGATGCCTGATTCTTAGCAGGCGCATTCTATCGCCTGATGTTATCAAAGGCTGTTTTCCCTCATCTTTGATCCTGGGCCCAGTGGCAGACGCTCATTAGAATTGCTAAGATGGCTAGTTCCCTTAGCGAAGTTCACCTTCTTTTTGGTATTAGAACGCTCTTAACGATAAACAGGAAATTGTGGCTGTTTATGGAAAGACGTGTTCGTTCTGAAGATGTTCTTCTTGTACACTATTGCAAGTGAATGCACCTTTTTGTGCCTAAGCAAGAAAACAGTGAAAACTACAGTCTTAACCCCATTAAACAGAGCGTCTTGCTGGCCATCCTTGCTGAGAATGTAACAACGTCCCATTTCACTCATTTAAATCTGACTCCAGAGTACTTACATGCTAATGTTGGCCACAGTGGGGAAAAAAAGCATCAACAGCACATTGTGTACTACTGTGTCTCAAACACGACTGGTGTGTGACTTGCAATCCTAATAGGGCGTTTTCTTGTTCTAAAAGGTAGTTTTTGAGAAAACGAAGTAAACGTATATAATTGTTCGGCTTTGTTAGATCGCAATCTTTACATGTGAAATACATGCAATAACAGCACAGAGAAATCACATTGTTAATTAAGAAGAGCAGATTCAACAGCACGTTGTGTTGTGTTGGCTCTAATTGTTAAGAATGGCTTCCTGATTAAAAATGAGGTGTTGATAGTTTGTGCTGAACGTGTGTTTTCAGGATCACAATGCTATGCAGAAATCTCATTGCACCCAAGTGGACAAGATGGTGGCTCAGCATGACAAAGAGAAATTTACACTGGAGAAGTTGCTAGAGAAAGCAATCAAGAAGAAAGGGTAAGAACTGTTTCCAAATGTAAAAAAGATTCAGGGTGACCGCATTACAGCATTTAGTGTTGAGTAACGTTATTTCTGTCTCTCGGATTTTATTCAATGCAGAGAAAACAACTGTTCAGAGCTGAAGAAGGAGACTGCAATAAAAGTGGAGAACCTCACATCAGACCACAAAGCAAAGGTAAACTGCTCCAGAACTACACATGTTCATAGGCTTGCGTGAAAAATTGGCGTAGTGGCAGTGTTGGCCTAGTGGTTAGGACGCTGCCTTTGAGACCTGAAGGTCGCAGGTTCGAGACCCGGCCCGGGCACCACTGAGGTACTCTTGAGCAAGGTACCCTCCCACTACACTGCTCCCTGGGCGCTGTTGATAGCTGCTCCGCGCGTGTGATGGGTTAAATGCAGAGGTCACATTTTGTTGTGGTGCTTAAGTGTGTTCACAATGACGGACAGTCAATTTCACTTCACTTTCGTTGTAGTTACTTAGAGATCTGTTAACTTATTGAACCCGATGTCAGATATAAAAGATGACATGAGGAATTCCACACTAAGTGTTAGTTAGTTAGACTGATAGTACACTTAGTGATAGTTTTACAAAACAAATACATAACTGTCCCTTTGCCCTAAATGTGTTAATAAATCAACGTTTGGTGTCCAAAGATTCTTTTTTGGTTTTGCACTGGAGCTACAGTGTTTCTTCATGTAATGAATGTCTATTGTAACTCACATCATCCAAACTGCATGTGTAAATTATAGTTAAATTATTAAAAGCAGATGCTTTAGATCAGATGATAACACAAAAATGCAATGCTAATGTACCTAACTAGCAGTGAACACAGCAGTTAGCACAGGGCAAACTGCATGCTTAAATTCCACTCATTTTTTTCTAATTCAATTGGAGTTGCCCCTGTGATTTGACGATTGTGAGTTCAAATTCAGGACCTGTACAAGTACCACTGAGGTACCTGTGAGCAAGGTTCCGCCCCTAAACAATGTTTCCCAGGCGCTGCCCATGTCAGGTGCCCACTGCTCCTACATGGATGGGTTAAATGCAAGGGTTACTTTTCATTGTGGTCCACTGTGTGCTGTGCTGTGCTGTGGTGTGTTCACAATGACTAATTACTTACTTACACTTGTCTTGAGTTGTTAAGTAGTCTCTAATAGTCTTGCTTATGTGGTTTATGCCACAGTAAGACATTCTGTTATCTGTAAAAATAGTAAAAAGTGCTACTGCTAAAAGCAGTGATGGCAGTCATCTTAGCAGCAACTTGCTGTTTGTGCTTTTACCGTTTTTTATGGATCTAGATTAAGACTTTGTTTCCTGCTGACACTCTTATAGCCTTTAAACATCTTAACCCTCATCACTGTAATAAGTGTGTTTTCCTGCAGGTGAAGGATATTGTAGCCCAGCACACAAAGGAGTGGTCTGAGATGATTAACTCTCACAGCACAGAAGAACAGGAGATGAAGGATGCCCATGTGATGCAGCAGTGTGACCATCTAAAGAAACTGCTCTCCAGCGTCCAGGAACAACAGACTCTGCAGCTCAAACTTGTCCATGAACGGTAGGTGGATGTGTATGTGTGATTGTCAGTGTAGCTATTTTTGCAGTGGTATTAGAACCGAGGTTTTGTTGGCTTAATACTGTTCTCCTTGGAATTACCAGTAGTTTTATAATCTTCTTACCACCTCTTACAGAGAATTATCATTCTCGCTGGTGACATAATGAACTCCCTGGCAGCTCCTGTACCATTTCGTGTCGAACATTAACCTTGCATGAATCCTTTTAACTGTGGGAGGATGCCTGGAGAGAATCAGCCCATACCGAAGCCCTCACTGAAATCTGTTTTAAACCCGTGTGTCATTTTTAATTACACTCCTGCTTCACTGAGGGCTCCAGCCACGCTGCCAGTAGTGCTACATAAGAGTGGCTGTTTTGGAGCATTTCAAAGGTTATAATGACCCTTGATTTTATTAGCATGATTTTGAAACTAAACAACATGTTTAAACAGTGCAGATTATGTGATGGGACTTCAGTAACAGCATCATTATCATTTCATCATATCATTTTATATCATTTTCATTTTTTGCAAACACCAGAAGATTCATTTAACCACGTTCGGAAGCAAATGTTGAGGCTTTGTTTAAACTCATTTACGCAGACAAAGCAAAGAAATGAAGGCTAACCAGGCCAAGACGTCCATGGAGAACAGCAAGGCCATCAGCCAGGACAAGAGCATCAAAAACAAGGCCGAAAGAGAGAGGTACATGGACACTTTCCAAAGTCTACTGCGGGATATGACATGACATTCACACATCGTTATTCGTTTGCAGAACAGGGCATATATTAGCCGCTTGTTTGATTTACAGGAGGGTGCGGGAGCTGAACAGCAGTAACACAAAAAAATTCCTCGAGGAGCGGAAAAGGGTCAGTAAACTCTTGTTACTAATTATTCAAATAATTCAGAAAACAAAACATTTTTAGAAACTGTGCTTGAATAAAGTTAGAGTCGTAACATTGTCATTCAGCACTGTAACGAAACCAGTGGTAAATTGTAAGTGTTAAAATGTACTCTGCATTAAAATGTGAACCGTTTCTGACCCTGCAGTTGGCTATGAAGCACTCAAAAGAGCTGGAGCAGTTACAGAAATCCCAGCGGGAGCAGTCGGATAAACTGGAGAAATTCAATGAGCAGGTATGTGTTTAGGCAGCGATCACTGTACATTTTGGTGTTTGCTGCGGTGGCTCCACCTCGATAACATTTGTGAGGGGAGGGTCTTGTGTGGGGTTTAGAATTTAACCCCTTTCATTTTTCCTTTTTTGTTTCTGTTTGTCTGCCATTACTCACACGTTATACATGTATTCACAGAGCCCATCTGTTTACATATGATTTGCTTTTTTTGCACAGCTTTTGAAATCACATCATGCAAACTCTCAATGTCAAGGTAGGCGCACTCCATTCCCCCATTCTGCTACAAAAATCTCGTCTTTCTCTGTCCTCTCACTCTTTGTTGTATACATTGTACAACAAGGATTTATACAAATAGACCTGGTCGTTTTTATGACGTAAATCAGTAATGCTGTGGAACATCACATCACATTTATTTGTGTTTTCTCTGTTCAAACACAATGGAGTTTATGAATGACTAGATGATGAGCTGATGAACTGAAGCTGCTGGGTTGAAGTAGGATAAAATGCAGGACTGGGGCTTAACTCTGGCTCTGCTGGCTGTAGATGATTCCCACTGGGCTGTAGTATATTTTTAAAGTCTAAGCCAGTTTTGAGCAGTGTTGCTTACAAAATCATCCGTAAAAGCGATGTAAATGCACATACTCCACATCAGTACATGTGTTTTTTTTAAAGCAAATAAATAAGTTTGTGTCACTTTCTTTTACAGTCCTCTTTCAGGAACATTAGTCACTTTAATAATTGACGGTATGATATAACTTCAACAGTGTTGCTGCACTGTATATTACAGTGAACAAACATCTCCAGATGTGCCAGAAACCTTGCTCTTACTTTTAATAAATTACATCATTGTCAGTAGTCTTTGCTGGTTCAGTATCAGTATGGGAGTTTCACAGGGAAACAGCAAGTTTTTGGTCCTACTGTGAGTGAGCAAAAGAGCTCACGCACTGGACTCAACATTGTCGGCCAGTGGAAAGTCAGCAGTGAGTCATTCACTGCTCTGACTCATACAGTATTACTAAGCAAAAACCTAGAGCTTTTCCAGCTCTTCACATTTTATCAGGGGAAAGAACTTGCACTGTCTGATAAGCAGATTCGTAGAGAATCACGAAGTGCTGTGACTCCCCTTGTTGGAAGGGTCACCAAATTTTACCAGGGGGTGTGAAGCTCTAGTAGAGCATGAATGTTCTGAACACAGCACAATCTGGTGATCTCTCTGCTCAGACACACTTTAAATCTAATGCTGTCTAGGACCAGAACTTTTTTTTTTGAAAAGTTTTTAGACATGTGCTCATCAAACATGTGCTTATCAGAAATTAAAGGTATTTACATGATGTAGTCTTCTGGTCAGGCTTTACACTAGATGTAGGAACATTGCAGTTAAACATAATTGCATTTAGCCACAAAAGCATCAGTGAAATCAGGTAATGATATTGATTCTTGATTAGAAACGCCACTTCAGCTCATCCCAATGGCAGCATCATTCCAGAGATCACAGGTCTTCTGTTCCACAGTCCAGTGCTGGAGAGTTTTATTGCACTCAGCCAGTGCTTGGCATTGGATAATGGTGATCTTTGACTTGTGTGGCTGCTTCAGATAGTCTCAGTGTATTGGCAGTGCTTTTCTATGGAGATTATAACAGCTAATTAATGACTATCGAACGACTGATTTCTGTAATATCTATGAGTAAAGTGCTTTTTAAACCAGAAGTAGTAACTGTGTCCATTCTATACCACACTGCTTGTAATGCGGCCATGCCTTTATCATTGTGGTCTTGTGTACTGTCCATGATATGGTAAATGCTGCATCAGCTGTACAGTTCTAAATTTCTGTTCGATTTTTAAAGCTCCAAGTCTATTTTCGTACTGTTTAGCTGTAAAGACTTATAGATGGAGTCGTAGATCATGTTAAAACAATAACACAATCTCTGTGTTTTTGTGAAAAGTTATGATGAGAAATATTTAAACAAAATATAAGCTGTATTTGTAGGCTTGTACACCATGGGTCACCTAGGAGGGTTAAAGTTGTGCTTAAAAGCTGAAGGTGCTTGTCCGTGTGACCATTGCAGGCCAAGGACATGCAGCAGATGGTGAAGCTGGAGGCGGAGATGGACCGCAGACCAGCCACGGTGGTGTAACTGCACCATCCGTCAACTAAGAAAACGAGAGAGACTCCTTTCTGTACACCATCACCCCCAGCTCCCAGAAACGCTCAAGCAACCCCCTGCCCCTTCTTGACCCCTCTGAATCCTTACGAGCTCCAGTTCCTTCGCTCCAGTCCTTATAAACCCCACTGTAGCACCGTTTGCTGACCCTTCCTCCTCTTTTGCTCAGCCCCTTCCCTTGCCCACCTCCAGCCAACCCCTGACATCGACCTGTGTCTGTAGTCCGCCCTCGCTGCTGAGACGGAGCTGTGTGACAGCGGCCATGTGTAATTCTGGAAGAGTCTGATGGGACAGACACACCTGGCAAAGTTTTCCTGCCGCTGTCTTGGTCAACATGCCGTACTTATTGCAGCCCACGCTGGTCATCGACTCCGCTCCAATCCCCTATTGTGGTGGCCCGAGACGGACGGAACTCAAAGTGTTCTTTGTAAACCTTTTAACTTCTGTCTCAATGGTACTAGTTTATAGTAGCAGCACCAGGCAAATAGAGGTATAACTGAAAAAGATTTTAGTTTGTTTTAAGTGAGCACAACTTTGTGAATGATACGCTACACAAGATGTTGAGTAAAATATTCTGAGCACTTTAAACATGGTAGGCCGTCAAAGGATTATTTTGGAACCTGTAGCAGTGCACTTGGTTTTCCCTGTGGTAAGAATGTACAGTCGAATGTCCAAACACTGTATCGAAGATGGTAAACGTCTGGTGTGAATGAAACCATAGAAGTCAATGTAGTTCTTACACTGCTGTTGTTTTTTCCATACTTTTTCCACGCTTTTTTTTTTTTTTTTTTAAGCCGTAGATTCTTTTCTTTCTTTTTTTTCTCTTCCTTTTTTTTTCTTTTTTTGGGGAAATGGCACTTTGTTTTTTGTTTGCATATACTAACACAGTACTGTACCTTCTGTTACACTGTTTGTGTGTTCACATGTTTTAATGTTACAGCAGCTGTGGTATTGACATGCCACAGTGACCGACCCAAACCAAATACCCCTCAGACAAGTGTGAGGCAGAATCTGTGAGGTTTCCTGGCACAGTTGGCAATTTAATAAGACTTGTCACAATCATGTACTCAACGATCCAAAAATGTCCCCAACCACCTGCATGGGGCTTTGATTTAACAATCACTCAAATGAGCAGCGTGCAATGAAGGTTAAGGTGGTGAGAGTAATAGGTGCTTCAGTCTCACACTTTTAGTACATGGAGTTCAGTTTAGTGCAGAGACTTTTTAGCTTGAAGAGAATAAGGCAGTCAAACAGGCAGCTCCTCTTGTGGGTTTTAAAGCAGTCAACACACCAGTCTTCATTTGTAGGCACATAAGAATATTTGTTTTTATGGATTACTCTGAAATATGATACCACTTTGTTTTCCTCTTGCTAAATGATGTCTCCTCTTAAAACCTGCTAGATAATAAAGAGAGAGTATATTGTATATACTGGAATGTATGTAGTTAATTTAACCAAAAGGTTGAACAGTATGCTTATTCTACAAGGGCTCTGGGATAGTGTTCACATGTTTGTAATGGGAATGCCACCTATCAACCACTAAGTTATTTTCGTTCCTGATTTTTCTTTTCAGTCCTTGACAAAGACTGGTACCTGTATTATGCTTTCACCACATATCTTCTATGGAATAATAAGCAAAGTGCTTTTAAACTTAAATCCATTGCTTACAAATGTGCCACTCGATGTCTGGTAGGACGTTTAAATTATTTTACAATGAAAAATGCCAAAATAAGGGTTTATTTATATACAAATATATATATATATATATATAAATATATAAATATACATATATTATTAAATATAGTGTGTAGTTTAAGACTATATTTCGTTAGTTAGATGCTTTTTGCACTAGTTGAATGTTGCGCGACTTTCATGTAGACTTTTTGCTATATAGTTTGCAGGAAAAGCAGATTATTTTTGCAGAACAATGTTGCTTTGATTTTCATCTGTTTGTATTGTTTTCTGTTTTCTGAGCTATCTGCAGCTAGTCAATGGACCATTCTGTGAGTGTTTTTGTATTTATATTGTATTTGTCAAACTTCTAGCAGTGAAAAGTACTAAAAATACTGTTGTTATCCTGCTACTTTAATACCGTTTTATAGTATGTGTTCCAATAAACTATCCAGGTGTTAAACGAGACCCTCTTTGTGAGAGACTGTTCTCTTGACGTTTGTTAGGTGCTGTTTTTTTGTATACTTTTTGTCTAAAATGTAAAAATAAGAAGTGCAGCAAGCCTTTCAGTTGCAGTAAAAGTATTAACATTTCAAAGAAATCAGAAAAGTACAAATAGATCAATTGTATTTAATGGTCACGCTTTTTTTTGATGGTCCACTGACCTTCTGGTGTAACTCTGCATTATCAACAGAATAAAGGTTAGGTTTAGGATTAGATTTGGGTTAGGGTTAATGATCGTGCTAGGTTTTCTTTTAGGTTTGGGGTTAAATTACATATATATCTTTGATATTCGATTTAAATTTTAGTTGCACTTAATATTAACTTAGTTGAGCGGAAGTTAAAGACAAGCTGTCCAATCAAAAATCATCTACCAATCATCTACAGTGGAACATTCAAATAAAATGTTTCCTGTTCAACTGCATAAAACTGAGTAAAAGTAACGAGTTAAATCGCCGATATTTTACTACAGTTAGAACTGGTTTCCAGTTAATAAACACATTCAGTAATTCTCATCATGCAGTCGGTGTTGTTTCTGAAGTGCCTTTGATAATTACCCCATTAATGACTCTATTTACAAACATCAAAGTCTGCTAATCATGTTTAGGTTGTCGTGGCAACTCCAGAGCTGTGGCATAAAAAAGCCACGAGCGTCAGGTGAGGAGATTGGCCGTCCAGCTCCTCAGCTCTGTGCACTCTTTCCGCGTGCTTGCAGCAAGCTGAGAGTTCATTACAGCACAATGTTGAAGCTTTCCGAGAAGACCGACTCTACAACAGACACCAAAATCCTTTTGGATGCCATTTCCAAGGACAAGATTCATCTAGCTAGATTCATCCTAGACGCTCTGGATGGAAAAATTATCGACTCAAAAACTGAGGGTGCTCATACCCCTCTCATCTCGTCAGTGTTTCTCCTGGACTCACACGCCAGGGCCAAGTTCATGAACCTTCTGTTGCAAAGGGGCGCTAATGTAAACCAACAGGACGAAACCGGGCGAACTGCACTCAGCTATGCCTGCGAGAAGGGCTACCTGGACGCTGTGAAAATGCTGGTGAGGAACAATGCTGATCCTGAGGTGACGGATAACTGGGGCAACACCGCTCTGATGTATGCGGCCGTTGCTGGCCATTCCTTGGTGGTGGAGTTTTTGGTCAAGGCTTTTAAGAGGCTAGGCCTTCAAATAGACCGGCCCAACAAGGTGGGCAACTCCGCAGCGGAAGTGGCTAAGTACCTTGGCCACAAAGAATGTCTTTCTGCGCTCATGTGTAGCTCCAGAAAGACATACGAATATAAAAAGACACTGTGTGAAAGTTCTGAAAATGCCAGTGAAGAGGAGGAAAGCGAGGCGATGCTTAAGGGTGAATCTTTGGAACGAAAAGAGGGTGGTCGTCTGACTTTACACAGCAAAAGCCTGTCCATGGATGGGATGAAGCTCCAGATTAGATCAGGCTCAAAGAGGTTCCTCATTTTACGAGGTAAAATGAATTCAATGGACTCCATTGAAGAGCTGGAGAAGGAAAGTGACATTTTGCCACCCTCCCCGAGGGGTTTCTTGTTCTCTGGTGTCCACACTCCAAAACCCCCCCAGAGGTCCCGAGTCATCCTCACAGCAAAACCAGGAGTGGACATTTGCGCAAGTGAACACCTGCCTCCACTCTCAGTGGGAGTGGAGCCTCAACCCCCAATGTTATGCTCACCAAGAGTGACCAAAAACATGTCCAGAAGCTTGGTCTCCCACACCCCACCAGCCTATCCCCTATCAGGTCCTCTTGGTATCCTGATGACTCCCATTGTGAAGACCATCAAAGAAGCGTGTGATGGAGAGAAAACCTTCGATTCCAGCCTGAGGCGATTTGATGACAGTTACTACCGGAAGCGATGCAGCCTGCCTACGAGTGCACTGGGTCCAGCGCTTCCAGAGCATGCTCCCAAACCACTGCGCAAGAGCAGGACTAGCCTGAAGCCGACCGACACTGAACACTGGGACATCCCAATGGCCCCACAGACACGCTCCCCTGCATTTTCTGTCCTGGGCAGCAAACTGCTGAGGCGCTTCACATTCCCAGAGCTGAAGAAGAGCAGCAAGGAGGTCCTTCATGGTGGTGGTGGGGCCAGGGACCCACATAGACACCAAGAGTGCGGAATGGATGCGCAAGATGGGATGGGAATGTCCAGGTCACAGACTTTTCCCCTGGGGCAGAAGCACCCCCAGGTGGGCAGCAAGCCGAGCGTGGACAGCATCAGTGCTGTGAAGTGTGAGTTTGACTTTCAGCCCAAAGTGGCAGCAGCAGCCTCCAGACAGTGAGTACGGGCGGCCATTTGAAGGAGGTACAAGAGGGGAAGGACTGGACAGACACAACTCAGGTATTTTGGCATATAAAGTGTATGGAACACTTTAGCAATTATATAATACTTTGTATTATATTTGGTGAGTTATAGGAAAAAACTGTGGACAGTCTCAAATTATAGAATTTCATTACATTAATCTTATTGGGTGACGGAAAAAAACATGTTAATTATTAAACACCAATTTAACTGCTATTCTAAAAGCAATAATTCAAACTACTTAAAATATTTTGCTTTGAATTTATTTATGTGTGCAGATTGTTTCACATGGATGTAATATATCACATCAACACTATAGCTGCAGAAAGAAGGTCAATGAAACAGAGGAGCTGTGTTATATTGTTATATATTTAATTCATTTGAAACCGGTTAATACAGTTACACTATTTTTTTCAGTATTGACTGAAATACTGTAAGCCTGATGCCAGAAACAAGATTGTAAAATGTGTTTATCTATTTATAGGTAATACTAAAGAGTTACATGCCCTAAAATTTCAAGCCGAGATATATAGTTAATTATCTTCAACAAAATGTTTGGTTACTCATCAAAATCCACACTTTTATCTGTAGTGTATATATGTGGGTCATTTATGTGTGAGCCTCATTAATGCTGTAGCGCTGCAGACAGTGCTGATATAAAGTACAACATTAACAACAAATCAAATCTTTCACCATTTATTGCTTTACAGATCATTGTACAGGATGAAAAGCATTTTGCTGACATTGAGGTCTCATCGATTCCTGCAATTAGAAGAAAATCTTGTTCTAGTTTAAGCCATTTTGCCTGTGAAAGGCATCGTTTTCTTTCATGTTTTTTACATTTGATCCTTTTTTACTACACTGAAAAACTGCTTTGAATTTACTTGATTGAAATGTGTACTGATGCGTATTATCACCTTTTATTTACTGTCTTTAGGCAACAGCTGTATTAATATAATGTATTTAATTCATATAGAACTAAAGTGCACGTTTGAATCAAGCAATTTAAAGCACAATTTTTTTTTTTGTGAAGATATTACCCAATGTATCCTGTTCCTGTCCCATAATACCTCAATCTGCCCCACTGTGCAAATTGGAAATATTTGTAATAATAATTCTAAATTATGGTAGTAATAATTGGAATGTATTATTTTCTACATTTTATACTTTATGTCTGAATATTATTAAAGGCTACTCCAATGAAAGGCTGTGGAACAGTGTGCAGTGTAACTTTTGACAGGAGCTTCAAGAGAACTGGATGAGAATGCAGTGTTCACACTTGTGTTTACTGATGCCTAAATTATGATAAGATTTTTCTCACAAGCTGTTGGTGTTGACTGAGAGACAAATAAGGGACATGTCATCACCAAAGGATGAGTAGAAGATCCTGCAGCTGTCTTTGATTTAAAGAATGATTTTATTTAAACTCTGGAAGTACATGTAACTACCAATAACAACAAAAGGACAATAAACTCCCCAAACACTGAGTTCTGGAGATTAGCAGAGATAAGATCAGAGGGTTGACCTGGGTGCCTCTTGCTATCCCTCTAGTCAGATTAGTCACCCTGGTTGTCACCTAAAAAATAAATACTGCATAAAAATTCTTCAGCCCATAAGGTATGACCCATAAAGTATGGCACACAACACTACGCATAGTTTGTCTGTCACCAGCAGAGTAGAGCATAAGCAAGATGTGCAGAAGTCCAACCTGCTTATACTGTTTTCTCCTTTCTCTGCCTGTATGGGTGGGCAGGGAGGAGGGTCGTTTTCTCATGCATTTAGTTAAAGGGATTCTGACATGAATATAGCAGAAAGTGTAGTGTATTTCTCCATGTACCATTATTCTACGATTGCTTTCCAGGTTATTGACTGCCCTATTAAACAATGTCTATGCCAGTTTTCTTGTAGCCTGTAGCCTGTGTCGGCCTGAACCTTAAACTGCAAATTTGAGCAAACTGGCTGTGCTCATGTGCTGCACATATGCACCATATGTTGCTATCAGCCTCAGAATGTGTTAAAAAAAATAAGTTACACACTTTACTGCTCTGTCGAAAATGATCTACATCCTTCCCAATGAAATGAATCAGATTTTACATGGACACAGCTTATAAATTGGATATTGTTGCAGGAAAACTCACATGCTTATACAAGCATTCAGTTCACCCAGCAGAGAGGGATGGCCAGTTTGGTGGCTTCACTACAACGTACATATAGTGACATCATCAGCAATCTAGTCCTATATCAGGGACGTCCATCTCTATCCTGTAGGGCTGGCACAGTGTCCAGCACGGATTGTTGACTTTTTTATTTTTCTGCTCAAACACACCTGGTTCAACTCATCTGTTGCCAGATTAAGAGGGTGGGTTTGAGGTGGTCCTCCAGGACTGGAACTGGGCACCCCTGTTCTATATATACTATATAGGTTATGCACTGTGCTTTTGCACATTTGAGAAATAAGAAACACACATGGACACTTACTGGATAGTACAGGAAACACAAGTACCACAAAAATGAGTCCTAGGATCTATAAGCAAGAGCGGAGCAGTGCAGGTACTGAACCAAACGAATGGGATGAAATCAAACCGAAACCTCTAAAAGCAAACCCACATTCAAAGGTTGGCTATTTTAAAACACAACAAAACCCAAAATTCGTTCTTTTTTTAATTAAAAGTTTACAAATTTAATTAACGTTATTAAAATTCTCTTGAACCTTTATTAAACTGACAAAATTTGAGCCCTTGAATAAATACAGCCACATGGGCTCGGAAGAACATTAGAAAACCATTGTTACTTTACACAGTCCACTGCTGGATCAAGAATTACAACCTGAAACTGTTCTGCAAAGCAGAAGTCATACTTTACTGCTGTGCTTTCTGGGCCTGAGCTTATTTCAGATGGATTTGGACAATGGAAACATGTGCTTTGTTCAGACGAGTGCATGTTTCAGCTTGTTTATGGGAAAAATACACATCGATTCTCTGTTCCAAAGACAAAATGAACTTTTAATCAGTGAAAGGTGCAAAAGCCAACATCATTCTTGGTATGGGGTGCATCAGTGCCCACAGCATTAGTGACTTGCATGTGTATGAAAGTCTTCCTGACGCAAAGACAAATATTGGGATTTTAAGGAGACATATGCTGCCATCAAGGTAACGTCTTTTCCAGAAAAGTCATGGTTTATTTCAGCAGGATAATTGAGTAGTGAATGTTTTGAATTAAGCAAGAATGCACAAAACGTCCACTAAAACTACTGCGATCAGTTTTCTCTGTTCCCAAATGATTTAACAGTGTAATTTAAAGAAAAGGTGATGTAGCACAGTGGTAAACATTATTTTGCCTGTTAAGAAAAATATTGCATTTTACTAAATGTCCCATTTTTTGTTTGTACATTGCTCTGTGCACTTATATTTGCAGACCTCTGTTCATTCACTGTTTCTTTTAAAATCAAAGGTAGTAAAATGGAATTTTTCCTACTTTGCTGCAGTAACAGCCTCTACTGTTCCGGGCAGGGTCTACACTAGATGTTGGAACATTGTGAGAGCAAGAGCATTTGTGAGGTTGGATCATTACATCTAGATAACAAACAACTCTGACTCATCCCAGAGGTACTGGATGAAGCTCTATCACTTCAGAGGTTACTGGTCCACAGAATTGGGGGGGTACTTCTAGCTTGCAATTGGCACTGGGTGTGATGATCTTAGACGTGTGTCCAGCTGCTCAGGAGCATCCTATTTTATCAGCAGTGCTTATATATGGGTCCTACACAGGCTGTGGTGGGGTGCAAATGAATGCAGCAGGCAGTTAGAGGGGTGTCTGGATACTTTTGGGCACACAGGCCTAGTGCATATTTAAGGAGAAGTAAACTTGTGACCAATGAATCGGAAGTGAGTGAGTAAAACTAACACCTCTGGCCAACATGAAGAAGGTCTATAGCACATCCTCCCACACACTGAACTTGTTCAGGGGTCAGGGAGGGACCTCGGGTCAGTGCTATGCTGCTCTTTACACTTTACACACGCAGTGAAATGTGAAATTAGACTCCACTGGCCTTTCAGCACCTTATCATTGAGAAACTGTAGAGAATTTTTCAGAGAGAGAGAGAGAGAGAGAAAGAAAGAAAAAGAGAAAGAAAGATAAGGTGAGAGGGGGGAAAGGGAGAGAGACAGAGAGAGAGAGAGAGAGAGAGAGAGAGAGAGAGAGAAAGACAGAGAGTTAAAGAGAGAGAAAGAAAAAGATAGAGAAATTGAGATAAAGTGAGAGAGAGACTTAAAAAGAGAGAAAGAAAAAGATAGAGAAAGCGAGATAAGGTGAGAGAGAGAGGGGGGAGAGAGAGAGTTAAAGAGAGAGAAAGAAAATGATAGAGAAAGAAAGATAAGGTGAGAGAGGGGGGAGAGGAAGAAAGAGATAAAGACAGAGAGAGAGAGAAAAAGAGAAAGAGAGAGATAAGGAGAGAGGGAGAGAGAGAGAGTTAGAGAGAGAGAAAGAAAATGAGAGATAAGGTGAGAGAAAGGGGGGAGAGGGAGGCAGAGGAAAATAGAGAGCGAGAGAGCAGGGTTATTAAGGACGCAGCGTCGTCCTCGCACGGCTGAGCTCACACGTTACGGCGCTGCAACGGAGGCCACATACGCGCGCGCGAGAGCAGCTGCAGCCTCGCGGGAGAAGGAGGAGGAGGAGGTGTGTGTGAGAGGGGAGCTGGAGGAGGGGTGAGTGTGTGTGTGGGGGGTGCAGCTCTTCCCTCCATCGTCCCGTTTAGAGTGCAGTTATGGGCAGAGCAGCAGTGCGGGCCTCGAGCTGCGCGTGCTCGCCAGCGCAACTGGACAACAAGTTTCCCTGCTGACCCTCAGCCGGAGTGTGGCGATCAGAGCTGCAGGTTCGGGCTTCTGCTTTCTTGTCGTCCGTCGCTTGTGCCAGGGAGCTTCGCCCAGTAGAGGAGTTAAAGCGCGCCGAGTGCCCGGATGCTGCCTCACCTGCACCTGCTGCGCCCGCGATGATCGGCGCGTGACTCGTTGAACAGCGCAGCATTGCGCCGGTGCCGTCAGCGTGCGCGCGCGCGTGTTCGTGTGTGTGTGAGAGAGAGAGAGTGAGAGAAAGAAAGAAAGAAAGAAAGAAAGAAAGAGAGAGTGGAAGAGCAGCATGGACAGCGCCGTGGCCCTCTGCGTGCTGGGTGAGTAGAGCACGAGCACACAGATAGTCAGGAGAGTTACACACACACACACACACACACACAGAGAGAGAGAGAGAGAGAGAGAGAGAGAGAGAGAGAATACATGAATTATAAAAGAAAAGAGTAATCGACAGAAAGAAAAGGAAGAAAGGAATGTGTGAAAAGGGGAAAAGAAAGAAGATAAAAGATGTAATGATAAGAGAGGAAGAGGAAGAAGAATCAGAAACGAAAGAAAGAAAGAAAGGAATAAACAAGTGGAAAGGGGAAAAAACAGGAGATGAACAAAAAAAATAAATTAGAATGAGAGAGGAAAAAAGAAAGAAAATGAGAAAGAAAATGTTGATGAGAGATGGTAATAAGAGATAAAGTAAAGAAAATAGATCGATTGGAAAAATGAGAGTAAAGGAGAAAGAAAGTATAGAAATGATGCAGAGTAAAATGAATGAGTGGATGAATGGATGAATGAATGAATAAGGGACAGAAAGAAGTGAAGAAAAAGGAGAAGCTTTGCTGTGCTGCTGGGTTTGAGGTGCCTTCGCAAAAGTGTGTGTGTGTGTGTGTGTGTGTGTGTGTGTGTGTGTGTGTAGGATGTCTCTTCTTGGCCCCAGCGCTGCTGGCGGAGCAGGAGGTGGAGAACCTGTCCGGACTTTCCCCCAATCCGGACAAAGACATTTTCGTGGTGCGAGAGAACGGGACCACGTGCCTCATGGCCGAATTTGCCGTTAGATTCCTCATTCCGTACGACGTGCTCGCGCTTAACGGCATCGACGTGAGTTTGCTCTTTTACCGTCACTGCGCTGGTGCAGCACAACTAACACACCCAACTCCCCCCAGAGCGACTGAGCCTGGGCAACATCCCGACTCAGGATACAGAACACTGTAGACCCCACGCATACTCTACCACACACACACTATATCCCCACACACCTTAACCCACACAAACTATCCCACACACCTTACCTGCCTAACACCCTACCACACACCACACACACTGTACCTCACACATATTATACCCTACACACTCTTCCCCACACACTGCACCCCACTTACACTCTACCTCACACACATAGGTACACACTCTACTACACACACCCTAGCCCAACACACTGTACCTTACACATACTATACCCTACACACTTCCCCACACACTCTACTACACACACCCTAGCCCAACACTCTACCTCACACCTACTATGCCTTACAAACTCTTCCCCACTTAAACTCTACTACACACACCCTAGGCCAACACACTCTACTTCACACATTTAACCCACATGCATTCTACCCACACACACACTATACCACACACTCTACCCCCGCACCCTTTTTTTAGCCCACACACTCTTCTTTAACCCACACACACTCTAACCCCCCCCACTGCTTTTAAACCCCATATCACGCTTCTTTAAACCCCACACAGTCTTCTTTAAACCACACCTTCCTTTACCCCCACACACTATTCTTTAACCCCCACACACTATTCTTTAAACCCAACAATATTCTTTAACTCTGACACTCCCCTTTAACCCCCACACACCTTCCTGCACACCCTGTCCCATCATGCCTTGTGCCTGACATCATGTGTGTGTGTGTGTGTGTGTGTGTGTGTGTGTACTAATCAGCTAATCACGGAGCAGGCTTCTCTTGCACTCCCCCGTGGAGCGCGCATTGAGGGCGCGTGCGGCAGCACCGATGCAGAGCTTCACATCTCCTGGATAAACGGCGCCTACACACTCCGCATCTACTTCAGCAAGGTGGGCGAGCCACACACAGTATAGTACAGATTATACACGCCCACACACTCTCTCTTCTTATTCATACACGCATGTGTGTGTGTGTATGTGTGTTTAGGAGAAACGCACTATGGGCAGTGATGGGAAAGCAAAGGAGACTGAAATGTGGAAGATGAGTAAAGTGCAGCTGGTGTACGACACCTCGGACACATCACACTTCATCAACGCGTACAACCGTGCGTCCTGCAGCCTTTGCACCTCTACACAGTTCACACTGCATCCTGGCTTTGACACACCATTTCCCATTCTGAGTTCAATTTCATTCATTCATTCATTATTATTATTATTATTATTATTATTATTATTATTATTATGACGATTATTATAAAAACCAGCAAAGTTAATAAAGAACACAAAAGCTAAAAATCAAAATTTTGCTGACTCTGCAGGATTTTTAGCCTTCGTTTCTGTAAGGTGAAAAATGCAGATTTATCAACAGATCTTAAAAAGAGAAGCTGCATCATGCACTGCAGTGGAGGAGCTAAACTGAGTTCAGTCATTAACATATGTTTATGATTATTATTTGTTGTATGATTTATCCCTGTGGGGCTACATGTGCCGCTCTGCTGTAGTGTGTGTAGCCTCTTACACCTCAACAAAGCCCACTATGCAGAGACACATCCCAAGTCGTACATCTACATTTCATACTCACTTTATTAAAATTATAATAACAATTATAATTACACAATATGTACAGTGATTTTTTTTTGTTAGCAGGCATGGGATGTACAGTTAAACAGACAAGTGCACAAATCTGCACAGATTAGCACAGTCAGCAAAATTCAGAAAAATGTTTATCCACAGTTTTCCACTAAATCTTTTCATGTATGTGCCCATGCAGGGTCAGTACAGTGTGAGGGATCTAGATGAAGATGTTTTCATGTCTTTTTGTTTCTCCTCTTTCCATCTATTCTTCTACTACAGCTGAATGTAACTACTCTTAGGTAACCTGTGTGTGTGTGTGTGTGTGTGTGTGTGTGTGTGTGTGTGTGTGTGTGTGTGTTTTTGTGTGCATGCATCTCCTCATCTACTTCTGCAGCGGGGAAACACACTGCCAGCACCCATCGCCTCTCGGCACTGGTGACTCCGGCGGGACAGTCGTACGTGTGTGCGGCTCAGCAGACCCTTACGCTAATCTCCAGTGACCACCAGAAGGGCGTCACAGTCTACATGTCCGATATCCAGATCCAGCCTTTTGACATCAAAAGCGACTTTGTGTTCAGTGAAGGTAAGAAAGACATCTGCACCCATCTCACCCCACCCCACCCCACCCCACCCTCCCAACCACCACCACTGCAGTGTTCCCAGGCATGCGCACAGAGAAACTAATGAGCATGCTCAATAACTGGCCACAGTTTAACTGCATAAGCACTGTTTGGCAATTTAGTCCAATTTTAAACCGTTTACCTATGAATTTTGACTGCACGCTGGCTCAATGCACATCATACCATTTCAGACTTTATGCACATTTTTAGTTTACTGAGAGTGATCGCAGTGGCAAGGCTGTGCACATCACTTCCACACAAATAGAAAATGCTGCATCAACAAACTTTTGTATATTTGCTTTCATTTAGGCAGTAATTATGTTTATGTAGCATATTTATTTTTCATATGGAAATGATGGACTCATTTGAATCAAGGGTACCACTTTACAACAGGACTCCACATTATTTTTTTTTTTATAAATGGTTAATTATTGGGTTATAAATAGTTTAAAAATCATTAATAACCAATTACATCAAAATATAAGGGTAATGGTGATAACTTGGGTGAAGATGGGGTGGGGCTTCTGCTATGGACACACCCACACTCGAATAGCTGACTGTTTTTACATTTATAGGGCTTGCAAATTGTAGTGGTTGTGATTTTATGCTTACATTTTTTATTGCTTACATTTATCTGACGCTTTTATCCAAACCATGGAGCAGTGTTGTGGGACAGTACCTTGCTCAGGGATACTTCAGTACTGCCCAGGCCGGGACTTAAACCTGCAACCTTCAGGTCCCAAGCGCAATGTCCTAACCAGTAGGCCACCACTGCCCACCACTCACACTGTGATTTGTGTGTAATCTGTGAAAAGCTGGCACAGCAACCTTTTATTTATGTGTTACAACTGCTAATTAATGCTTTTAAACACATTTATAACCTAAAACATGAATAGGCTAAATATAGAACCTTTATAAAGCTTATTGTAACGTGGTACCAAATCAAGTAAATTTAACACATCACTTTTCTTTAGTGTGATAGAAGTGTTAAAAGGCTTTTGCTCTTTTGTGTTGTTAATAAATTGTATAGTTTTGGGGTTAGAAACTGTGTCTTGGACAGTCGTCCTGCTGTCGTGCCCTGTCTCTCTGTGACCTGATGACCTGTGGTGGTCCTATAAACCCGCCTTCCTTCACCTTGCAGTGTGGAGATTAGCAGTGTGTGAAGAGCAGTGGCCGCAGCGTGCGGTCATTATGAATTTATTGGCGTGCCCATCTCCTCCAGTTAACGAGGCTGTCGGCTTTGTCCTCTGTAGACCTGCTGCGTGATTTACAGGCCCCTTTCCAACACCCACCGAGACAACATGTCACATCTCACCCTCGTCCCTCTTTTTTTTTGTCTGAGAAAGTAAAAAGTGCTGATGGTGCACGTTGGCAGTGGACAGGTTGTTGCGTATGGCAGTTAATTGATGTCTCCTCCCCTGGTATTTCTGCACCAGGCCAGTAGTGTGTGAGGGTGACACCTCTCACACAGCAGCACATACATCCATTATTAATTCAGAGCTCAATGAGCCGTTTCAATTAGACGTCTAATTGTTTACAGCGGTGGCGCTGTAATCCTCGGAGTGTGCCGGTGGAGCTGTTGTAAAGGTAATCCTCTTACTGCAGCTGTATGAGTGGTCTAACAGTGGGGGAACGTTCTGGAACTGGCTTCCAATTGTGGAGTGTGTGGGAGTGGGTTTCTGAACTCCGCTGGAGGATAAAGACATGACAGAAGACACAAAGGCTCTGAGAAAGCAAAAGCTCACAGTTGACTGGAAGCCAAATAGAGGCTATAAGGAGAGAATGTGCAAGGCCAGGGAAAGATTAATTTTGTTGTACATTTTTCTTAGGTGCTTAATATTATGTTTACTCAGCTTTTGTTATTATTATATTTAACTCTTCTTTAATATATTGGCATTAATATTTTTAGCATTTAAATTAGGGATAGAGTTGCAATACAGGTCTTGAGGATGATCACTAGGACCCAGTTTAGAGTTTGTAGAGCTAAAATGTCATAAAATAAATGATGAAAAATATATAATTATGATATATGAATAATATCCACCAATTCTAATGGACTTGATGCTCCTGGAAGCATCATTAACAGAGCATTAAGAGACTGTAAATAAATATAAAGTAGGTAATGTATGGCATTGGTTCTCAAACCAGTCCTCAGGGACCTCCAGATGGACAACATTTGTTCTCTGGCCCTATAGGTTGGAGCAAAAATGTGGATCTTATTAAGGTCCCTGAGGACCAACTAACATAAGGGTCTGTTATCAGCAAAGACCCTGAAGCCATTTTCCATGTAAACCAGCACAAAAGAGTAAATCATTGCGAAAAACATTTTGCTAGATGATCTTAATTGTATATTTTCCAAACACAGCTTGTTTCCATAGTTTTGTCTTCCAGTGTATATTAAGTCACACATATTAAGTTCATTTGCAGCGCAAATGTTCCAGCATCTTAAAATGAACTTAATACGTGTGACTTAATATACACTGGAAGACAAAACTATGGAAACAAGATGCTGGAACATTTGCGCTGCAACAGCTATAAAAGCACATTTAAAATCAGCTTCGAGAACTTTGGTTTGTCCAGAAATGGTCAAGAAGGGGTTCAAACTGGTACAGGATAAATTTAGCTCAGCTGCTCATCATAATGTAGCTATTCATATTCATGGAAGTGCATTAACACTTCTGTCCTGTTCTAATGCAGCCTACAAGTGCATCACGGACCAGCGGGAGCGGCTGGAAGAGACTCTGCCACTGGTGTTGGGACTCATCCTGGGCCTCGTCATCGTCATCATCATCACCATCTACCACTTCCACCTCAAACTGACTGCTCAGCAGCCCCAGCTGCCACGGGACCGCTCCCTCTACAAGAACATGTAAAGACTATCTATGCACCGCGGCCAATGCCCGCCGTCAGGAACGGGCCAGCACGCGTCTCGAGACCTTATGAGCTTCCCCAGCTTTTACGTCTGCTGCCTGAACATTTTGATCCCTGCATTTCACATTCGGTTAGTCTGCCTATTTGGGTTTGTAGATTAATTTACAGTTTTGCACATGTGTATTGTAAAAACAATCACTGCTATATTTGACACGTAGATCATCATGTTGTGTGCCATACCAATGTCAATCAGTGTGAAGTGTGCCAAACTAAAGAGATTTCTGTTCTACTGTAAAGAGGCTATATAATGAAGCTATTTTAAGATTTATCATGCCACATGGCTAATGCAATGAAGCATTAAATCATGCAAGATTTTGTGTGCAGAAAATTCTATTCAAGAATAAATTATTTTGTGTGTCCATTTCCGTAGTTCACTTTGTGAGCCTCAACCACACACACTTTGCACACCTAATATACACCTTAAGATAAAACTACAACTTACACATGGTAGAATAACTTTTTTTTTTTATCCCTCGTTACGTTCGGTTCTTTTATATGAGCAAGTAAGAAAAAATTGCATAAAGTGAATAAATGAAAAATCAATGTGGGCTGTCAGCGAAACAGCTAAAGTTACTCACTATTAGACACATCCTGAATGCATCACACAGAGTAAACAGTGAAAAACAAAATGACAATCAATAGCAGAGGATGAGAGGAGAGATTAATGCCTGTGTGCTGTACGGCGCTTCTGAGGCTGGGGAGATGGAGTATTGATCCGAGCCTCTGACTTCAAGCTTGTATTGGAAATGTGAGCTGAAGTGGCTTAACTGAAAATAAATGGTCGGCGTTGTCTGTGTTGGCACCATGAACTATAACACCATCATTCATTCTGAGTCCCTGAAGCACCTGTGTGTTACTATTGTACTATTAAATGCCGTCAAATGCAACAAATGAACACCCCTGAATTACATTTTGTTGATTTTCAAAGTACACATTCGCTACAGAGAACACACTTAACTGTCAAATGTAGTTTAACATAATACAAAAAAAACACATTGTATGTTTCTCCCTATATGTTTAATGTAGCAAATCAGTAATTGTGCATTACCATGTGCGGTAATGTGTTCTCTGTAGAGGACGTACTTATTTTTTCTTCAAACTTCTGCACAATAAAAACAATACATTTAGAAAAAATAATTGCATCACAAGCCATAAGTAACTACAACACCTACATAAATAGAAATACAATTTAAAACAAACCTGAATATGATTCAGTGTAATCCCACCGCAGTTTAGATTTGTCCAGAAAATGACTGGACGAGATCACTGGTGTAGCAGGTCGTTTCCGTTTGAAACTACAGTTAACCTTCATTTCCACCTTTTCTAAATGCTAATGTGAGAATGTGAATTACGTGCTGTTTTTCTACTTAAAGCACACATTAATTATATTTCCAAATGACACGGTTCAAATGATGGTGCTATTCTTAACCCGCAAGCTTGGTGCGCATTACAGGTTTACACGCTAGACCTATACAAGAATGACACGCTTCACATGTCGCCCCCGAAAGAAATCTGCAGCCATTTCGGTTTGCTCTTTTTTATTGAAACCAGTTTTACTGATGGCACACATGCAAGATCACTGTACAAGCGACACTACAGTTAGGTATCCTCATTTGAGCCCGGCCGTTCATCAGGTTTTGCCAGAAGCAGACAGGATGATGTTGGTATTTACAGATCACAGTGACTAATGGGAGCAAAACAGGACCAGAGGTGCCACTTACAGGGAGTTCAGTACCGAAATGAGAACGCATCGCATCAAACATCAATATTGCTAGGTTTTTAGGTGAGTGCTTCTTGAACGAGTATGAATTCTTAAAGGTAGTAGCCATGTGTCAGTGGTTTAGAAATAAAAAAGACATTTTACATCTCGTCCCTCCATTCACGACACAAAATTGTGTGCAGTCACCAGTGCACAAGCGTTTGATATCACGATAATAAATAGCTGTTGGATTATTGCTTGTCTGTTACAGCCTGCTAGGATGATACAGCCAACATCGCTCTTTTTGTACGTATTCAAAACGAGAACCAAAAATGAAAAAGGCCACACTACTGAAAAATAAACCTTCAGTCCAAAAATAAATAATACTTTAAAACAGCATACAAAACTCTGGCAACACCTCTCTCCACACTGACTTGGAAGTTCTGTCTACAAATGTCGGATAAATAAATATATTCAGGTTTCTCCAACAGTTAGGGGTGTGTTTAGTGAGGATATTTTCATTTCTTCGTCAAAAATGGATTATAAACAGTAGGAAAGATCTCTCGCAGAAACTCTGTCGATTCTATTTAATACTGCCCATATCACAATGGTTACATCACAACAAAATACTGCTGATTATCAAAACTGTACAGAAAAACTTACAATTCCTCTAAAATACATTTTCACTGTTAGTGTGAGAAGAAAAGTGGAAAAAAAAAAAGAAGCCGTCTGTCCCTCAGTAGTGTAACAGCCTCGCGTCCTCTATCAAAAGTAAAATCTGGCGCTTTGCCCTCCCCTCCTCCTCCAGCCTGTTATCTTTCCTGAATACACCCTCTTTAGCATTCCTCTGTGGCCATCGTTCACCTGCGGCCCATCAGCTCCTCAGCCCGGCCAGCTGACTGCTGCTTCACGCCGCCCTAAACTCTAGTCTGCGGCTACTACAGCACGACTCAAGACAGGGAGTCAGGACGCACAGCCAAGAGAGAGAAAAAACTGCACCAGACACATCACCCCCACAGAGTTTTCGCTAGCTGTCTAATAAAGACTCAGAGTTGAACACCCACTGCTGCAGCCAGCAGTGCTACTAGAGGCCATAATATATCCACCTCACTGTGGTTCTTTATTTATTTATTGTTTTGTATTAATATATGATCTCTTTTGCTTTTTTCATCTAAACTACGTACGGTTACAGGTGTCAGTGTCTTTTATCCACAAGTTACATATAATCAGGAATCTCGGCATGTTGTACTAGGTGAGGTTTGTCGCCACCCTGCTGGCTGGGGCTCAGCGGTGCCGGTAGTGCCTCATGAGAGGCACTATGCAGGAGGGGGGTCCTGAGAGCTTGAGGAAGGGGTGCTGGAGGAGTTCTTGTGCTGTAGCGCGCTGTGACGGTTCCCTCACCAACATCAGGTCCAAAAAGGCTCGGAGGACTGACGATACCTGAGGAGGGAGGTGGGAGGACGTGGAAATTGGAAACAAAAATCATAAACAATACAAGACCCTGCTCTGGAATTCTTAGCATGTACTAATAAGACATTTTGAGTTATAATGTAGTGTTCAAGGAATAGTTTATACAAATTTCTCCTTACTCTAAATGTGGACCATCAGCCAAGTCATGTTTGGTGCCCAACGTTTGCTTCTTTAATTCTGCACTGGACCTGTCAGGCTAATGTAGCTAATAGTAATAATACTACAGTTAGTTTCTTTTAGCACCTCAACAGAGCAAAAATAGTTCCATCACACAACAAGAAAGACATATCTAGAAAAGCTCCAGTGTGTCATTAGGGATGTGACCCTCAGACACAAATCTTGGCTGATGGATCACATTTGGGGCAAGAGGGTAAACTGTATAAATCAATTTTTTGGCTGAACTATGCCTTTAAAGCTCTGCAGGCCTCTGCACCACTTTAAGGCCACTAAGGCCTCACCTTGTGCGATTCTTTTAGTCGAGGGGGGAGGTTGTCCCGTATTCTCCTCATGGCCTGAAGTGGAGGCTCGTTGAAGTATGGTGGCTCCCCATCCACCATTTCAATCACCATGATCCCCAAAGACCAAATATCCACCTAGAAAAGTTTCAGACATCTGCTTATTATATATGTGTGGACATTATACTTTAGCTGCTCATAGCCTTTATAGCAGGCACCACGTAAACCACAGTGCACAGCTGGACTGAAATGTAGTACAGAAACATCAGACCAATGCTACATATTCTACTTTTTCAGTAGTCCTACTTCTGCTTACCTCAGTGCCATATGGTAATCTGGAGATGACCTCAGGTGCCATCCAGTACGGTGTGCCAACCAGGGACTTTCTCTTTGGAACTTCTTTTGAGACTTGGGCACAGAAGCCGAAGTCAGAGAGTTTTATCTAAAGAAATATCACAGAAAACACCTTTAAGGAACAAGATGTGGAATAATAAATAAAATACCAAATTTTTTATTATACTTTTTGATGTGATTATTTTATTTACTTTAATAATTTATTATAATAATCCTAAAAACTTTAGTGTACTGCTAAAATCTTACAGGGGACAATTCTGGGATACTTCTTTCTAATGGGGTCACATGTAGGGCAAAATTCTCGGCTTATTAGCACATAATCACGCTTTAATTCATTACGTCCTTTCACCTAATTAGGAGTTGGCTGACAAGATTTAATTACTTTAAATCTCCAACTTGGTAATTAGCCTTGATTACTTCTCCTCTTTGGTTAAAAAAAACACTCAGAGTCCAACTGCAGTGGGCAAACAATGACATGTCAACTAAGTCGTAGTTGTTACTAGTTTTTTTTCATATAATTTCCTTCATAGCTTATAAACACAAACAATAAACAAAAATAACAAAAAAAAAACCACAATATCCTACAGCTCTGTGATCTGGCCAGAAAACAACGAGACTGCTATCAAAATCAGTGTCAGTCAGTAAATTCAGAGTGTACCATGCTGATGCTGTTCAAATGGTTTCACATTTGAAATGTGTGGTCATGTTTGCTACATTCACATTAAAGGACTAAAACGGATAAAAAACTTTTGTCTTATAATTTTTTTATTGTAATCATGAAACTGTTATTTTTGGGACAGGATTCAAAACAGAAATCTTTCCAGATAATCAGAAATCTTTCCAGATAATCAGAAATCTTTTCAGATGTGGCCATAGCGCGGATACATATCCTACATGTTCATGCCGCCTTAATGAAACTGGTCAGATCAGATCTCTTTCGGTCAGAGCTTTATCAAGTTAATCACAAACAGCTGATGAGCTATTAGCCAACCTCATCAGCTGACAGTCTAAAAAGCCTTCTGCTGTTTGTTGATTTTATTGTTAATACCACAATAGCTTTGCAAATATGCCGTTTCTGTTGTTCGTGATGCACACAGGTCATAATCATAATTGTGAAACCAAGCTTATAATGTGTATGTAGCCATTCTGGAAAAAAAAACAAAAACAGATGCCATACATGCTGAATCGGCTGGCGCTAAGGGAGTGGTGGGGGTGGGGGGTGGGTGGTTATGATATGGGGAAAATATCGCAATACCTAAGACATTTTCACAATACAGATTCGTGTTTTTTTTTTGTCTTTTATAACTTTTTTTGAGGTTTGCAAACAAGCTGGAATGGACAATGTGCATCAGCAGCACAGTGCTATCAAAAAGCTGATGAAAATTTTGATGTAGATATTCTATGGGAATGGTATGAGTGCCAACATACCAAGAACACTCCTTGTAAGAGCAGCCTACTTGGCAATAAACTACATTTTGATTATGATTATTTTTGCATTTGTTGCAAAAACCAATTAAGAAGGAAATGTTTGATTTACCAAGAAAAACAACTGGTGAAAATAAATGAATAAAATAACAGCATGGACTGCGTCGCCAGCTGCTTGTTACTGTGCAGCTCATGTACTTACTACACACAGGCTGCTAGTATTAGCGATATTATAATATATTTACAAAAGTGCATTTTGTCAGAACTGATCATCATAAACCACTTCGTCACACCGTCCACTCCCACCTTGTGCCATTGTGAGAGTGAACAGTCATTTTGTTTAAGAGACTGAAGCAGCAAATGTTCTATAGACTCACCCTGCCATCACTGGTAAGAAGGATGGAGTCACTCTTTATGTCTCTGTGGATGACGCCTTGTGTGTGGAGGTACGAAAGGGCTTTTAACACAGACAAACACACTGTGGCAATCTGCTCTTCATTCATCCTGCCAGAAAACACACAACAAACATGATGAGACGCCATATGGGAGATACAGCGGGGACAACAGCTTCAAACAAGCCAATAACAACCTGATTGAGTTGAGAAATATATCATTTCAAACCAGTTATTTCAGCTGAACTCCAGAAAGAGAGATGAGAGATGTTTTGGGGATATATTGAAGCAAATGATTTGGGTGACTATTGACTTATAGGGCCCTATTTTGCAGCAGTGGAAAGTGACTTGTAGTTTTTTTACTTGTTTAATCTTGACATATCCTTCTTTTTTAATTTGCCATGCGCATACGTTTTCAAAAAAACTAATGATTTTGCATATGTTTCCCATTTTAGGAGAGGTCAGGTGTGGCTGAGCGCATTGTCAGCGTGTTTGAGGCGGTGAAATTACATTGCGCTACAAAACCCACATCTAAAGTTAAAGGCGTATTATTAAACCATATTTAAGTGGTGCGTTTTAGCAATGTGTAGGTGCACAACCCTCCTTAATGGACACCAATACACACTCGAAGTGAACTAATGGCACTTGAAAGGCTTAGGGGGAACAGTGATGCTCCCTTGAATGATTTTCACTTTGCACTTTGCCATTTCATCAGCAAAAACAGATCTGGTTTGTCAGGTAAGCATGCCAGCATAATAGCAACCCTCTCATGCCATTCTGATTGGTTTATTGCATGTTAACCCCAAAACAAACCTCTGAATATTTTAGAAAGGCATTTTTTGTGCCTTGCACTGGTGCAAAGTCTGTTTCTTTCCGTCGTCAAAATAGCAAAATGGATCTGCACACGTACATAAATGTTAGTTGCACTTTGTGCTTTACGCTTTGTGTTAGATAATCAAAATCAGGCCCGCAGTGTTTGTTTGCTTTGTAACTCCAGTTTTAAAGTAAATATGCAAAGTTTGGACTCATACCTAGTCTCATTGAACATATCTGGGGTAAATGGAAAATTAAGTAAATGCTATATTTTTGCTAAACCATTCCTTCAAGTCTTATTATCCAGTAGCTGGTATGAGCTGGAATAACTGCTATAAAACTATAGGTTCTTTAAGATTAAAGGATTACATCACTCCCCTCGCCCACACAGGTATGATCATCAATGCCTTACACCAAACTTATCATTACCAGGACTTGTACAGCACCAGAACAATAGCAGAAGAACAATGGCTGGCCATGTTTATTCAGGCAGCAGAAGATGCAGCACGTCTGAATGAGCAGACCAGTGTGTGTAGAGCGTGAACATGATGGCCAGCTGTCGAGGCAGCTCTCTGCTACTCATTCTCTCTCTTTCCCTCTCTCTGCCTGCCTGCGGGCCTGCCGCTGCACTCGAGAGGAACTTATTGTTGTAGCGTTTGTTTGCTGACGCCCCCACACTCCAGAGAAACCCGCTCCCCTTACTGATGAGCGTTGTAATGGCTACAGAGCCAGAGTATGTGCCCGTAACTATACTTTCTGCAAGGACAGAGGCTGTGTAGACAAATCTGTACACAAATCTATTAGTGTAACAGCAAGACCTGTTCATTATGCTCAGAAAAATGCATAAAGAAAAAGATCTAAATTTTCTTTTTCTGTCATATTCACACTCATGTACAAACCCCCATTTCCCGAAAAGTTGCCATATTCTTCAAAATGCATAAATAAAAACAACTTGAACCTTTATTTACACACATGGACAAAATTGTTGGTACCCTTCAGTCAATGAAAGGAAAACTCAAAATGGTCACAAAAATAACTTTAATCAGACAAAAGTAATAATAAATAAAAATTCTATGAAATGTAACTA
>JBBPDA010000152.1:6244294-6259229 GCA_037974385.1 Arnoldichthys spilopterus | reverse complement strand
GATTAAAGTTATTTCTGTGACCATTGTGAGTTTTTCTTTCATTGACTGAAGGGTACCAACAATTTTGTCCACGTGTTTATGATGACATATGGTGGCTGGTAATAACACCAACATTGAGATTATTTCGTTATGGGATTATACTGAATTAACTATATTATATTAATAGTGTTATACTGACATATATTTTATTATGTTATATTTACATATATATATATAATTGGTTTTTTTCATACCAGCTTTCTTAGACCAGATTTCCTGAGTATATGTTGAAATAAAACGTGCTCACAGTGCACGGACACATATATTTTAGTACTTTGAGTCATGGTGAACCCACCTATTCAAACACAACAATTTTGCGGTCTTTTAGCATTTTTGCATAAAAATAATGAGATAAACAGAACAGTTTTCTTTGCAAGCCAAATGTACATAATATTCATGTTTCTTTATTATCATGTGAGCGTTCTTACAAACGATTAAAAACAGGGACATAATGTACACTCACAAACACCTATTATAATTTATCACCCACCTGTGCAAAACAAATGTACCACTGTCACGAGTTTCATTTCAGCCTGGTTTATAATTGATATCTGCGTGTTGTTTGAACATCCTACACACGGCAGCGCATTTGGCAGCTTTGGCAGCAGCCCAGTAAACAGCTGGGGAGAGCACGTCTTCCACCAGGAGCAAAAAAAATACAGCGTGTTTCTCATACAATGATTGTATTTTAAATGTGCTGCCACTTCTATTCTGTATAAAACACCAACCTCTCCCCATAGAGCCCTAATGTAATGCAGCAGTGCAGTGAACCTCGAGTAAAATCATCATACTCTTTAAGAGCTCAATCCTTCTGGCAGTGACTACTGTACCGTGGAAGTGTGCATACACTGTAACCTGATATACTTATCTGTTCCACCTACAACAGTTGTGATCTAATCTTTGCTTATTGTTCCCTTACTGTGAGCGATCACGTCTATCTGAAGATGCTTTGTTGACACCTTTTGATCAGTTCATGATTCATCAGGACACAAAGAACTCCACTTTACTACAGCTAGAGCTCCTCTCTCTCTCTCTCTCTCTCTCTCTCTCTCTCTCTCTCTCTCTCTCTCTCTCTCTCTCGCTCTCGCTCTCTCTCTCTCCCTCATGCCCCTTTTTTCTGAGCGTGAAAGAGAACATATTAGCATTGCACTCACAGAGACAACAAGCATTTTGCACAGCTCTCAATTAGCAAGTCAAACAGCTCATGATGCACTGAAATAAAGGGAATGCAAAAGTGAAAGCAGCTGAGCTCACACCTCCTCGAAGTCTAATGAAGAGTCTGCTAGTGATCTCACGACTTCCACGCACACGGGGGCGCCCATCCTCTTGAAAGCATGCAATTAGGACCCAACACCGTGCCACGCAAAGCTGATGTACAATGCCAATGACTGTAATTATGCATACACTTAAAAATGTGCATAGACACGTAGGCTGTTGTTTAAAACCCAAACTCAGCAACAACAGGCTTCAGAAATGATTGGTTTGCACTACCTACCTGACATATTCAGCTCACATGTAAAAGTATTCTCTTTTAATGTGCTAACTCTACCTGCAGTTCCATTTGCATACATGCAAGACGTTTCAGCAAGCACATTTCTCTCTAAAACCTCTTATGTCAATCGTATAACTTGAGAGCCAACATTAACCTTCTAAACGTCAGAGACCTGAACGCGGTTCCACACTACAGTTCTTCACAATTCGTACTTTCATTCAGACACCACTATGAAATTAATATGTAAGCTGAGTAATAATTACAGCAAAGAAACTGTAGTGTGGAACCACCTGCAGGGCCCTGGAGTTTAGGGGGTTAATGTTGGTCTGTTGTTCTGAAATGTGCCCTGCCATTCATCATTACCTTGTGTGCGTGACAATGTCTGTCAAAGCTCCACCTTCTAGGAATTCCATCACCACCCAGAGTTCATCTCCCACCAAATAGCTGTTATACATGTCCACCACGTTCTCATGATGGTAGTCCCTCATAATCACCACCTGCGATGAACAACAACACAACACTGAACAGATAAGACAGTGTAGAAGAAGCCACACACTCTGCATGTAGACTTTGTAGACATGCAGACAGAAATTTTTTATAAACATGAACAATCTGTATACATATATATATGAGAACCCCACATATGTAACATTATATGTATAAGCTGATAGTTATATACTGGTGAGAGGAATTTCCAGACATATAACACTACACTACCCTGTCCTTTAATATAAATGGTGAATTAATGAAAGTCTAAGCTTATGGTAAATACTCTTTAAAGAAATGTTTAAATTCTACCATATTCAAACCCTTAAGCTTGCAGTGAACACAAATTTGATTTCCCATTTCAAAGAGAGGCTTAGCTTAGAGGATTAGCAAAAACATAATGAAGAGCAGCATACTGCTGCTAATAAGTGTAAAGGTATCTTATTAAATACACAAAGCTAACCCTCTTTTTCCTTAAAGAGAATTTCTGATCTCATCCCAGATCTTGATGCCATTTCCAGTGTCAAAGGAGCTGTTGCTTTAGGGATTTTACATCAACTGCATGATGTTTGGTTGTATTTCATGACATTTAAAGTGATAAATATTAAATTATATGAAATTTCACATGCCTATACTTAAAAAACTGATATTAAATGAAGTAAAGACATTTTTCTTTGCATTCCATAAATATTCTTACAAGTATGTGTTTGTCATGATTTGTTAGAAAATTACCAAATATGTCTTAAGTGACATCAAGTACTTAATTTACTAAGATCACACAGACTTTATCACCAACATGGCAAATACTAAATACTAACATACAATTCCCTTTTCTGGAAAAGTTGGAACATTTTGTAAAACATATTACATTTTGTTTGTTCATAAAATAAGTTCATTTTTAACTGACAAAAGTACAAAGAAAATGAATGTAAAAACTGAATGTAATTGATTTAAAATTTCAAATGTAAATTTATATTTTGATGCTTGCAACAAACAAACGGGTTCGACAGATGCACATTTAACACTGTGTTACATTTCCTTTCCTTTTTATTACACTTTAAATTATTTGAGAACTGAGGAAAATAATGCGGCATTGCTTGATACAAGACTTCAGCTGCTCAACCGTCTGCCCTGGGTGTTCTCTGATTTTCCCTTGAATGGAGTTTCATACAGTTTGAATAGGAGACAGATTTGGCCAGTCAAGCACACACACTATTTTCTACAGTCACACTGTTCTTCTCAATTTTATTTAGTCTCTGTTAGAACGTTTTTTTGAATGTTGCAGGTATCAAAATACAATAAAGTTGGTCAGTAAAACATTAATAGTCATTTCTTTGAACTAAATATTAATTAACTGTTCAATTGCTTATGCAAGTTAAAACATTTTCATGCAAGCAACCTAAACATTTCTGCTACAAATTAGCAAGCAACTGTTAAAAACTATCCCTGCATTAACAAATGAGCTATGTTGCCAGCACTGAAATGTGACGTCAGCAATGACTGAAATATATATATAAGTAATATTAGTCAAAAGTATTAAAAATATTTCCAGATTTATATTTGAACACACAGAATGTATCTCTATTATACACTTTACATCTGTCAATTTTACTGTTTCTAGTTTTGAAGATCTGGAAAATAAAAATATCAAAGACAGCTAGGCTTTATGTGAAAAGTAAATGTTTGGACTTATCTTTATTTTCTTTGTTGTTAGAGCATATAAAAAAGTGTAGAAAAAAGTTTATAGTAAATTTTGAATTTTACAGTACTGAACAAAAGTTTTGCTAAATTATAGTTGTGTTATGTTTTATGTTTTATTATTACCTACTTTATAATTATTATGCATACACTTTGTAATAATCATGGCACATCTCACATAGTGCCTAACAACACATTAGACTAGAAGCCAATTCACTCTCTTACCTCATTAAAGAGCAGCTCACGTCTCTGCTGTTTCCTCAGGTCCATCTTTTTTACAGCCACCTGCTTGCCGCTATGCTTCTCTGTAGCAATGCACACTATGCCAGTGGAGCCCTCACCAATCTTCAGGAAGTTGTCCAGGTACTCCCGTGGGTCCCCAGGGTTGACCACTAGCTGCAGTGCTGCCCGGAACTGCTCATGAGACACTCGAGAGGGTGGCTGCTCGGAGGACGAGCCCCAGCTGGGTGGGGGGTAAGCTCCAGGGGGGATGTAAGGTGAAGAGGGCTGGGAGTGTGCCCCTTGTGGTGTGTAAGGAGGGCTTGGTTGTGAAGGGGGATGGTGGTAGGGTGAGGGCTTGTAGTGGAAGGCAGGTGGGTACTGAAAATTGGGCGGGTAGCCGAACTTGCCGTGGCTCTGAGGTAGTTTGAGGGGGCCTCTGGGATACGTCTCAGCCCCTGGCACCTGCGGACTCCCGTCCCGCGACATCCTGTCATAGTCACCCTGGTGAATACACACAACAGTGTCGAGGTAAGGCCTTACAGTAATGTAATGATCTTTTCTGATAAAGTAGTGTACAGTTAAAGTTCTTGTAATGGCATTACAGCTACTGACCTACAAAGAACTGTGTTTCTCGCATTACTAGTGGCTAAGAAAAATTATTTTCTCATGGTGCATTTGAAACATAAAGCTCATTTATATGCTGTGCTTCCTCTAATGCTAAATAAGCCAGGCTGCCCACTTGGCCATACTAACATGCCACCTGGCTTGGGTGAGATACAGGCATTAGGATGTACTTGGCAGCCCAGTATAATTCAGATCGTAAGTATTGGTGTGGATCCAATATTTGATACAACTGTGCAAAAACAACATCGGGCTGCACAGACGAGGTAAACTCTAGTGTTTAGCATCTAGTCACTACATATGCACAGTTACACGTGTGGACCTTAAAGGCTCAGTCACCTGACCTGTAAAATTCTGTTATAAACATTGATACTGATTATTTTCCTTTTATGTTATTTATGGTCTATATTATCAGATGACTGTGTTGAATCCAACTCTGTGAAGTGCAAGTGTCATTGTGAACACACCCAATCACACAAAGTGCACCACAAAGAAATCTGACTTCTGCATTTAACCCATCACACGTGCACACATGGAGCACCAGGCAGCTACCAACAGCACTCGGGGAGCAGCATAGAACAGTACCTTGCACAAAGGTACTTTGATGATGCCCAAGCCGGGATTTGAACCTGCGACTTTACACAAGGGCAAGGTCCTAACCACTAGGTCGCCGCTGAATATGAGCAGCACAGTGATCCCCATGCTGAAGAAAGACTGACAACTGTAGATGGGTTTAGCTTTACAGATAGAAGAATAGACATGGACTACAAAACACTGCTGTTCATCGCTCTGAGCGTCTGCTAAATAGAAGGTGAGTATTTGTCATTGTGAACACACTCAAGCACCACAACGAAATGTGACCTCTGCATTTAACCCATCACACATGCACCTGTGGAGCAGCAGGCAGCTACCAACAGCTCCCGGAGAGCAGCGTAGCAGGACGGTACTTTGCTCAAGGGTACCTCAGTAGCGCCTGGGCCAGGACTCAAACCTGCAACCTTCAGGTCCCAAAGGCAGCTTCCTAACCACTAGGCCACCACTGCCCACCAACATCAAATGCTGTAAATGTAAATGTTTCAGCAGCAAATATGTTTTGGCCTCTTTTCTCAAACACAAGTCAACATTAAGCTACATCAAGTATATTTGATGTCATTTTTGGAATACAAAGATAATATTGCTAACAACAGAACCCTCTAGCTCAAAGTTCTGTAACAATGTCCTGGATCAAAAAATAATCTATGACAGAGCAGGTAACAAATGCTTCTGTTCTTAATTTAATCCCGAGCATTAAAAAAATAGCTGTGGCACAGTAAACTCTCCGGTGTTGAATTAACACCTACAGTGGGTAAATAAATCCAGCTGGACAAAGGAACTGAAAGTGCTGAAAGTGTTAAGTCCACAATGGAAATTCGGCCATGGAGAACACACAAATGATAGATTAGTCAAACATATTGAGGCTACATGACAGAATTCATGCTTTCTAACCATTATTGCTAGCCTATGCAGCACTCTCGGCAATGTAATGTGTTAAGCAAAGTTTCAGTAAAGGACAGTAAAGGTAAATATATTATACATAAAACATGTGTAATTATGAATCTCTTAAGTTTAAAACATCATTAGTGTTTATATAAACATATAAAAATACTGCAGAAACCATCGCTGCAAAAATGACAAACTAAAAAGAAGTCAAAACTGTGTAGAATTAAAACAACACAAGCATACTGAAGCTGTTTCTCTGTGTATTTAGTGATGAAGTGACCTGCAGCACTGAAACAGAGACTCACAGACTCTGATGACTCAGCACACTGGATGCCGAGCTGGCGACTCACTACTACTGAGAAAACAGTGACGTCTACAAGGCACAGGAAAGTTCTGGAAGAGCTGTAGATTCATAATGTTGCAATATACTTTTAAACACATTGTCCAGCTAATCTGGCAAATCTACAATACAGCTTGAGTCTGTCTTGTCTAATGTGTCTGTAAACACCAGACAGACAGAAACACAGACAGACAGACAGACAAAACTTAGTTTCAAACTAAGGGTTCTGAATTTATTAAAACTACAATATATAAACTAACAACAAAGTGAAGGAAAGTACATATAAATGTGTGTCTACAGCAGCTCTGCTGCTTACTGTAAGAGAGATCCGCGGAATAACAAAAAAATTCCGTATCATCATGCAAACTGTCCATTAATAATTCCTGATGTAATGAAAATATAACATTTTATGGATTATTTGTTAATGAAGTAGTCGAGTTTAATCAATCAAATAACCATGACGCACCAAATGTACAATGTATGTCCAAAAGTATGTGGACACCTGCTCACCAAATGTTTTCTCTGAAGTTAGTGGCATCAAGCAGGAATTTGAGGGGGATGTCTCCACACTCACGCCATGTTGGCACTTAACATGAGTACGTAAGTTAGTCCGGCAGCCTATGCACTAGTAGCGACACGGCATATTTTGCTAATGGCTCACCTCTTGTCAAAATTGCTCATTTCTATTGGAAAATACAAAGTGTCACTAAATATTTAATTTGATGGTGATATGTGACTCGGCCTGTAATGCTTCTAACGTTTGTGAGATTGGCTAAGAGACTCAACAAGAATTTTCCACGGACAGTGGTGATGAGAGTGCACAAGAGAAACAGTTTAGAGAGGAGAACATTAAATTACTGAACACATATTAGTGACATTTATAAATAATAAAGGTATAAGGCGTCTACCAATAATTATACACAAATAAATCAAGCTTTACAAATGCAAAGAGAGCGAAAGTAAGTGATTATTTGTCACTGTGAACACAGTGACCTCTGCATTGAACTCATAACGATGTTTAGCTCTGTATCACAAACACCACGCCAACTACTGTAGCTTCAAAACTCCAGTGAATGCAGTTCCAATGCCCCACAGCCCAGTGCTGGGTGCTTTACACCCCTCCAACTGATGCCGGGACTTGAGCATGTGAGGCTTCCACAGATCATCACATTCACATTGGGGTTTCCTCCTGCTGTTCTTTTGTGTGAACCTTAAAGAAACTGATGTCACTAATAAGAAGAAGTGTCTGGAGACTTGGACGTCATGGGACATACAAACGCTATGTATGAATTTTACAGAGCATTTGTTTGTTTTGCTCTACAAATCACTTAACTGGGACAGACAGGAATCCTTCCATCTTTTCTGCTTTTGAACAAATCCCATCAGATACTTTCCCTGCCTCAGTGGGGTTGGGATGGGCGGTAAATTAAATTACCCCCACCACACCCACCCAACACAAATTCATGATGACAGGACACGGATAGCCCTTTTAAAAAGCCTTATGATGAGCAGCCCACTGCAGGGAGGCTGGTTCGGAGGAGCCGGGTGTTACGGCAGGGGCGTGTAATTATGCCCACGGACTCCTTTAATCAATCATCTTCTGCCTAAGCGCTCGCGGGACGGAGGATCCCGGGACCCCTCTGCATGGGCGCAGCTATCGTTCTCTGGCACCGCTGGCTGGCTGTCAGCCAGGGGTCTCCTGATCCATGTTCGTTAAACGCACATTAATCTGAATTTGGCAGTGTAATCAACAACCCAACTGAACTGTGAAATTGAATTCCGCGGTGGAACATCGTGCGGCCGCTTTTATGCAAAGGCTGCAGAAAAGGAAAGTGCCGCAACATCAATTTGTCACAATGAGCTGCAGCTCTTACTCCCTGTGTGTGTGTGTGTGTGTGTGTGTGTGTGTATGTATGTGTGTGTGTGTGTGTGTGTGTGTGTGTGTATACGCATGTGTGTTTCCAACTCCCCAAGCTGTCCACTTTTATACATAGTGGCCAAAAACAGCAGAAAAAACCCTTTGTATGTCAAAAGACCTGAGCTGAGGAAAGTGGTGAGTTTATCACAGCCTGAGTATCAAGATGAATGGGAAATGGGTCTGTTCCTACGTAAAGAGCTGCAGTGAATCCTTCTCGTATTTGTGTCAAGTAACACATCTGGTCAGTTAAAAACGGAAGACAGCAGGCTAGCTTAGGTATGCCATGACAAGACAAAATATCAGTGTATGTTGAATCAAACAGGCAAACAGAAGTTGAGTGTAACTGATTAAACAAGTAATAATAATAATAATAATAATAATAATAATAATAATAATAATAATAATAGTTATTATTATTATTATCACCATCATTATTATTGTTATCATCATCATCATCATTATTATTATTATTATTATTATTATTATTATTATTATTATTATTATTATTATTATTATTATTATAAGTAGTAGTAGTGGTAGTAGTAATTATTACTTGTTATTTATAATTAATTTACAATATTTATAATTAATTAAAATAAATAATACATATGAGTATAAGTACAAGTATATTATTATTAATAATATATTTTATATTATTATTATTATTATTATTATTTTATATTATTATTATTATATAGAAGGCCAATTATCAATTAGATTAATTTTATTTTTATTCATTTTTAGTATTGTGTGTTATTCATAGTCCATTCATCTTGACAGACTACACGAAAGGTTTCCTTGCAAGGAAGCTTTTGATTAAATCAGGATGAATGAAGGTAGTGTTCTGAGTAAGTCCAGGATAAGTAGGAATTACTTTCAAAAACAACATTCACTTTGACGTAAGAGACCTCTGCAGTGTTTAAGATGCATATGAGTGGTAGAGTATACCAGCTTTGTGCACTTACAAAGCACATCCGGTTAGGTTCTAAAAATGTTGGTTTAGTTACATTTTTTTTGCAGATTCCCCCAGCTGTACAGTGACCTGGACCATATGACCTATAAGGCTTTCCTTCAGTGCTCAGCGAAGAATAGGAGAATGGCCATGAATAGGAGGTAGACGACTAGGAGGTGGTCATGTTTGCATGTAAAGTTATAAAAATCAATAATGTAGTGATCTGATTGCAGGCAAATGCACTTATGTTTATTTGCTGAATTTAACATATTTCATTTTATTTTCTACAGAACATGTGTTCATATTTTCACTTGGAAAATCAAAACATATTATTTGACCAGAGGTGCCAAAACTTTTGCATATGACAGGATATATACAGGATCTTACAGTCACATTACTAGAAACCAGTTTTAAAGTGTTGTTTAGTATATCTGTTCAGTTAGTGTAAAGATAAATAGTTGATTATTCTGACAGTTCTGTGGGTCCTGCTTCATTTCCCTAATAAAGCTGCAGTCCATTCAGAGAGCAAATCTCGGCTGAGGTGTTTAATGCGCTCTCTGTGTGTAATAAGCTCTTTGTGCTTTACACAGTGCCTCAGCTCAAAGTCTCGGATGAACTACTGTTATCGGTGAGATTGCCAGTGTTCCGTTAATTGATTTCTGCACCACTCTCGTAAAAGTAATTTTGTGTCTTTGGCAGCCCAGGTCCCGTTCAGGGCGAGTAGATTAAGCGGTGACATGAGATCCATCATGGAGCCAGTACTGCAGAGCATTCTGGCCTGCGGCGAGATGCAACTTGGGAGATAAAACCCTATCTATGCGTCCTCTGGGTCAGGGAGGGTCAGACTGGGGACAGGGTAAAGTTAACAGGCTTCGGCAGGGCATTAACTACAACATTACAATTTATCACAGTGCAATAATAATATTTCATTCATCCTATTCATCAAAGCTCTATCGGTTTGTAAATGTTTTTCATTAAAGGTAGATTTTATAGAAAGTTAACACAATTTAATTAGATTAGATTAGATTAGATTAGATTAGCCTGGATTGTTAGCTTTATTGTAAACGAGAATTACATGATATGATCAAAGTTATACATTATATTGCAATAAATGATTCATCAAAATATACTTGGGGCATCTAGTACTGCTATTAGTCAGGAAGCTCACAGTACACAGATAAAAACACTGTGGAAGGTTAGAGAACTCATTTGCATATTGCAGACTTCTGCAAGGTATAGCAAAAGGCCCACAAGTGATGTGTGTTGTTCAGTTGCAAATGTATAATTAATGCTTATAATTAATAAGAATTAATGTAGGAACAAACCCTTGTATCTCCAATAAATAAATAAACAAACAAATATACAGAAGAGCACTATTTTCTTTTACAGCTGATTTTGGACCATCTCTATTGGATCATTCATCACCAAATCTTTGTATCTTTGCACATTGTAACCAACAGCTAGCACTTTTAAATGACCTAAAAACATTTTAAAAATCCATGAAAATAATAAGGTTTTGTATGGAGAGCAATAACATAAAGAACAGTGTACATGAAGCAAACAAAAGACAAATCTTAATACAAAACTTAAAAACAATCAAACAAAAATGAATGAACATTTAAACTAACACTAAAAACCCAAATCTGAGTGAAAAGCTGTAATTTTTTAATAGCTTCATGTACTGAAGAGCTTGTAGAACAAGACATTTTTTCCTTGTACCTGGAAGCTTTAACTGAGTAAAGCAGGTGAATGTGATATTTAATCAAATTATGTGCAGTCTTAAGCACATTACTTGTTTTTGTAGCCTTGTAAAGGCTTTCAGATATGGACACTGATCTTGACATTACACACTATTCATGACCAAATCGTACCAGACATTATAAGACAAAGGGAAAAGAAAGAGACGGATGAGTGGATTACCTTGCCAATGATCTGAGAGGCGGATGTGTTTTCTGACAGTCGAGGGTAGGTGTAGGAGCTATAGGGGCCTTGTGGTGCAGCCTTGAAGGCACTGATGCCATAGGGCAGGCTGGGCTCCTGAAGGCCCGAGCCTGATCTGGAGCGCTGGCGTATGGCCGGCTGGGGGCTGGTCTGGGAGATGTATGATGATTTTGGCCGTTTCTCATAGTCTTCCCTCAGGCCGGGGCCATAGGCCCCACTCCCCCAGTCTCCATCTGGGTAGCTCATCTGCTCGCTGTGCAGAGACGCCCGGGATGGCGTCCCAAGGTAATCCTGACTGGACCCTCCAAGTGAGGTCCTGTAGTATTCCCTGCTGCCTCCAGCACCCATCTCATCAGCAGACAAGCGCACCTTGCTTTCCAGGTAGGCATGATAGTCTGGCGGCAACTTGGCATAGTCTGAGGCCTTCTGGGGCATGGCGTCCGGGTAGAAGGGGCTACGGGCGGGATGGCCATTTTGCTTGACGGAAAATCGGTAGTGTCGTCCCATGGCCCACTCTCCATCGTAGCCGCCTTTATCCCGGTATGGGTCCAATGAAAAGTCTCTGCTGCTGTCCAGGTCACAGGAATAGCGGGCGTAGTAATGGCTGAAACCGTTCTCCTCCGGGCCTCCGCTGCTGCTAGCATTAGCTGAGGCTACAGAGGGTTGCTTGCTGGATCCAGCCTGGTGCACACCTGGTGGGCTCTCCTTGCGCAGGGAGTTTGAGCGTGTCACAGAAATGCTGTCAAATTCCTCCAGCAAGCCATTGATGGAAGCATCCTTGGGCGGCCTGCTCCCTCGCACGATGGTCTAGGAGAGGGCAAGGCAGAACGTGTTAGTGACACCTTAGTTTGACCCCACAATTCTGGGATAAGGCGATGCCATGACCTCTATATGAACAAAAGGATAAATGCAACTTTGCAAGTACTGTGGACCGTGACAACAGACTGTGTATCTAGCATGTTGCTGTGCATGATCATGACCAGCAATGCTTGGGGGTTTTCTTTAAAATGCATGGCAAAAATTGTTCTGCAACAGCGCTATAGGGAGCTTGTTGCATTTTGACCCAAAAACAAGATTACCATAAATATCAGTAGTATTCTGACAAGAACATGCTACAGTAATCTCAGCATTTGGCACGCTGCAGCCCTGAGCAGAACAGATTTCTTTGAACAGCCTAAACAAATGGAGGCTCTGCTCATCTCATCCCACCCCTGCCTAAGAGCATTTCACAGCTGTGCCGTGACTCATACTCGGCTTTCTCTCTCAGTACAGGGAAATAAAATGCTGAAAAAAACTTTTTACCTTCTTACAAGCAAAATATGATGCATCAAAAGCCAGAAGGGTGAAGTGAATTGTCCTTCTTTGTTCACTTTCATTTCGTCTCAGATGCAATAACACTACAGAGCCCATTCTGTACTTCAACCATGTTAGTCTGGCTTCCTTGCTTAGCCTCCAACTGTACTCTACAGTAAACACTCTTGAATATTAAGCACTTTTGCTTCTGCTGTCCACCACCTGAAAACAGACCAGTGCTTGTAGATGTTTATCAACTTATCTTTGAGCTTCTACCCAGTGACATTTGCAAGTGTAGAGTTTGTAGAGTTAATACAAATAGCCAAACCAACTGATGCCTTTTAAATGCTGATTCAGCATTAAGAGCTGTAGTGACAAATGAAACCTAGAGAGATTCACAAACACTGTGTGTGTATATATTCCCAGAACCCATAGCTGAAGTGCCATCGAGCAAGGCACCTATCACAGATTTTTGTGCAAGCAGTAAGATTCTTCCATCATGTTCCCCAATGTCTGGAAGGCTGAGTTTTGCATTAACCCGCTCAAATTGCTTTAATATGAATCTTTTATATTTTTGTAACACCATGTTCCTCAGAGTCTGACACTTGTATCACTTGTACATGAACTGGCAATATAAAGACAATCCACAGAAACAAACAGCATGCATATAGTGACCTTGCAGGCCAAGGTATCAGAACACTGGTGCGAGATGTTGGTCAAGTGGAACTGATGGTGAAACAGCCCATTGACCACACACAATTTAAGTCTCAGGAAAAGTCACTGATACTAGTAGAGGGAAATTGCCTTTCTGAATCTTACCCAACAATAACATAGAGCACGATCAGTGAAAGGTAGAGTCCACAGTCATATACTTTTTAATTATACACAGTGTATTTGCATAGAGGCTAAATGCTGTATGCAGCTAATTACAGAAAACACAACCAGTACTACATATGTACAGTGTAGATTGTGATCATCTGATTAGCACCTTAACATCAATCTGTCTTTGAGGAGTGTGTAAAAAACAAAAGTGATAAAAAGGCTACAGAACTGGAACAGAGAACCCATTAAACATATATTGACTGCTGTAATTCAGCTGGCATTGTTTGATGTGCTCCAGGTATTTATGTTTAATGCAGAAGTTAATCAATCTCCAGGACAGGCCAGTCACCTCATTGCAGTGTCATTAAGCCATGAACTATCCATCTTCATAATGTCACTGTCACTGACTGCTGGGGTCACTCCTGGATCAAAACCCACCGTATGAGTCTGACATTTCAGATGGACACAGAACACATTTTCATCATGTCCTGACTACAGCCAAACAAATAAGAGAATGTACAGAGACTGTCTCACTGACACATTTTAAGCAGCAAAAATGACAAAACCAGTGGCTGATATACATCAATCATCCATAACATTAAAACCCTCTGCCTAATATTGAGTTCTGTTGTGCCACTAAAACAGCTCTCACCCATTGAGGGATGGAATCCATTAGACCTGTAAAGGTGAGCTGGGGCATCTGGCACCAATACGTTTGCAGCTTATTCGTTAAGTCATTGAAACTGTGAAGATCCAGCTCATCCTAAAGACGCTTGATCAGGTAAAAATCTGAGGAATTTGGAGGCCAAGTCAACACTCTCTGTCATGTTGCTTAAATCATTCCTGAACAATGTTTGCACTGTGGCTGGTAGCATTACCCTGCTGAAAGGAGGCCACTGCCATTAGGGAATACCATTGCCATAAAGAGGTGTACTCGATTAACAAAGTTAGTTAGGTGGTATATGTCAAAATAACTTTCTCAAGAATGCCAGGACCCAGTGCAGAGCATTGTGTACTATATCCACCATCTTGCCTTCTTCCCATGTTGCATCTTGGTGCCACCAACGAAGGAAGCCACACACATAGAACTGGACGCCCACATGGTTCATTAGATAAGTCTGACTTCTTCTATTTCTCCATATTCCGGTTCTGATGCTCATGTGCACAATAACAATGCTTTACAATGGTGGACATGGGTCAGAATGGGGACTTCGCTCTTCGTGCACATCAATGAGCCTTGTGCTCGTATGACCCTATTGAAGGCTTACCAGTTGTTCTTTCTTGGACCATTTTTGGTTATTACTAACCACTGCATACAGGGAACACCACTCATGATCTGACGTTCTGGAGATGCCTTCACAGGTGGCATTGTATTAAGATATTCAATGTAATTCACTTCCCAGGGGTTTTAATGTTGCAGTTGATTTGTGATCTGTAAATATTAAACTCCAGTAGTTAATGTCTAGAGTGCTTTAAAGGCAATGCGTTACTGACTGATATAATTTTCAGGTATCAGTAATGTTAAATGATACCAAATGAAACAGACAAATTATTAGTGCAGTGGTTAGCACTGTCGCCTCACAGTGAGAAGGTCCTGGGTTCGATCCCTGGGTTGGCCACAGGTGCCTTTCT
>JBBPDA010000152.1:6200552-6243742 GCA_037974385.1 Arnoldichthys spilopterus | reverse complement strand
GTGAACCCCGCCTTAGGCCCGCAGTCAGCTGGGATTGGCTCCAGCTTCCCCGTGACCCAGAAACGGAAGAAGTGGTTAGAAAATGGATGGATGGATGGACACTTATTAAAAACTGTGTTATAACTTAACCTGAAACTTTACCTTAAAACAATAACATACACAGGTAGTGCCCCCGCCCGGTGAAAAATACATCTCTGTAACTCTCAAACAAAAGCAAAGTTGAAAATGTACTATTTACTTATAAATTAAAATAACTTTGTGTCATTTGTGATGTGATACAATACAAAATGTTTAGTATAATAAAGTCATTACAGTGCATTATCTGTGTTATTCTATCTTTGTTTTAATATTGTCCAAATAATATATCATCACTGTCTGAAAAGCAATCAAATATGCATAAGAATGCATTTAAGCGCTAATATGCAATTATAATTCACAAAAAACAGTGATTAACCAGTCGAAGAAAAGAAAGAAACAGCAGCATAATGATCTTTCCTTCAGATCAAAAGCTGATTAGTTCTACCAAAGCATTACGCAAAAAAATATGAACATGACTGTACAGCTTCTGCTTGGTTCAGCTGAGTCTGAGAAAGGAGCTGGAGTGTTTATTACCGAGCTGAACAGAAACTAAGTCTAGAGTGAAAATCAATAAGCACAGAGGAGCACAAAGGGAAAGAAAGAGAGGGAGACAGAGAATGGTGGAGAGGGGAAAGCAGGGGGAGGGTGCGAGGTGAGGTTAATTGTGTGCCAAATCAATGTCAAACTCCAGAATCAAACTCGGCCTTGGAAATCTGCCCATTCGTTTGAGTCAGGTGATAGTTGTGGAGTGCCTGTACTTCTTCCCCTGTTCTCCTTCCCTCTCTCTCTCTCTCTCTCTCTCTCTCTCTCTCTCAGGGCAGCTCTCTCTCCTCTGGCTGCTGTGACAGGAGCCATATTTCACTGGGGCGCGTCTTCGGCCTGTCCCGCCGTGATAAGACGTAATAGATCCGCTCCCGCCCCAATGCCGCTGTCGTCTCAAGGTAAAGCGAGGGAAGGAAGCGAGTGCGCGAGGGAATGAGGGAGCGGGGGTTGGGATGGGGGGATTGATGGGAAGAGCCGGAAGATAAGCGAGGGATTAACCTTGAACGTAATGAAGTATATGTGTGTATGTGTGTGTGGGGTGTAATTAATTACATTGCCTCCAGCAGAGCTCCACACCGCCACCTTTCCTTCTGCTGTCAGGGAAGAGGTTCTGTGTGCATTAGGGCTTCACCACTGATCGTATTAACATTTTATTTTACCTCAGCACTAAATAATACAAAAGCAAGTGTCCTGGTACCAATCCTGAAATGTTTTAAACTGTAAATAATTATTAAAAACATGAATTTATTAATTTTTAAAAACTCTTTATTATTAATTAAGCTGTCCTAATTAATATGCAATGAATATCCAGATAATGAATGTGCCACACAGCTGAAGTGAAAGCGAGTGACTGTCATTGTGAACACACCACAGTACAGCACACAGTGCATCACAATGAAATGTGACCTCTGCATTTAACCCATCCGTGTAGGAGTGGTGGGCAGATGACATGAGCATTGCCCAGGGAGCAGTGCTTGGGGAAGGCACCATGCTCAGTGGTACCTGTACCAGACCGAGATTCTGACAACCATCAGGTCAAAGGGGCTAATCTCCCTAATCTAACACCACCACTGCCCCAGTGTGTGTTCCTACTATTATGATATATGGCATAATTAAAGTTTATGCCGTATGCTACATCATGACACTTTCCTGAACACATAACAGGTTTCGTCATTATTTCAAGAAGATTAGCCAACTGCATAAAATAGCAACTGAAAGTTAAACCAGCTACAGAAAATAAAGGAGAACCAGTGGTGTCACATTGTCAAAGTAAAAACCTGCACAATAAACAGAGGTTAGAGTTCACTGTTCCTTATTACACTGAATAAAAATCATTGTACCTGTAGTACCATACAGTATTTAGTACCCTGAAATAACATCTTCTCTCATGCTTAGCCCTAGCAGTATCTCAGCATATGTGAAAACACATTACACAGAACAAGGCCCAAATGTAAAGCCACACCAAACAACAAGGTTTTTTGTTTTTTGTCCACCTAACTAACATCAAAAATCTAATATAAGCCAGAATTAATATGACTAAATGAGTCCAAGCGTGTGCTGCTTTTACAGACCTCACAGAGCAGTGGTTTGTGGTTTTCACACAGTGGCCTATACTCTACATAACCAAATGTGAGACATTGGTGATTTTGTTTATGTATTTTTCAATATCCTATCATCAAGTTTGCCCCTGATTCACACCACTAGCTGTGGTCTTCTTCACCACTATGACTTTGTGCCCAGAAAAGAGCATCCTCTGGCTCCATCTCCTGGTGATGAACACACAGTACATGCTGACTAAAGCAGCTGATTTTTTTCTCACACAGGTTTGCTAGCTCAGCAAAAAGTTGGGATTCACTCTATTAACTTGTTTCCTGTTTAAATCATTATAACCCAATTTAATGTCAGTCTTGCAACTGTAAAATTAGGAATGTTTTGACATTTGCTCTTTGAACATTGAATGACCTCTGTGTATGATAATGTGCTATATAAATAAACATGCCTTGCCTTGCCTTGCCTTCAGAGAATGAAGTCTGACATAAAGCCAGCCCACGGAGAAACGGAGGACATCAACCACTATATCTCAACCATCCAACCACCAATCTTCAGTCTGAAAGCTGCAGTGTAAAGCCTATAATCTAACCTACATTTTGATATAATTAGCTGAGTTAGAGCTTTTAAACTTTACTAGTTACTTTAAAGTGTTAATCTCACTGCACTATGAGAAACGGCTGAGAGACGTCATTATGGATCACATTAACTTCAGCGAGTTTCAACATATTTGAACAAAAAACATTTTAACCTCTTTAATACGGTGCCTTTAGATAAAGGTGATATACATTTACATTACATTTACAGTGGGCCGACGCTCTTATCCAGAGCCACATACACAAGTGCTTCCTCAAATAGTAAGGCTAGGCTTAAGCTAAGAGCTGCTAGTCAACAGATTTTACCAGAGCTGAAGTTGATCATTACAGAGAAAAAACAAGTGATATAATAAACTTATGTAAGGGTGTCATATTGTTAGAGGTGGGAAACTTTGTTAGTTATGGTAAGTTTGAGACATAAATGTATTTCCCTAAGTGAAAAATGAAGAGAAGGACTTCAGTAATGGTTTACAGATATTGAGGAACTTATGATCAGAAAAAGTTCATTCTGCCACCTAGGAAGAGTCTTGATTTTTAAGAAGGCAGGGTCCAGTCTGATTGAGCATGATGTTCTACGAAGGGGATCTGTGAACCGTGGTTAGATCATTGATGTGCTTTAACAAAATTACAAAACTATCTTTTGCAATAATTTATTCAACAAAAATATAAAAAGACGTAATATTATAATATTAATATGTGGAATATGTGGAGAATGTAAGTACACTCTTGGCCACTAAAGCTAGTATTGTACCTTTTTGCAGAAAGGTTTTTATAGGTGTTTTGTATAATTGTCCAATTGTCCACAATTAAAATTACTACTCATTCATGCAAAATTCATTCAAGATTTCAAGATTTCTTGCATGTATTGCGTTTTAAACCGTAACATTGTTTGCTAAACTGCAGTCTTGTTCTAAAGGGTTTCCCTGACTTGCCAGTCTTTCAATTTGTCCAGTCTCTTTCTGACTGTAGATGTATGCACTTTAACACCAACAGGTGCAAGAGTTGCCTGTTGATCCCATGATTAAGGTCTGGGATCTGTGGAAACTTTTCTATCCATCAAACAATCTGCTCTCAAGCTGAATTAGTGGGTACAGTCAGTACTGCACAAATTAGTGCTGTATGAAATCTATACCACTTGTAGATGATTTTCCTTACAAGGGGATTTATTTTAAATCATTTACACAAGCTTTTTCTCAAGGTCTAAGAGAGTAATTTAGATCTTGGCATGATGACCCCATACACTTCAATAGCAAAGAGGGCATCAGACCCTAAATGCCAGGTTTAAATTAGACAAGTTTCAGCTGCAGTGGGATATTACCAATATCACCTGAACTGGAACATTTCATTCTAAGTTTATGGGCCTGAAGTGTGATAAATGTGAGAATGTACTTACTTTTTCCATGTGATTAATCTATTTTTGTTCATTTAAATTATGAAAATGACTACAGAATGTCAATTTTATGCCCCGTTTGCTGGAAAATACTCACCTACATTTGAAGACTTTTAGAGACTGTATGAAAAAAAGTGAAAATACGCAAAAAAAAATTAACAGCTTCCATGGGATGCACTTTTTCACATGGCTGTATTATCAGCACTAACATTGTCATTATGTTTTACACTGCTAAACAAATAAAAATAACTTGAAGCTTGATCAAGTTCACTCTTGTAAACTACAGTACAGCACCTTACAGTGGACTTTGGTTATTACTAACTAGCAAGCACAAGGATGGACTGAACTTGGGTTTGGTCATTTTGTCATTTTATTGTAAAGTGGGTCAGATTTATATATTTTTTTGTCAGTTACATTGGTGTCTTACAGATCTGTTTTGATTTTGCTGCACTTCAAAATAGGAGAACCACTCGTAGTATGGAGTATATTATTTGTGATATATTTTATTTATTTATTTATTTACAATACACTAAGACAATTTACAGTAATGTGTGATTGAAAATTACACATGTCTAATATTTTAAATGAATATGTTACATATACCTACTACATTAATTATTGTCTTTTATTGTATATTTATCATCAGGGATTTTTTTTTATGTTTTGCTTGATGATTGGTCCAAAACAATTCAGCATTTATGTAATAGCTCAGTATATGAATAACAATTAAAAGAAACATAGATGTTTGTATTTTTAAAAGTTTCTATTGAGTTTATCTGATAACAGTTTTATGGCCTGTATTTTTGATATTTTAGTTGTATGTGATATGACATAAAACATCATCAGTTTTTAGACCTTAAAGTACATAATGAGAACCTAATTTAACAAATGAGACCAAAAATATAATACACGGTCATTTATTTTGTTAAAATATCAGTGAATGGCAAAATTATTTAAATCTTTGCTTTTAGTATCAGATGTTTGAGTATCCTGTGCAGTAATAACTGTGACTAGTCTGCAACTAGTGTTTCCGGTCATTTTTGATCAGTCCTGCACATCACCTCAACAAATTTAGCTTAGTCTTCCATATAGAACAGCTTTAACTCTGGGATGTTGGTGGATCTCATTGGATTATTTGCTCATTTCAAGTCTTCCCACATCAATTCCTTTGGTTAAGATCAGGACTTTGACTTGGTCATTCCAAAACATTACCTATTCTTCCTTAACCATTCTTTGGTAGATCAACTTGTGTGCTTAGGGTTGTTGTCTTGGTGCATGGCCCATTTTCCCTTGACCTTTAGTTCACAGACAAATGTCCTGACATTTTCCTTTACAATTCCCTTGGAATCATTTAGAATTCAGAGTTATCAATAGTTAATCATTTTATCAACCATGACGCAGCAAAATAAGCCTAAATGTAGTATTTCCCTTTCTCCAAACATTGCACTTCTCATTTAAACCAAAACGTTATATTTCGTTCTCATTTGTTCACAAAACATTTTTCCAATAAGCTTCTGGCTTGTCCACATGATCTTCAGCAAACTGTAGGCAGGCAACAATACTATGTTTGCAGAGCACAGGCTTTCTTAGCCACCTTGCCATGTTAATTTCTCTTAGGTTTTCAGTTTCTCTTACACTTTTACGTGTTGTGAAGATCAGATAATTTCACCTTCAAATGAACTGTTCATCCTAGAGGTTTACATACTTTTGCCACTCACATATAATATTTGATCATTTTCCCCAATAAATTAATTACCAGGTAAAATATTTTCTGTCTCATTGGTTTAATGGGCTCTCTTAAACTTTTTTTAGGAATGAAAATCTGGTGATTTTTACCCGTTAGTGTTATTAGTCAGTTATTTGGACAAGCATATTTTGAGTCCCTTTAATTTATAGAAACATGCACTGAGCTTAACTCAACCTAATTGTTCCATCTCTACCACTTGGTTTAGGTCAGTTATGGTCAAAACTTCACTGGATTTCACTGTCTTTAATTAATAGACCTTTTCCATTAACTGCCTAACTGGAAATCAGACATTAGCATGCTAGTTGCAGGTGGCTCTGTGGCACACACATAGTTAAGGACACTTTGTGGTTTTCTATGAGAAATTTAAAGACAATCCAAGAATTTTATTAGATTTTTACTAATCTGTTCATGTAAGAGATGAATAAAGAGAAATCTTGCCTGTTTGATAGGGGTCTGTATTTAAAAAACGGTTGGGTTGTTGAATAAAATACATTAGTGTTATTACTCTCCCAAATTAATATAAAATGCAAAGAAAAAAAACATTTCCTTGCTTTTTTCTTGGTTTGTCCATTAAAGGGTTAATATTAAAATAAAGAACATCCTAAACAATTCACCAAATGTCAATCACCACTTTAAGTTTACAATGAGATTTTAATAATGAAACGACAAAATAAAAAAATAATATCAGGCATTATTTTAAAAAACAGTTTTCTTTCTCTTTTTTGTGCATTATTGTCAAAAAAATTGAATATTCTGCTTAAGCTGGAAAGAGTTAAATGCAACCATCAGACTTTAAAGGTCATTCACTTTTAAAGGTCATTCCCCACAGGCAGTAAAACCTCCTGAAGTGTGGTATTTAAGACCTCATGACCTCATATGAGAATCAATGTCCCACCACAGGGCTTACAAACTTTAACTATTAATAAGAGGAAGTGGAACTGTTACACAATGCTACTTGTCGAACAATAACAGAAATAATTTGGAGACTTAACACCACAACCATAACTGTCATGAATTGGAGTTGCAGGACACAAGCGCAAGTCAAAAAACACTGTTTCATTCCAAAACAGGTGAGCAGTCACAACCAAAGGGGTTATTCCGAAAGCAAGGTGAGAGCCAGTCTGAAAGTCCATACACTCGATATCCAACACAAGGAAATGCTCAGCAACAGTACGTAATGTGACTATTTGGCTTTGCATTCTCCATCTGATTGCCCTAGCTCAAGTTACCCCGGCCCTCAGCCTTTTAACCCATAGCACCTGCACCCACTTAGGGCTAGGTGTGGGTCTCGGGGCTACTGGCCTTGGCCACCAGATGGAGACAATTCCCACGTTCGTCTTAACGGGGCCTTGCCCCTTATCGTTACAGTAATAATGTTTCTAGTACGCCCACCTGCCCAGCACTGAGAAGACAAAGTGGATCCTTAACAGCTGTAACAGTACAACCCAGTAGACCCAAAATTGTAAATTGTAACTAAGCACAAAACACTTGGACTCCTTAAATGCTATTAACCTCATTATCCTTCAAACACCAACAGCAAATGGAAAACAATCAAGGCCTACACTAAAACAGCAGCCTTTAATAGAAAGTGGCCAGCAGATGGCATCTCACTGTTTCTATGGTCAAAAACTCTTGTCTCTTCAGGTTTGTATCACAGAGCTTTAATGGGATTCCTTCATTCATTAATTTTCCAAACCACCTCTTCCATTTCAGTTCACAGGGAAGCTGAGGCAAAGGCAAGCTGACTACGGGCCCAAAGCAGGGTACACCCAGGACAGGAGGCCGACCAATCGCAGTGCAACACACAGACAGACAACTATTCACACACACTCACACTTATGGGCAATTTAGAGTATCCAATAAACCTATTGCAGCCATTTGATGCCTGAGCACCTGGTGGAAACCCATGCAAACACAGGGAGAGCTTGCAAACTCCACACAGAAAGACAACCGTGGCCGGCCCGGGGATGGTACCCAGGACCTTCTTGCTGTAAGGTGAGCTGCCCCCTGGCTATCCTGTTTGTGTCCAGTCAATCTTTGTTCCCAAGTGTTTCTAGTGTTGTCTGTGTGCATTTATAGCATTGCTTTCCTTTATTCCCTGCCTTTTCTTTAATGTTTACTGTGTGTAATTTTTGGTGCACACACTCAATGTTTCATTTTATTTGATTATAGTCTAAACTACATTTTGCCTCAACACCTCCATTGTGACAAAGGGTCACTACGTAGGTTAGGACAGTACTCTTCTTCAGCACTAGGGGATGCTGTAGCATCATTAATGAAATCCTCCAATGCCTGAAGACAAGAGCAGTCTTTTTCTCCTGAGTCACTGTACCCTGTCTGCCCTGTTTATCCTCCACACTCTTCACATACTGCAGTCTGCACAAACATCAGCCACAGCCTTTAAAATAAACTCCACACTGAACATACAGCAATCGGTTCGACACATTCATAAGGATCAGGATATGCAAATAACAGCAGCATGAAAATATCTATTTCACATTGCGTGTTCAGTTTTCATGTACATGTGCAATAACATACTATTTATTCCACATCCCTATTTATTCTGCATCCCACATGTGCAGTATTGTACCATTTATTGTGCTATTTTGTTTGTATATGTGACTTTTTTTCTCTACCTCTATACATGTGCAATAACACTACTTAAGTACATGCTCATAAGTACTATACTCTTTTGCACTGATCATGTAAATAATTATATGTGTAAATATCCTCTGTTCATTTTCCACTGTTACTGTTCCACCTGAATCCATTTGCACTATGCATCAGCACCTCACCCCCCATACTGTATATAATACTTTGTGCTTACCTTTTGTTTTTTGTATATTCCACATGTTTATATATTTTATATACTTTTTGATTTTCTATTTTCTATTTCTATTTTTAATTTTAGGCATCTAAAAGGTTTTGCTCCAAATGACATTTCATTTTACTTGTACCATGACAATAAAGTTGTCTTATCTTATCTGTGTGTGTGTGTGCATGTGATCTTAGAGAGTACGGCAGGGTTTTTGTGAGAGAAAAAGACAGAAGAGAGAGAGAAATATATACATATATAAATGTATACAAATAGAAACATTCAGGCAGAGACCGAGAGAGAAAAAAGTGAGAGGCAATATAGCGAGATACAGGCTCAGAGAGAGAGAGAGGGAGAGGGACATACAGAGAGAGAAAGAGAGAGAGAGAGTGAGAGAGAGAGAGTGAGAGACAGAAAGAGAGAGAGAGAGTGACAGAGACAGAAAAAGAGACAGAGACAGAGACACAGAGAGAGAAAGAGAGAGAGAGAGAGAGAGCGAGACAGCGAGACAGAGAGAGAGAGAGAGAGAGAGAGATTGAGATAGAAAGAGAGAGAGAGAGAGAGAGAGAGAGAGAGAGAGAGAGACAGACAGAGAAAGAGAGTGACAGAGACAGAAAGAGAGACGGAGACACAGACAGAGAGAGAGGGAGAGAGACAGAGACACATAGAGAGAAAGAGAGAGACAGAGAGTTAAATGAGTGTTTGGCTTCAATTCTTCAAAGGCACTGATGCAGAAACGAATGTTTCGAGTGTTTCTCTGTCTGAGGTCTCTCTTCAAGAATAAATGTTTTCAGGCCTGATAGTGAAAGAGAGTGGGAGACAAAAAGATGAAAAACAGCAGTGACAATACACACTTCCAAATGAGCGCTTTTGTTGTCTACAACAATAACATGTAAACAAGAGCCGTGTTCAGCGAGAGCTATAAATAACAGTGAGCAGCCAGTGAGATAACGGCAGCACTGTGGACAGCTTTCAACAAACACTGACCCACTGACCACAAACACCGTCTCACACCAGAACTGCACTGTCATGAGCACACACACATACACACATACACACACACACACACACACACACACACACACACACACACACACACACACATAACAATTATTATAACCTGAGCATTTACAGCTACAGATTCATAGTCACTGCTGTTACTGACATTAGTCATTAGTTAGTTACTGGTTACTGTTTACAAAAGTACTTCAATTACACATTACTGAAAATACACAGTAATTAGTTACTATGGAAAGAAACGTTTACACTACTTCTCAATGTCAGTTTTCATTGACAACAGTTTAAATCAGACTAAATAAAGAAAAAAGCAGCACTGCTGTGGCAGTCTATCTCTCGGGTTCTCCCATGGGCTGAACAGACACAAGTGAATAATTCAACAACTGTTAGGTAACGATGGAAGAGAGTTCACAAACCAAAAGAGGAGGACTTGCACTCAAAATGATCTAAAAAGCCTTGTTTAAAAATATTCCAGATTTTGGTCAGTAGAGACAAGGTTGTATATAAGCTTTGTAAGCAACAGTTAGCCTAGCATTCCTCTTATAGATATCATGTCCAAAAATATATATATATATTTAAATGGTTAAATGGAATAAGGGAATGTTGTGTTTGGCCCATTTTGACAGTTTTGTTGTCCATTAATATTTTCACACTAGACAAAATGAATAAATAATGAGCCCATTTAAATTTCAGTTATATTAATAGTAATTTTAACTTAATTAAATCAACGTAATAGTAATTCAATTTCATTTTGACTGGTACTACAGCAATGCACTACAAAACAGGTAACTTCCAACACTGGTAAACACACACACACACATCTTGTCAGACACATGTCTGCTATGTATAATATGAAGTCTAACTCCAAACCCCTCAGTAACTGAAGAGAGACAATTTCACTCTTTCTATTTTTAAAGGTCATATCTATAATACCTTTAGTATTTTTCTTTGCTTTCCCTAAGGCTACCTTGATATGTAAGTGTGTTTATGTGTTTAAAACAGTCACAGTTCATTTTTACATTCCTCAAGCCTGCCCTTAGCCCTTACAACCACTTCAACCTGAGTGTCTACCAGCTACAACCTCACAACCATAAAGTTATCATGAGCAGCTGAGAGGTTTTACTCTAGTAGACAATCTAACTTTAACCCTTTAATCCCTGAAGCTCTTACAACGTCCTCACTCTCATAACTACACAGTTCACATGTTTCTGTAACCATTCAGTTACTCAGTGGCTACTGAATAATTAAAATTATATCACAGTCAGTTCCAACCTCACGTTGCGACTGACTGGGACGTACTGATAAATATTGGCATTGGCCTGACAGCAATTTTAAACCTCCTTGAGTAATCACAGTCCACCTTATTCATCTTTGAAGCCACTGACGCTCTTAAGCAAGGTACCATCCCACTACACTGCTCCCTGGTTCCTTTCATAGCTGCCCGCTGCTCCCCGTGTCCACGTGTGATGGGTTAAATGAAGAGGTCACATTTCATTGTGGTGCACATTATGTGTGATTGAGAGGGTTCACAATGACACTTTCATAAATCACTTTCACTATGGCATACACTCATATCCTTCCACTCTGATCCTAGTACAGAGGTAGCTAATGCAGTATTAGGGGTGGTGAGCAGAGGTGCTACCAACCATTCTATGCAAATCACAAGCTAAAGAGCAGAAAGGTAGTGTCATTATTCTTTCTACTGAACAAACATTAACACTATATATAGTATAACATTAACGGGTTGCACAGCTAGAAGGTGTGATCAATAGCAAACACAAGCAGTTTATTAAAGTGATCATAATTCTACAGTTATTGATTTAATACTTGTTGAGTATTATGCAAGATGTGTGTTCAGTGGAAATGATAACACCACCCTTTCTGTCTTTACAGTTGGGATAGAGTAAGGGGTAGCATTGCTGCTCTTTTCGCCAGCCAGCACACTTATTCCCAACTTGGGAAAGAGTTAAAATTGTTTGGGCGGTGTTTCTAAAGCTACATGAGTTACCGCTATAACTTGATTAAACTACGTTATTTTGGATGGCTGTTGTACATATAGTAGCCTTTATAAAATGTAATGTGTTACTGGCAGCCTATCACTGGGACAACAAGCATCTGAGCTTAGTGGTTAAAATGTGGTTAAAATAGCAGATGTTCAGAAAACTCAGCTGTCCTTTTCAGTTCTCTCAACAGTTTCTTTCTACAGTGTACAATGTGGATTAACGTGTGTTTATCTTTTGTGTGTGTGTCTCTGTGTGTGTGTAGGTGTGTGTGTGTCTTTGCGTACAGGTATATAACTAATTGTGAGAACCAAATGTCCTCATAATGACAAGAATACAGGAAAATTTTGCTGGTCCTCACAAGGAAACATGCTCTTTTCTCCACAAATGCAACTTTTTTTTTTTGTCTTGTGTTTACTGATGTTAAGGTCAGGGTTAGGTTTAGGTGTATTACTATATTACAGTAATACAAAAGTCAACAGAAGATACTCACAAAGATAGCAATACCAACCTGTGTGTTTGTGTGTCTCACTCTGTGTGTGTGTGTGTGTGTGTGTACATGCAGCAGTGCACCCGTTCTGTGTGAATGACACACCTGTGGTGGTTTGGATCTCTCCTCCCTCTGGATCCAGCTGCAGGCTGCTCCAGCGGCTGGCCGCTGTCCTTCTGACCGACCCAGGCCAAGATTCCCTGCACCTGCTGCCCTCTCTCCCACTCTCTCTATCTCGCGCTCTCTGACTGGCTCTTGCCCCCTCTCTCCCCGGCCCTCTTTCTCTGTCTTGACAGTGCTCCATCCATTCACATCGTAACTCACCCCATGCAGCTGTCGCCTGTACTGGGTTAGCAACTCAGGCCTACTCTCAGGTTTCCCTCCCATCACATGCTCCTCTACTGCTCTGTAGCTGGCTATTACTGAGACTGGCCTCGGTCCAGAGTCTGTCAGCACTGTACTACAGTGAGACAAGCTCCAACACACAACTCTGGTCACTGCGACAACACCGTCAGTGAAAAGCAGAGCGATTCACAATAAATTCTTCAAACATGCTCCAAAATCTGCCTACTAGACTAGAACCTTACTCCTCAAATGGAGCAGCACCATGAAAGCATAAAGCTAATGAGTTAATGTGCCAATCTAAACTACATGCACTACTATTCACAGGTCTGAAACTGAGATGCTTTATAACATAAAGCCAGAAAAATATCATAAATATAAATATAATAGACAATATGTGATACGATGATCCATATAATTATTGTAATATCATGTTTTATAATGATTTTATATAATATGTGATATGATGATGGATATAATGCAATATAATGATTCTAATATGTTACTATCTGAAACTTTGCTACAAATAATTAGTAAAAAGACGTGATGCTGTAATAGAAATTATGCCAAATGAGGCATAATTCATTAAAAAGATGGGCAAAAATAACTTAAGAGAGCTGTATAACATCAGCATTGTAAATATTATAAAATGAATATCCGGAATGCCTCATATTTCAAAGGTAGCGTTTCAAAACACTCACATATTTAAAGCAAGTAACAGAACAAAACTGCTAAAAACAGATAATTACAGTACATTATTTATCATTTTTTGCTAAATATATTGTTATTAAATTACTTTTATTACTATTATTTATAATTTAATAGTTTTTTGTTGACCCCAAAAGACAAATAATATTAATTCTAACATATAATGTGTAATTTATGATATTTCACACTTTAAAAGTTGTTAATTTAAAACAACAAAAACTGTGATTGCAAAGTGTTGAACAGTAGCTGAACTATCTAGGTCACTGACTATCTGTTCTTCAGTAAAAACAGCACCAGTACAGTGTAAACTAATGCACTATATGAAGTGTTTTACCATAAACTATCCAGCCCCACCAGTTCAGAGAGAAGGCTCCTGCACCACACCGACATCATCAAGGCAAAGCTCGCACTTGCTTACTGTCATCTGCTTCACACACACATGTGCACGCAACTAGACAACAGTACTCTGGGATTCAGAAGAAGCTGAAACCACGAAGACTGCATGAATGGGTCTGACGCTGCCGTCCTTTGAATGATGCGGATAAAAGTGAGAATCATGCAAACGAGCAGCGAAAAGTGGGGAGTAATCGTCCATCTGCGGGAACGGGCCAGGAACTGCACACAGACAGTCTGGCAGTCGGAGAAGTGAGCACATCACTCATGTGTCACCTCCGCGAGCGGAAAAAAAGACGTGAGGGCTAGCTGAGCGCTTTCTAAAATTATACACAGCTAAGACCCAGTGACTCACAACACACTCCTAATAAGCACTCCAATCAGCCTCGTCACATTGAAAAACTCTTATATAATCACAGAGACAGGATGGCAAGCTGCCTCGATAAAATGAATGAACAGTAGGGGTGGGCGATATGGGCAAAAATATCATGATACTCCAACACACTTTCACAGGCAAGGTAATATTTGTCTTTTCTCATAAGTTTCAAAAGTTACAGGCCCCTACAGGCCCAAGGCAGGGTACATCCAGGACAGACAACCATTCATACACACACACACCTACGGGCAATTTAGAGTATCTAGTCAACCTACTGCAAGTCTCTGGACAATGGGAGGAAATCAGCGCCCGGAGGAATCCCAGGTGAAGCCAGGACCTTCTTGCTGTGAGGCAATTTTAAACATAATTCTCACATATCTCAGTTATACTGTTTTTGTAATGAACATCCACCTTATCAGTGTTTGTTAAGGGGTGATCCACAAACCCTCAAAAAAAAGTATAAAATAAATATATTATGCTGTAATTTGACAATTCATTACATTCATTGTAATGCTTAATTCAGAACATTAAATACAATGAATAATGTCCATATTCAATTTTTCTGAAGTTTGAAAAATTGTGAAAATGTCAAATACAGTACAACTATTTTAATTTAACATGTCACTGTCCTGCACTAAAAACAGTGAACATGACAAATGACAGTCTCTTTGTAAAGAAGTTCTGACAATTTTCACTACATGCTATTTATCCTAATAGTGATTTAATATTGCCTACTTCTGATCAACAGGGTGAAGGTTGAAGTCTAGGGCTGCTCTGTAAGACACACTTAAACTTGATAAAAATCATTTAAAAATGATAAAAGTGTCCATTTCTGCCTGTTTATCTATTTTTCTACAGTAAAATCACTTCTTCTTCGCCATCATTTTGATATGTCTATTTTGAGTGAGACTAAAAAGCCCTTAGTGACGAAAATACGGCTGCAAAAAGAAGTCAGAAATATTTAAATATAAAAATTTTCAAAATAGAAAAGGCTTTCGAATGACTGACACATTTACCACTTTTATAAATCCACACACTTTAGTGAGGAAACAGGCATCAGTTCCTAGCTTTAAATTTAATTAAAATGTGAAAATAAAAGCAAAATATATAAACATTATATATAAACATTATATATATAATATGTAATATATAATATATATATGCATAATATATAATTTATTATTTCAAAGAATAATAATATATTTGTCTTTATTTAGACATTAAAGCAAAATTAGTTATTATCTTTTTTTTATGAAAATAGCAACCCTAAAGTGGAAAAAGGCTAAAATGACTTTTTTTTAGATTTGGATGAAAGTATTTATCTGACTTAAACTGCTTGCTACTGCATTAAGTGCTTGTTCATACAGGTACTTACTTACAGAGAGATAAAGCGGACTACACCAAAGCCTCTGAACGTATTAGTGACAATAATGACATTCCTGACCATGAGTAAGATTCAAATTCAAAACGTTTCGAAGATTCGAAGGGACCTAGGAGATCCATACATAGTCCTTTGACAGAAATGCATTTATATGTTAATAATGTAAATAAATCAGCTTTATATAATCAATCATCACATTGTTCCAAAAAATCACTGTTCTTGTACATTACGGCTTGCTATAGCAAAGCATGCACTATAAAACAAGCTTAAAATTCCAGCATAATAAATAATGGTCCATGCCAGAAGATGAACTTTGACATGTCATGGTGTTTAATATTATCAAATGACAATGTTTCATTACATGACATGCTTATAGCAAGCCATATGACATCATGAAGCATTCATATGGGTTTAATATACAGCACATAGTCCAATAAAATACGTTAAACATTTCTGACCGTTATGACTAGAAGTATGTGTTTATGAAACTGAAGAGCATGCATTTTAGCTTTAAATGTACACATTTATCTGTACATTGCTCTCAGGTGTCATGTTTTTGAGCGCTTCATCACAATGATTTAAGAACTAGCACAGACACCCCTACTCAAAATGCATGTAGTCAAGCAGTGGAAAACAGTAAAGGGAAAATAAAGGCAAATTAAAGGAGGGACAGAGTGGTCGAGGGAGAAAAAAAGATAAAATAGGGTAGGAAAAAGGGCATACTTTTCGCAATGGAGATTCAGCTGACCGGACTTTCTTGGGAGATATCTGTGAAGAGAGCAAGAGAATTAATGTCTTGTTGACCCCTCTTCAGAGATATCTCCAACGACCCCGCACTAGGCTAAAACTGTCAATGCATTTTCATAAGACTGCAATCGTACAAGCCAGTTTTGTAGCCTTCCTCAGTCCTGACCCTTTTCCTTACATCCTGTGCCTCAGTGACTCACCTTTCCTAATTTACACATATTTATATACCTTAAAATGCAACATTTACAACTTATGGTCATGCACTACAGCTTTAGCATGACGTCCTAATCTCCAAAAGCCACACCAATTCACTCACTGTCCTACATTATGGCATGTTCCTAGTACTTGCTTTGATAAGGAAGCTTTAAAGTAGAGGTGCACAAATCTGGTCCTGAAGGCCCAGTGTTCAGCACAGCTTCTTGATTTACCTGCTCAAACACACCTGCTTCATCTGTTATTTGCCAGGTTTGTACACACAGGCCATCCTGGATTTTGGCACCTCTGCTTTAAAGGAATTCTAGTGTTTTTCAATCAATCTGCTGCATCTGTAGCATATGGTTATTTACCAGAGACAGTATGTTTAGTATATTTATACACTTATATATGGACAGTTGCTGTGTTCCATCAGAACAGTTCTGGTGAGACATTCTGTCATATCTTTTATCCTAACACATGCAGTGCTGCAGTGTGATGGTTTAAAACAGCTCATTTCAATGGCTTAATTATAAGTGTGTTCTCATCTACATACAGAGAAACACTCAAAACTATAGTTGATGGTAATTGATGGTACAATATAGATGTTGCAGATAGAAATTAAGTTGTTTATGACCCTCTTGGTTAACAGTCGCTATGCCTTCCTTTTCATACTCCTCTTTTTATCAAGAAAAAAGTGCTGTTTGTTTGTACGCAGCAGCCGTAAAGTTAATAATTCAAGACTAGCAGCCAGAAAACTAAGCACATCTCTTTTTTTCTGTTTCTTTTGCTGAAAGTTTCAATGTTTTGAGCTGTTTTCTTACAGTCCCTGAGGACAGCTTACAGACCTTGCACGCTATGTTTAATAAAACGTCCCTTTTATTTCTCTGTTAGTCAGAAGCAATAAAGAGAAATATTAAATGGTGTCATAAAAAAATTGTTGTTGTGGGAAATTCATTCAAACGCTGAAATAAAGCAATCCTTCACAAGGCTCGTGTGTCTGTAGAGTTGCCATTTGAATAGTGACAGTAACACACACAGAGTGTACAGGCACAGGACAAAGAGCAAAGCTACAAAACAGATGCAGAGACAGGGCAACATGGACAGCAGAACAAGGCAGGACAGGGAGGCTACACTGGCAACTGGCTATCGATGGGAACACAGTGGACCGGGTACCCCCTATGCAAAAATGCTGTACATTAACAAACACTGAACAAACGTTGTGACAATACAATAAAAATATGGGCACTCTTATAGATTAAACATAACCAGGACTCTCTCTGTAGGAATTAAACATTTGCAACAAAATATGTTCAATACAATGAAGCAATAGTCAGATAATACAAGGTAAAGGATGTAGGCTTCATCACTGATTACTGAGGTATGGAAAAACTCAGTCTACAGTCTGTCTGAAAAGGGAAAATGGAGGCAGAACGTGAACCAAAAATACTCAGTTTTAATATAACACTCTAACAATTTAACACTGGATCTGAATGACCACTGCAGGTGTGAACTCACTAACAGCCGAGTACGTCTATGTACTTTAAAGGGTTTTACTACTAACAAACTGAAAACATGTCTGTATTCAAAGGCAAAAAAATCTCAGGGCGTGGTTCATGTCCAAAATTATTTTCTTTAGCTGAAACAACTGCAGTGGTGAAATGTCCAGTAGAAGTCAATAGACACTCAAATAGATTTAATTAATATATTCTGCCCTAAACCTGTTCAAACTGCATCTAGCTCCTCAGTGAGAGCAGCAGACTTGTCAGTGTGATTTGAATCTCTTATTGTCTTACAGTTAGATAACACCAGGAAACAGGCCCTGTTGTTTAAAAAGGCTTCCCACAGTGCCTGGCTATGAGTTAACATTCTGTTCATTTTCATAGCTCACGGTAAGTTATACTATGTTCTAATCCACCTTTACAAGTCTGCAACACCTTAAAGAAAAGCTGGATGTGGAATGAGCAGGTTTAAGGGTGTTTAGAATAAATAGAAATATACAGAGGGAATCGTTAAGTTAAGATTTGTATTTTAAGATAATTAGCAGTGTAAAAAAAAGATAAATACAAAAAGTGTAACTGACAAAAAAATGTCCTTTCACATTTCTGCATCCATTTAACATGATACCTAGGCAGAGGCAGCAAGTCACTCAGGAGAGTAAAGGAAAGCAAATGAGGAGTAATACACAGTGAAACACAGAGTGTGACTGTTCTGTACCTTCATTGGTGCTAGCTGGATTGGGGTGATGTAGGAGGGGTCCACCATGGGTTTGGGCCGATTGGCCGTGTCTGCCAGCAAACTCTGCCATTGCTGGGGCAGTCCAGTGAACTTCTGCTCGCGTGGGTCGAACCCAGTGTGCACACGATGCTCGAAGTTCGAGGGGGCCGAGATCTCCAGCCTCTTCTTCTTCTTTCCAAACATGTTGGAGAAGCTGGACAAACCTGAAATCACATAAAAAATAGAAAGTACGACACAAAAGTGTAAGTATTGCTGCATGCTTACTGCATGTAATCCCTCCAACATAATGCTTCCAAGTTATTTAGATGCACCGAGCTTGTACTTTCTCTCATTGGTTGTTTTATCAGAAACACTTTCTATGTATGTGCACTCATGCAGGTTTACAATTACTAATTGTAGGTGTTACTGCACAGTTTACAAGAATCCCTTTTCCCAGGAATGACCTTGGTAGTGTCATGTTGATTTTGTTGTGCTGCTACAAGTTTATCAGGCATTACTTGGGTATTTAAACACTGTATACACATACTGTACTCTCAGCTTATCAGTGACAAACCGTACACAAACTAACAGGCAACTACCATGTCGATGTCACTACTGTGCTGAGAAAGATCCACCACCCAGAAAATATCTGGTCAGCAGTGGTCCAGTGGTGCCTTCCTACTGATGGACAGGGTAGATGGTGGCTAACGAACAGATGGGCACCCAGTCACTAACTATAAACCTACATATTGACAAATTGCAAATACATGGTAAGAATCCATGATGCAATGATCAAAATGTGTTCAAGGTTGATAGACCTAATATACTAGTAGGTCAACATATATGCAGATATACAGTTTGTAAACTAATGCAATAAAAACATCAAATATTAAAAAAACACTAGGCAAAGTACTGAAGGACAGCTGTTTATATGATGGAGTGGATCAGCTGTTGTGGTCAAAGACTGGAACCAATGTTCAAAACCACATGGCCCTATATACACAAGGGTCTCACTTGTAGTTCAACTCCCTTGTATCGCCTGTATAAAGTCTATTGGGTCACTGTGAACACATTCAATCACACACAAAGTGCACTCGGAAATGTGACCTTCTTTAACCCATCACATATGCACACAAAGAGCAAAAAACAGTATGAGAAGTGCCCGTGAAGTAGTGTAGCAGGACGGTACCTTGCTCAAGGGTACCACAATGGTAGCCAGGTCGGGACTTTAACCTGCGACCTTCTGTTCACAAGGACAAGCTCCTAACCACTAGGCCACCACTCCCCAGTCCACAGTCAACCAAATAACAGTCTCAGCCCATTCCATCATTCCATTTCAGTTTAAGTATGAGAGAGTACACAGCAGTGGCAGCCAATTGGACATCCAGCCAAATAAACATCCAATAAAATACACTTATACACCAGTCAGCCATAACATTAACACCATTATTAAGCAGGTCCCCCTCATGCTGCTGAAACAGCTCTGACTGTGGTGCACTGTGTTCTGACACCCGTCTATCAGAGTCAGCATTCACTTTTTGAACTTTTTGATTAGCTCTTCCGTGGGATCGGACCAGACAGGCAAGCCTTGACTCCTCACATTCATCAGTAAGCCTTGGGTGACCATGAATATGAAGGACATTGTCTTTCCTTGGATCATTTTGGTAGGTACTAAGTACTGCATACCTGGAACATTCCACAAATCCTGTGGTTTGGAAGATGCTCTGACTCAGTCATCTCACCATCACAATAAGACTCTTTTCAAAGTGGTTCAGATCCTTAAGCTCACCCATTTTTCCTGCTTCTTTCTATAAGTTTCAAAAAACTGACTGTTCACTTGCTGCCTTATATGTCCCACCCCTGGCAGGTGCTATTGTAATGAAATAACTAGATAATCAATGTTATTCACTTTACCTGTCAGTGGTGTTAATGTTATTGCTGATTGGGGGGAGGAGATAACATTCATCATAATTTCACAGAAATGCAAGATTTAAAAGTGAATATGAATTTTAAATTTCCTATTGGGATGTAGGTTTATTTGCAGATAAAACCTTTTCAGATCAAACAGAATGAGAGCTCTGAAAATTCAAGGGTTTTATCTGTTTGGTAAATTCCCGAAAATACTATTTCCAAATATCCTAGGACTTTAATGTTCAGTGATCAAAAGTATCTCAAGGCCTTGACATTGACCTAGGTCAATGGCCTTGCCTGGTAATGAAAGTATAAGAGCAATGATATTTATGAATGCAATCTATCATATTTTCACATAAATGCAATATTTAAACATGAATATGAAAACAAACAGGTCGTTAGCATGAATAATGTACAAAATACATAATCAGCAGACGGTTTTTATTTTTTAAAGGAAAAGGTTTGAAAATGGCATACTAAGTTGGTGATATAGGGTGTACAGTCTAAGTGGTGCAGCTGATGAAAATGGGGCTAAACAACCAAAATTCATGTTTTACTCATGTCCACAAACCCGGTAATAAGAGGGCTTAGTAGCTTGACAATAAAGTCTAAATCATATTCACGAAAGGTATGTTGTACAGGAGGAATTACTACCAACTAAAATGAAACAATACAACATGGGTTTTCAAAGTTAGAAACAGTTGTTTTTTGATAATGTAATCTAAAGTAATTCAGCTAAGCAAGTTAGCTAAATTATCACCTCAACAAAACAGCAAGCAGTCTAAATAGTCTTAGTAAATATATAGTCTTAATAAAGTTTCAAAATCAATTTACCTCATAGGTAGCATTAGCAGCTAGCTATCTGTCAACTAGAGAACTAGCCTAATCTGCAAAGCAGCAAGCCAAAATAGCCTACAATAGCCATAGAAAAATCCTGAGGATAACTTCAGCAAGACAGTGAAGCAGAGGCACAAACAACCCAGAGAAAGCAAAACAGCTGCATTAAGAATAGAGGTAATACAGATTTTCAGGGGGTGGTAATAAGCAGGGCAGTAGGGGTGTAACAGGCATTGTCCCTATGACTTGAAGGTCACCGGTTGCTCACGTCAGCTGCCCACTGCTCCCACAGAGATGGGTTAAATGCAGAGGTCACATTTCGCTGTGATTCACTGCGGTGTGTTCATGTAATGGGATTAGAAATAAGCCTTTATTTAAGTTTAATAATAAACAGTACCCCCCCCCCCTTCACATTAAAAAAATGTTGCTTTTTATATATATATTTTGGTAATTTTATCAGAATTATACAGCTATAACGTAGTGTGTTTTATATTATATTTTATTATATAACTAACTATAAACATTCCACTACTATGAATGTAGATGGTGCTGTTTTGTGTTAGTGGGTTGCCTGGGAGTCAGCTCGAGCTCCGTTCAATATTAAACTGCGCTAGCTCTGAGCCAAATACAACTCTGCTGTGTCTTTTTTATTGTCACCCACAGTCACCCACAGTGCTACCCAGCCTGTGGAGTTTGATACCGGCCTGGACAACCCCTAATCCAGAGCCGGTAACAATCACAATGACTAACATTTGAATAATCACTCACGTAATCTAATCATGCAGAAAATTGGTGCTCTGACAATATTTATAGCACTAAAGCCTCAGGTCAGAAACAAAAATGAACTTTTTGGCAAAAAAGAGGTCTGTGTGAAAAATGGTCAATTTAAAGAAAATATTTAAAAATTTAAAAATACAAATCTATTATTTTCCTCAAATTACTCAGCCCTTATTTGAAGCATTTAAAATAATAAACAGACTTTGACTTTTCTACTAGGATGTGGGTTTATTTGCAGATAAAACCTTTTCACACCAAACAGAATGAGAGCTCTGAGAATTCAAGGGCTCTATCTGTGTTTGGTCGATTCCAGTAAAGACTATTTCCTCAGTGATCAAAAGTATCTCAAGGCCTTGACATTGACCTTGGTTGGATATAAAAGTATAAGACCAATGATATTTAGAAAGTGAAATGTTAGACTCGCAATATCTCAAAACTGCACCACAAATACTTTAACTGAAAGAAAAAAGCAAAGTTTCACTAATCACCATCTATCACAAACCATGCTGATATATATACATAGTGAGGATTTCATTCTTGGCTGATATATGTATTTATTTTAATGCAACAAAAATAACAAAACAAAATGCATAAATTTAATCTTGCCTGTTTCATAGCAACAGAACATTATTTTCAGTTGCAGTGTGAATCTATTTATTACTATGAAAATACATTATCCTATCCTGATATAGATCAGAGGCCTTTGGAAATGAAGAGGACTGACCACTCCTCGACCTCTTTGTGCTTTCATTGCTGAATAGATCTCAGTGTGTTAGGATCATCCCCTATGTTTTGTTTGTCACTGTCATTCAATAAAACAATGCCGTCCTTCAGCTCGGACACACCGGGCCCTGCACTGTGCCAGGCTGACCTACACACTGCCAGCTGTGCTGCCAGCACACGCACACAGACAAAATGACAGCTCTTGTATTTGAGAGAGCATGCGAGAGAAAGTCAGCTCTGAAAAAACTAGAATAGTGTTTTTTTATAGGTGTGTTCTAGTGAAGGCCAGACCCTAGCAACGTTTGACTCTTATACAAATGTTTTTTTTCCCAAAATTGTTCTTTTTAAAAATACTTCAAATGTGTTGTCATGGTGATCGCCAGACGTAGAAAGCAACACCACCTTTTCTCATTACAGGAACTAAGTGTGATAAAAGTGTTTTACCTGTAACTGTACTTAACTTCCAATAAAGCAATTTAACTACTCAAATATCATTTTTAACAACCATTTCAGACAAATGTGAGTAAACCAGTTAGTCTGGTTAGTTTTTAAAGACTGATAGTCGAAGAAAAAAACTTATAAAGAGGAATTGTGTTCCTTTACTACATTCTAAATATGAATGGTGGCTATTTCCATCCATCCATTTTCTAAACTGCTTATTCTATTTTGGGTCACCAGAAAGCTGGAGCCACTCCCTGCAGACTACGGGCTCAAGGTGAGGTTCACCCAGGACAGGAGGCCAACCCATCCCAGGGCAACACAGAGAAAGACAACCATTCACACACACACACACACTCACTCCTAAGGGCAATTTAGAGTAACCAGTCAACCTATTGCAAGCCTTTGGACTGGTAGCTATTTATTGACACTAAATGTTGGTGCGCATAATGTATAATAATAATAATATAGTAATAATAATACGTTAAATTTATATAGTGCCAAGTTACAGAAAATTTGTAATTAGTTACTAATACGTCTTAATTAGCAACTAATTAATTAGTTACAAGTTACAATGTAAACTAAGAATACAATTTACATAGTTTAACACTAGGATTGCCAAGATTTTAGCTTCTCTCAACCACCACCCCATGGCCCACCCACAAGCCTGCCCCCTTCTCATGTGCCATGAATGCTTTTGTCATAAGTAATACCTGTACCTACTATGATCAGTCTCAGGACTTTTTTCTCATGTCATGCCAAGCCAATAAAAATATTTTCAGATAGTGTCTGCAGATTAAAGTATTAGGTTTAATATATTAGCAGATTTAATATTTAAGTTTTTTTTTCAATAAATAACCTTTACTCTTACTTCTTTAATTAACACTTTTGCTTGTACTTAAGCAAAAAAATTTTTTAGATGTTTTCAGCACTTTTTCCATTCTTGGTGACAGCAGCCACATAATGAAGATCTTTGGCAGTCATTTTTATTTGATTAAGGTGAAAAAATGCACAGGGGTGCAAGAATATTCTGATTTTGAGTTCACTCTGTATTTGAAGAGCGTATTATAATATATAATTTGACAGTGTGTCATTTATACACACACACACACACACATTGTGTGCATTAACATTTTAAGCTATAGTAGCTCTTCTGTGGGATCGGACTAGATGGAATAACCATGTGCATCAATGAGCCTCTGGTGCCCATGACCAGTTGTCCTTCCTAAGACCTGCTGTATCGGGGATGCTCTGACTCATTTAGCCATTACAAACTGGCCCTTGTCAAAGTGGCTCAGATATGTTCACCAATTTTCCTGAATCCAACACAGCACCTTTAAGAACTGACTGTTCACTTGTGGCCTAATATATCCCACACTCTGACAGGTGCCAGTGTAAGAAGATAATGAGATAATCTATGTTATTCGGTTGACCGGTTAGTGGTTTTCATGTGGCTGATCTTTGTGTAGATGCCCTTTACATTGTGTAAACATTTTATGATTAATTAACTAGTAAAAAAGTTAAAAAATAATACTGTTAAAAATAATACTGAATAAAACCATGTTACATAAATGTTCATTTTTAATGTTTATTCCATCTGCAATGAAAAGTTATTTTAGAAACACAAGGTTTTGTTATGACACCAGTAACAGAGCAACAGTGCTGATGATGGCAAAATGACTACACCAGCAATTTGCTCAGGAAAAGTGCTATTTATAACATATCTTCCGATTTCCCACATACCCTTAAATCTATGCCTGAATTAATAAATCATTGAATGATTAGTTATAATATAAATCACCACTGAGATCCACTGTCCACTCACCAGCTTTAAGTGCACAACAAACATTTACATGGACTCCTGAATCGAGCCCCTCAGGCACATCTGAGAAGCATCCGAGACTCAACCTGTGTGTTGAAAAGCAGCAGTGTGTTTTTGCATGAATGAAGTGGTCTGTCTCCCAGCAACACCTGAGAGAGTTGACTGAGTGGACGGCTCCCAGCAAGAGACAAAGTGAATAATAACATAGCGGCTCATAGACTTGATTAATGGAGTCTTTCTCACTCAATTTGCTCATTCTAGCTCCAGGGGAGTCGTTGGGCATGATTTAGTGGTAGAGAACAGGGTGCCAAGGAAGCACAGGGTTTCTAAAGAGGAACATGCTTCAAGACAAATATACAGCAGAGGTGGTGAATGGACTGGTCAATCAGAGGATTTCCCAAATAGAGGCCTGTATTAGGACTGCCTGATTTGGAAAAAATACCATATTGTGACAATACTATTACGTATAGTGACTGAGGCATGCCTTTCAATAAGTTAGAACATCCTGGTGAACTTGTGATGTGACATGACTATATTACATTTGCTGGATCACATGATAATACACATAGACCCACATCAGGCCAAGACTGGCCTGTATGCAGCATTACAGTTGTACTGTACTGCAGCCTTCTGCAATATCAGTACTGCAAATGTCAACACTTTGAAAACTAATGACAAAATGCAACAGTCCCACCTTATACAAAATGCAAGCACATATATTTAATGCAAACACATACATTCATTTCATGGCTTACATATGTAGCATCGACTCAGAAGAACAGCCGATCGTGCACAGCGCTGCATTCCCCACACCTTTATCAGCTCCCTTATCTGTTTTCTGCTGACTTGTCAATCACCTCACCTCATCTCCTACGCAATGCGGGCATGCCAACAGCCCTTTCTTCTCTTGGGCTCATGCCCACTATCTCCTGATCGTTAGCTGAATATGCTGCCAAGATGCTCTGTTGCTGCTTCAATATCTGTCCACCAAACGTGCCCTTTTGAAAGATGGACTGTAGCCAATAAACACTAGGATACAAAATAAGAATAAAAAAGAAAGAAATACAAAAAATAAACCTTTGAACAGTAACGCCTGACATCATAAACACAGCATACTACACAGAGACTTTGAAGTGACTTTAATCCAAAGTTACAGAGTAGATTATTAGCTAAGGCTGCCCCCTCCCACTGTGCCCATTACTTAATGAAAGGACCCTGAAGGAGTATCACCTGGCCTGTTGATCATTAGGATTCTTCAGTCTTAACCTGTTGTAAGATAGCCATGCTTGGCCCACATGATCTATAACAGTGGACAGCAGGAATCAAAGGAATGATTCACAAGGAACTCAAACTTAAACATTATTCCCAAACCCAAAAAACATATGTTGTCCAAAGCATTTTAGTATATGATATCACAATTCTCCCTGTAGCCACTTAGAAATGTAGCTGTTGATCTGCGCTGGTTGAATATGTCCAGTACAGAACATGCCCAGCCTGATTGTATAACAGTTCAGACATAACAGTTTTTATCTTTTGTTTGGTATGTGAAACCAGGCATAAAATTTATATACATATACATTTTATATATGTGCAGTTCAACAGCTGTATTTCTACAGGTTTTTCAATATTTCTCCTCATTGTAAGCCAGGTATTATTTGTAGTTATATAAACACACCCCACAAAAATTATTTTAAACATTTTGCTAAGACTTTTTCACAGTATTGCATACTACATACATGTTTTGGATATGGGAAATGTATATACATGTATTTCTCTTTCTCTTGAGTCTGACTGAGTCGTCATCATTAGCTCAGAGCCCTGATGCTGGAACCCTCTGTCCAGACAAGCACTCCTTTGAGATGTGCTATAGGAGCCTTGGTGACATAACTCATGACATCAGAGTCAAATCGTGACATGGCGTCTCAACAAAGACAAACTTTATAACTTGACAGTGAAGCACTGCTGGACTCTGACAATGCATGTCCAGATTAGACGTGCACGTAATGTGCTGGGATTTGTACTGCTTGTGCTGCAGCTTCGCAAACGCTCCACGCTTAAGGGATTGGGTGGGATTATGGGCAGAAGGATGAGAGTGAAGGGGCTGTCTGCAGTCATACTCCAAATGAAACCTATGACCTAGATGAGTAGGGAAGTCTTGGGAATGGGATTACACAGACTAGAGAGGGCTTAAGGCATCCTGGGCCAACAGTTAAGAGGGGGAAAAGAAATGTGAGTGAGCTGAGAGAGTGCAGCTTTGGCCTTTTTTCTGCACTGGCATGGAAAAATCATGCAAACGAACATACACACATCACTGAATCTAATTGCATACATTACTTCAATTTGCAGGCTTTTAGGCAGAAAAGCGCTCTAGCTGTCATGCGTTTAACTGAGGATGTTTGACTAGTTTTTTGAGTGAAATGGCCCTGGAGGATTCCCTCATTGAATGAGCAGACTGAAATTTATTTTGAAGTTTTTTGGATTTTTGTTTTTTTCTAAGTTGATGCACTGGACAGTCAAAAAGATTTTGACAGCAAGTGACATAAAAAAATAACTCTTATCCAAGCTTATCCAAAGATGATTTTGTGAGTTTACTCCTACTGCCAGGATGTCACACTGTAAAAAAAGAAAATCCTTAGGAATTTAGACAGGGGCTATGTCTTACCAAAATAGTTGTATTCATCCTTTAGCACCTAAACTCCAACTGTTTATACTTTAACGTATTGGCTACTGTTACATAATCACCTTCTACACTTTTGTTTCACTTTTATGGGTCCTGGGTTCATCTGCTTTTTGTCAATGTTTTCTTTCCTCCTTAGAAGCATCATGTTTTTTAATATGTACTTTTGAAGCCATGTGTATATGTAAATATGGCTGTATGAATGTGATTGTAATTGCTACCTGATAAGTGCTACAAAAAAATTAAACAGTCACCTGTAATTCACCAATAAATATATACTTAAAAATTACAGCAGTAAATTAGACTGAAATACCAATTTGTCAGGCAAATTTACAATACAGGTGTTTTTGTTTGAAAATGACTGACTGTGGCTGCACAATTTATTAGCAATTGTCAACCCTATAGTTTTCCAAAACTCATTAGTCAGTTCCAGCTGGTGTGGGTTTCCTCTTCTTCAGCGATGCTCACAAAAGCGATTACTGCTTAATAGCACCTCTTTGTGGAGAATGTACAGAGTGAAACATGCTTTATAATGACCCACACCATCATGACCCACAAATTCCCTGTTTATCATTTAGTCGATTAATTGGATATACATATATAAATATGATATGATTTTAATGAAGTAAAATTAACAGCCCTAGTGCTTTTCCTGCTTTAACACAGCCACTCCATCTCTCCAGGAATTTGTTAATAAGCTACTTATAGAGCCGGTAGGTTAGTAGCAGGGAAAGCACTTACGGTGCTTTCACACCTATAGCCTGTAGCAGTTTTTGTTACGGTGCACTTTTTGTGACGGGGTGTGTTCACAATGACAAATAATCACTTTTATTTATATATTAGATGAAATGACATCCTGTCCTTTCATTCAACATAAAACACACTATGTAAAGTTCCGTCTGGTGTAATTTTAATAGATGAAAACAGAAAACCAATCAAATCAAGTTACTTTGGCGGTATAAGCTCATTCATTTAATATCGAGTAACAGCGCGGTCTGAGTCTATGCATGTATTCATCCAAGTGTAAAATTAAATCATCTGATTTTGTGATGCTGTGACAATGACTCAGGACACACTGATGATATAACGACCCATCATATGATGGTTTATATATGATCATATGTGTTCATAATCATTTTTATCATCAGGGATATGTTACAATACCATGTGCCATTATTCAGCATGCAAAACTTCAACACTTCAAATTATTCTGAAAATATTTCAGACATACAAACATGCTGAACTCTGTCTCCCTCTAATCTAAACAGTTCACAACTGTGATACAGCATCATATCAGTTATGTAACTGACTTCATTAATAACTTCATTAACATTCATTAATCAACCTCTGTAATACAACAGTGGGTATAAAAACACACTTTAATGTCCATGTATTTATCAAACAAAATACCAGCCATTAAATATGATATCAGCTGCTTGTATATTTAACTCTGCCACTCCAAGGAACAGAAACAAGTGTCTAACTGATTTTTGTGTGTTACAACACCTCCTTGCACTCACTTTGCCTTTGACGCTCATGTTAGTTCCAATATCAGTCTTGCACAGATGTCTGATTAACACAGATCGGTGTAGAGTTACACACAGAGCTGAAAGAAAGAAAGCCACACGACTTGAATAAAATCGCACTTCATTAAATGCAACTTTAACTTTAACTAAATACCTTTAAATCAAGCAGAACTCTTTTGCAGTGCCAACCGGACAACAAACAACAGAGCTCAATACCAGACTCATCGCCTGGACATCTGGCAACCCTAATTCAATACAGTAAAAGGGTTTTATTAGGTTTAACAATAGAAATAAATATCCTAGACATACTAAACTAGGTAGCAAGCTATGATAAAACAAACAGGCTTCATAATTACTGTTATAAATCCAGGCCCCAGTTACAACCCAGATGGATCTTACATTATCACAGATCACCTGTTTAGTTCACCTCACCTTTAAACAACTTTGACAGACTTGAACAAAATGGAGCTGGTTCTGTCTGCTAGGACATGAAAGGGACATGAAAGATCCTGACTGTATACAGATTGCACTTCTTGTCTTGTCTGTTCATGGACATAAAGACTATAAAATGACTACTTGTCAATGTGAACACACCCCATCACACAAAGTGCACTACAGTGAAATGTGACTGAATTTAAACCACCTACATGTGGAGCAGTGGGCAGCTATCAACAGCACCCAGGAAGCAGTGTAGTGGGACGATAACTTGCTTAAGGGTTCCTCAGTGATACCTAGGCTGGGACTTGAACCTGTAACCCTCCAATCACATGGGCAAGTCTCTAACTATTAGGCTACCACTGCTCAACCAGTATAATCAGAAAACTAACGAGCCTCTCTGTTTAAACTATAGTTGTTTAAAAACAATCTAAAAACATCTTTTTGATCATAATTAGCAAATAGAATAAATCACATACTGTTCAAAATCAAGGTCCAGATGTGCTGTAAGCAAATTATTCATCCCCCTTCTCCATGGATGGGAACACGTCACCCGACCTGCATCAAATCTTTGTCTTTATATTATAATATTTGAAAAAAAACGGTGATATTCAAATTGATCATTATCACGGTGAATCATTAGCAGTGTGGGCCCTCTGAGAGTTCTTTAATGTTTAAGGGTATAACGTCCATGTCCAGCATCAGCAACTGCCAGCAGTCATGTGGCCTGGGTTGTGGCAGTAAAGGTGAAGCCATGCACAGAACCTTAAGTCCTGTTTGTCCCAAAACCATCTGTCGCCATCTGAGAGACGGCAGGCGTTTCCCGCTCAAAACAGCGCAGTGGCAGTGTGGGACGAAATGAGCCTGGCCCTTCCCCAGCAGCCCTGCTACCAGCACAGGCCCTTGCGGCTATTTTAGGCCCCTGTACACATGTGCTGATAATTCACAGGCTTCCCGGCTGCACCGTACAAGACCATTCCATTCCCTATTCATCCTCTACAGCAAAAGGGCTTAGTGGGGCAGTTGGTACACACAGCACTATTAACTGACTTATGACAAGCACGCAGCACCTGTAAGCTACGCTTTGCAACAGTTAACAGAATTAAACTAAGGTTACGCTCACATTACAATTTTTACAAAGATGTGATTTTTCATAAACACAAAAAACTTCATACCTTGACAGTATTTACTATGTGGCAATGTAAGTATAATGTTAAAGGTGAAACCAGAATTCAAGAGCTTTTTTACATCACACTTCACTGTGAATAAACATATCAGTGTTTTCATTATCCAGCAGAGGCAGAGTGTGACCAACGGCTAACAACAGCAGTCTGTGATAAAAATGTGTGCGTGTGGGTTCATTCACGACATTTTTCTTTTAACACTTATGACAGATATGGGTCATTACAAACACTAATATGAACCATAAAGGCAGAAAGACTGAAGTATGTAATATAAACATAGCTTAGACGAGGCAAAAATTAGGAAAAAAATGCATTTCTCAGTCCTCTTAAGCCACAGTCCTGTGATGCTAAATGGTGATAAATGCACATCAATTGTCACATGACGACCCTAAACCACTGGAGTTTTTGACCTTGGTGTATGCCCTCTCGCACACCAGCCAGCTCACCTCACACTAAGAGAAAAAACTGGTACTGTCCTAAATTTTATTCCCCCAAGGTACAAACACTATAAGCCCTTAAATTCATTTTCCTTAAGGTCAAGCTCGATACCCTAAATACGTTTAAACTATCCCAAAATACGACACAATTATATTTTCCCTGAGTATTGGGGATGCACCTTGGTGAGGGTATCACCCAGTTGGAGGGTCTCATTTTTTCTGGACCAAAGCAGAAAGACGCTCTGTACCTGAACAGTTTAAACTGAGTCTGACCCAACCAGGTGGCCATCTAAACAGCATGGTTGCCAAAACAGCAAATACAAAAACTGTTTATGGTGTTGTCTGCACCTTCACTCCATGACTTTAATTAACCAAAAAATTACAATTATATTCATGCCAAGTTACACTCTTAAAAATAAAGTTGGTAAGTGGTTATCTGGAGAGTTGCCATTAAATAATCACTTTTGTTTGAGCGATTTTTAATTTTTTGAAAGAACCATTCATGGAAAAATTCCTCAGGGAGCCCAAAGTGGTTCTTCAATGGCCTCACTCCAAAGAACCTTTGACAAAACCTGTATTTTTTGAGTATATGAGGTTTTCGCATGACTGCTACAGCCTGCTATCCCACCGCATATGGGCTTACCTAATATCAGATCCATTGTTCCTCCTAAAACGAAAGACTGATCGCCACAGTCGCCACAGTATCAACTTCCATAGAAAAGTCATCCGGTGCATGCATAGAGAGAGTCGCATTCCCGGGCCCTTCCTCAATGGAGGTGTGGTAGAAGCCTCGCCCTGGGCTGCTCACCCATGCACACGCTGATAGCGCCCAATGAGAGATTGGGCAAAAAAAAAGTGCTGACGGCAGCATCCTGCTGCAGACAGGCTAAGCCCGGAGCGCCGGCACACAGAGCAGTCTCGACTCTCTCCAGCCCGTACCATCGCCCTGCTGCAGCCTCCTGCTCCTCTCACCCGCTATTCCACTTTCTCTCATGCTCCAGGGCACCGCGGCACCTTGTGTGTGTTTACACACACGATCACGCACACAATATCCGGTTCGTGAGACAGCAAGACAGCACGGGCCCCAGTGCCCTCTTTTACTGTGTGTGTGTGTGTGTGTGTGTGTGTGTGGGTCAGAGAGAATGGAGAGAGTAGAGTAGGGAGGGAGCGAGAGAGACAGAGAAAGAGATAGAGAGGGAGCAAGAGAAAAACAGCTGTTATAGTCATTTAACACAGAGTATCACAGTCCACAATGTAACACACTGTCTCCACTCCACATTGTAGCTGTCACACACAAACCAAACACATGCTGAAGATTAGGGCTTTAATTATTGATCACATTTATAATTTAATTTAAAATTATATATATTTCATTTTTAAGCCAAACAAAAAATGGTTGACATTGGACAAAGATAAACAAGAAAGGCTTATCTTCCCCCAAACATTATTTGCTAATTATTGCTAATTAATGCTAATTTCTGCTAGCACCCTTATGAGCTTCTAGTAGTGTGTTAGCATTACGCTAAAGGCATTACACAATAATACTTAAGATTAAACCCTATTGTTTAAAAAATAAATAAATAATAGCAGTACTGTAATTCCTACCAATAAGTACAGAAATCAACTGGCCTTCTCTGAAGTTCGGATTCTGTATTCACATTCGAGTTTGGACTAGAAGGCCCTGGGGATTCATGCTGTTTTAAAATTAGATGTAAAATACAAGAATGTACAGTGGACTGTAACTATGACAATAACGTCTTGATCTATGCAGGTGACTGTTAATTGTATTATACCTTTAATCTCTGAAGATACATTTTAGCTTCATGTACAGCTCTGCTCATCATTCTTGTTATATTATTAATTGATTCCAATTTATTTTTGAACATGAATCCAAACTTTTGATCAAAAATGTACAAACCATGTCAAAATATGACATTTTGAGTAATGCAATAAAAATTAACATTTTGTAAATACACTTAAACTTTTATTTAAATGGAAAAGTATGAAAATCCATTTAAACATTTTGGCTGACCAACCATTTTTTAACAGGTGACTTATATGGCTTATATGTGAAGGTACTATCGGCGCAGAGGTGGGCAACATTTCTGTGAAAACATTTGTACTTTTGTCCGTTGAATAAAGTTTAGAGGGAATGAACAAATCACATTCTTGTTTTTATTGCACTTCACAAAATCTCCCAACCTTTTTGTACATGGGGTGTGTACATACAAGCCATGTCAGCATGCGCATATTCAAAAAAACTCACAAGAGACACCTATTACCACATTTGTTTTACTGAGCTCACTTTAAAGGGTCTTCCCAATGAATGAAGACCTTTATAACTGTTGCAGAAGGGGTCAGTGTGTCTCCCATGGCTCCAGAAGCCAGCGGCAGCACAACACCCCTCTCGGTCCACAAGCTATTTTTACAGCCACCCACACAGCCAGTGTCAGCCACAGTAGCATGCTTATTAGGACTGAGGGCTGTGGGGGCATCTGGCCTAGCAGGGCAAATATCAGTCTAGGTCTACATGCTGTGTATCTCCATGTTAGAGACATTCCACATCTACCAGGAACATGAGAACAGCAATCTGAAGCATCCGAAACATTTCTGAGAGGTGCTTTTTATATTTTGAGATACAGGCTGAACCTCTTAAGTTCTCTGTGAGGTTTAGTCATTACAGTAATAACTCTGAGCAGTGGAAGTTCAGAGTTTTTACTTCTATTCATTACACCATATTTGCCAAACCTTAATTATAATTGCATATTTCATTTAATAGAAAGTGGAAGTACATGTTGGATTACATTATATTCGCTCTCATTTGCTATCAACTACTATCAACTGCACTTTGAATGATGAAAAAAAGAAATTGCAACTATGTGAAGGATGCAACGTACAGATTTGTCTTACATAACAGCACTGCACTAGTGGTTGCACTAGCGTTGTAGCTGACTAGCTGACTAAGGCTGCATTTACACCTGGTAAAAGTGACCCAATTTAGATGTTTTGCTTACATGTGGCACAGATTGGGCATATATTATGAATGTGTGAACAGGAAAAAGCACGTTGAGTTGGATATTATTAGATCAGTTTCAGGGCTCATTATGATATGGAAATAAATCCTATATTAATCTAATATCTCCCAACGTGACTGTCATCTAAATAGACAGATCAAATATTCCCAATCATTGAGGCTGCCTTGTCAATAAAAATTGAACTTATTTGCATTTCAACAGCGCATAATGTTACCTTCCCATAAATCCCAAGTCACCATGGTTCCACCAATACACTTATGAACTGAGATTTTCCAGTGAAATACTGTATCCTCATAGGCAATGTCAAATGTTTCTCTCTGCATTTGAAAGTTGCTGACACACTGCTTAAAACAACACAGACCCACCAATCTTGAGTCATTTCCCACATTCAAACCAACAAAGCAGCGATCATTGCCACTTACACCCAAGCTGCAATGTGAGATGTCCCCTTAATTCTCAGCCTTAAAACAGGACCATGCTTCAGAACATGCTTCAGAAAGCAAAAGCTTATATAATTTCAAATCACACAATTGCAGTGCCAGCTGGTTGTTTACATCTATTTTGGCAACCAACCCCTCTTGTACACATGCAGGGGTGTATCAAGTGTTAAGCATGTGTAAACACAGATATTGGATATGGGTCACTTTCAAAAGTAGATGGACACAAGTGGTCAAAAATAAAAGGTAAAGAAAATAATTGGAAACTGGGCATCAAGACGTGCAGTGTAAACATAGCCTAATAAATCCACGTTCTTTGGCAAGCACCAAAAAGATCAGAAGTTCAGTTTATCTGCTAAACACAAACCCAGAGTGCCTCATTGGTGTGAAAATAGTACACAACATGAAACCAATTCCACTACAAGCTTTGTAGGGCCATGCTGAAACTGTGGAGACTGTGGAGGTTTGGAGAATCGCCTGCACTAACACGAAAGTGTTATTTGACCAACTCTAAACCGACCAACCTGTAACACACTCAGCATCTCCACTTGGCTTTGGATACACCATGTCCTTGACAAGGTGCACACAACACTCCAAGCTGCCCTAGTATTAACGCCTATGCGTATTTCATTCACACCTGTACTTAAAGCTGTCTACTTCTGTCCCAGGATGCATGGTAATGCCAGGTGTGAGTGTCTGAGCCTAAGACTAATTTAAATAGAAAAAAAAATCTTCTGCAATGGAGCAATGTATATTTCACATAAAGCCGTGTAACTTTGCACTCAAGAATACTTCTGGTTACTTAATGGTAACCATTTTGAATGCCTGTCAACTAGTAAAAATCGCTATCTGAGTAACATATGTACGCCAACAACTTTTCATATTGAATCCATTCATCCATTTTCTAAACCACTTCTTCCATTTCAGATGTGTGCCAAGCTGGAGCCAATCCCAACCAATTACATACCTAAGACAGGGTTCACCCAGGACAGGAGACCAACCCATCACAGGGCAACACAACCATTCATACACCTATTGTCAATGTAGAGCATCCAGTAAACTTAAAATGCAAGCCTTTGTAGAGTTGGAGATAACTGGAGCCCCGGAGGAAACCCACGCGAACACGAGGAGAGCGTGCAAACTCCACACAGAAAAGCACCTGTGGCCGACTCAGGGAAACAACAGCACTAACCACTGCACCACTATGCCGCCCCTCATATTGAATCATATTCAATTGACAGCACAGTATCTCCTCTCTGACTTTAAACAAACTGTGGTATCGACTGTATCGACTAAAATGTATCACCCTAATACAAAGAGCTAAAAGGGAGACATAATTCTTACTAAATGACACCAGGATATTGTTACTTACTGCTGGCAATAACTGTGACTTATAACAGCTATAACACTATTTCCAGTATGTTAAATAAAGAAAAGTAAAATGCAAGTTGAAGCAAAATAATGTGTTAAAAGCACCTTACAGACCTCATAGTTTAAGGACACAGTGTGATCTCACCACCCTATAAATGCAAGACAGCTGCCATGAAGCCAGGAACTGTGTGAGTTAAATCAGCTGATGTCAATCGCTGACGTCAGTAAATATGCTGTGACAGATGCTGTGAACTACTGATGTCAGTGAACAGAGCCACGTTTGTCCAAAACTGTACAACGAAGTTGCCTTCGTTCCCCTTCATATGACCATTACATTGTACTTCACTGTTGTTGCTGCTGTTTTGTGGAGCTGGCCCTAGAAGCATTTCTTTTTCTGAACCAGTATCTGATTAATTGTTCTCAAACAACACTTCTGTTTATGCTTCATATTTAACCATAATTTTAGTGTGTTTGTCTATTTACTTTAAAGTCATTTTAAAATGAAAATGTTCCAGTTTTTTATATATTTACACATGTATACCTTTTTACAAATACACAAGTTAAGATAAAGTGACAAGAGTCTGACAGGATTTTTAGCAGTGATAATAAAGAAATAAGTTTAAGACAAATCTTATGTTTTGGTATATTTTCAGTGTCAGTTTAGCTGCTTTGCCGCATGAAAAGCCAAGCTTCTGTTTAATCAATCACATAGTGATACAGGTTCATTGTCTTGCAGACATTTTTCATTTCACCTTAAATGGTACAGAAATTGGCATTGTAGTATTCAAACTGGAATGGAAAACGATTTAAAGGTTTTGAACCTAAATTAAAAAGCTAAGCTTTATATATTATAAATTAATATATTAATATTAGAATAATTGAGGCCAGACTGATTGTTTTACTATTTAAAGACAAATTACAAAATTTAAAAAATATATTATGACTTGCATTTATATTTGATTTAAAAGTCTCAAATTGAAATTACAGTCAAATGTCTGATCTTTCACTTACAAAGGGAAAAAACATTGCATTGGTTAACGTTGGTTAGAATCCACACTTTACACAGAATCTTTACACTTGTTTCATTGAGAAATTTTACATGCCACCTTAAATGGTACAGAAAGTAGCAGTGTACTAAAGTGGAATGAAAAATAACAGCTGCAAGTGAGAAATAATTTGAATAATTCACACCTAATTCACAGATACATCATTCACATGTGAAACTAACTGCCACTGCTTAAGCTTAAACATTCACATAATTCAAACTAAATGAATAAATCATCTGAAAGAGTAGTATAATAGTATTTATGGTGCATTTCTTTTTGGTGTCAGTACAGCAAGACAAGGAAAAATCAAATTGCATTTTGGTTTTGTTTTAAATGAAAGGGGCTGTGTCAGAATACAGATGTAAACGTGAAGACAAAGCATTGACTGACTTGTTCGTAGCTTTTCCACTATTAGGAATATAGCAGTAAATGACAGATATATAACAGCTCTAGTTTCTGGTGCTTAAATTCTATATTAGACAAAGGCTATACTTTGCATGCTTAGACCCCAGTCCCATTAAACCAGCACGGAATATTCTTCAAAAATCCACCATGCTTTTAAATAGCCTTTGTCAGGGGCCATATGGTGTTTGTAACACTGCCTAGAGGACAACATCTGCACACAGCTTCTGTAGGTGGAGAGCAGTAATAGCAGCCCTTTCCTCTCCAAAATGGAAAAGAAAGGTGTTTGGTTCACTGCCTTTTGGTAGGACAAAATACTGCTGGTCAAAAAGAGCTGGACATTCCTAGCCAAGCCAGTCCCAACACAAACAAGTGATGCCCTGCGGATAGTCTGAGCCAATGTCAAGCTCTATCAGCTAACGAACCACCCAGACGGGTCAAGTGGTCTCATTCCAGGGTGTGAACAAAAATAGAATAATAGTGGCATGGAATAATACCCGAACTAATAGCTACACTCATGTGGGGTCAGGTAAAAGAACACAGGATAAATTAACCCATGCAAGCTCCACCCATCAATGCACTCTTTCGTAGCTACCATCGCAAGGTTTTCAGAATGTTTATTGCAGAAAATTCCATTTAGTCCAATACTGTTTAGTTGGGTTAAATGAATGTACTGTCATTTTATATTATATTTGTATGTTAAAAGACTGTTGGGATAGATTTGTGCTTCCTATCAACCAAATCAATTTAGCCTCAACATGACTCATGACTCAGCACATACCTAATCTTGACCTTCACTAGTGTGAGGCCTTGTTTGAGCCATAAATATTTAAAACTCAGTCAAAAAACATGCTAAAATGGATTTATGATAGTGCTCATTTCTGCTAGTGCCCCCATGGACTTTCTAATAGGATGTTAAATCTAAAGCCTCATTTATGCTCTTTTTACTTATGAAAATATGTGCCTGTTTTAAACAGTGTGACCGTCACTGCCCACATAATGCCATGCATTGTTTCTTTGACATTAAGCAATGCATTCATTAAGGGGCAGAGTCAAACATCTCAGTCAATCAAAGCTCGTAATAATGTAGAAAGAGGTGAAAGCAGAGACACTCTGGATGATACAGATGTTTAAGTTCCTTTATGCACCTTTTCCCCAAAAAAGTTGGTGTATTTTGGTCTTGCATAAGCTACTGGCTACACTGCCCCCACAACTTCTGTTGGCACTGCTCCATTTTGTCCATATCCATAAGCACAAAAATGGACAAAAACAAATGCAAAGTACAGACCGAAGCCTTCATACATATCCATATCAATATACGTATTTAACATTCAGCATAAATAAGCCTTATGCTAACATTAGAGCACATTATTTAGAGAATATGTTTTGGAAAAAACAAAGAAAAGTTTAAACATGAGCCTGATGAAATAGTGAATAAGGCCTACACTACAACCTTGTACAAAACAAGTTTACAATTAGGGCTTTTTAAACAGCTGTACAAGCCTGTGTGCACAGAAGACTTGGCCTGTTCTTTTAAACGCACACGCATCATTCAGCAGTAAGAATTCAGTGTTATTGAGAGGTGTGCAAGACATTTACAGTCTGTCTGACTGATCCTCTGGAGGACTGCCATGCACTCTTACACACACATATGCATGATTCACACAAACATACAGACACACACACACACATGCACACGTATTTACAAATCTGAACACACACACTTACACACACACATATACACACACACATACACACACATACATTATTCACTCAAACAAGCACACATATACATGCACACATACATTATTCACACACACGCACACACACACGCACACACACACACACACACACACACACACACACACACACACACATTTAGATTAGCTCAGTCCTGTAGCTTTCTGATCTAAAAGTGCTCTCCCTCTCTCTCTCATCCACTCTCCATGAGCCTGGTTCACTCATTGTCTGAGAGTACTTTGCTGGAGTCCTTGAGGACCCTGCCAAAATCCCTCTGCATGAATCATTTAGTATCCCCTGCACACCCCCAGCCCACAGGCACTCTGCATGCGTGGATTAACAGGACACACATTCATATTTATGCAGGAGTTTGTGAACAGGAGTTTCTTTTTAATCATGTTTAGAATATTCTGCATAATCCTGACTGATGCGTTCGCCAAATACGACCCTTGATATTACAAAAGATCACTTACTGAACAATGCATCCGTCTCACATGAGACTGCTGTGCTGTAAGATATTAAATGCATAAATCAATGAACAGACAAAAAAAATCTTCAGAAAACGCATAATAATCGCATTATTAATGTTTGTCTATTTCATAGCACAAATTTAACTTCATACTTAACCCTCAGAGGTCACAGTTATCACTATCGATTATATAAGCATGATTTAATGCAAAAGTATTGTAAATGAGATTCTGACCTTTCAATTCACACTGCACTGTGTATTCTACTCTGGATTTGATGAAAATGTATTGCTTCTATGTCTTGGTTCGTTGAATAAACCTTACCACAATTTTTGCATACAAATAATATAATAATTATAATAGTGTTAGCTGAAATAGCGTAATAACAGCGGTAGCTAAAATACCATAAAAATTATATGTGTGTAGCTAAATTTTAACAATAAAAAATAATAAAAGATAAATGTCTCTTAAAAAATAAAATACAGCAAAATATTGCTGAAAATATCAAAATGACAGTAATAAATTAAGGGTAAGACTTGAGTACTTCATTACTTCACTAGTTTGTTAAAAAAAAAACACTGTATCACACATCACTGTATCACACATTACTAAGCAAGGAAAAAGTTTAATTAATGCAACAACAAATTTACTTTTCCCTCTTTTAAATCTGAGTATGTGTAAATGCTAATAATTTTTACTTTAACCCAATTATAATTTTGCCTCCATACGTCCACTTTAATTTAGTAAATCATGACATTTTACCCATACTGTCACTTACGCATAATTTTGCTGTGTTTTTTCATTCCTCATAATAACTATAGACATAAACAACAAGGTTAAACAATCGCTGTGTTGATGTACAATGATTTAGCACAAAACTGTGATCCCCTCCCGAGCCTGTACAAGTAGGGTTTGGGGCCTTGTGGGGTGGATCTGGTTGTAGCACAGTTGTGCTGTGGAATAAATGGTCACTGACACTCCTGTAGTAATAAGGTGACTTCATAGCTGTTGTTTCTGTTCTAAAACCTGACGAGGTGAGTCATGTTGTAAAAATACTCAACATACACATGACTGCAAACAGAAATGTCTAATTTAAAGCTATTATTACATTGCTTGGCAGTGTAATTGCTTATAATTATTATCAATATGGGGTGAGCTGAAGAGGAGAGCGCACGAGAGAGGGCATAGGAACCTGGATGATCTGGAGATATTGGGTAAGGAGAAACGGTCTCAGATGCCCTGCTCTGTATTCGCCGACCTTATGTACAGAAGAAGACTAAGCGCTGTTTTACAGACAAAGAGAGTTATGTAATTAAATACAGGAGTGGCACATGTTTTTATTTAAAATAATTTTTTGATGGTTTAAGGTTGTATTGTTTCTAATTTTCTCAGTGTGAGAGGAAGCTTCTTCCCCAAAAGCATTAACCCTTACCAACCATTTTTATAAGGGGTGCCAATAACTGTGGTGGGCACTGTATGTGTTAAACAATTTCTTTATAGGTTAAATTATTTTGGGTTTTTCTGTGCATATTTTCATCTGGTAGTTTTAAATAGAACAAGCTACGTCCACTACATTCATACAGTCTAAGGTGCTGACCATGTCATTAGGAGATCAATCCCCAATTATGCCACATCCATTCTTAGCCAGAGTCCAAAGAGAATGTAACTGGTTTTGCTTTCCATTAGTGAGTAAAATGGCCCTTTCTCTACCTATTAACTCATTGTCATGCTAGCCAACACAGCCTTCTTGTTAGACGAGGGAACAGAATCAGGAGTCAGCTTTCCAAATGGCAATTCAAGTGACTTAGAGGTAGCTCATGTGGCGCTTCATCCTTCAAGTGTTGGCAGTGCTCAATAACTGGGGAAGTCCTAGGTAGTGGGTTAAAATGGATATAATTAAAATTGAGGAGAAAATAAAGAAATAAGTAAATAAACAAACAAACAAATAAACAAATGTTAAGTGGGAAATTTGCAATAAATCTGAACATTCCACAGGTTCATTTGGGATGAGAAAAAACTGCAGCCAGATAGAGCCCAGTGCAGCTTTTCCAGTTTCCAGTAGAACCCATAGAAGGTTCTGAAAGAGCAGCTTTCAGCAGAATCAGTTCAAAAGAATCAGAACTGACCTGAGAATTAAAAAACATTTAAATTAGAATACAACTCTAAAATTAGTGTTCTTCTTTGACTGAACACCACAAGCATGTTTTTGTGTTCAGTAACAAGGAAATGTGGATATCTATTTCTTTATTACATTTAGAATTCAGATAAAATATCACAATTACAATTACATCTTTGCTAATGTGCACACCAGACTCACTGTAATATGTGCATATTTTACAATTCATAATTGGAGGCCCCCTCACTGTGCATGCCCTGCAGGACTCTCCCCTATGCCAGTGTTTATGTGTAGGTTCTAAAGCTTCCTAAAAGCCCATGAAGCATATCTTGTTGTGCAGAGTTGGAATGGTACAGTATGAAGAAGGAAGAGAGGTTGTGGAGTGCCTGCAGTGCTGAAAATAACTTCAAAAGACCCTGAGGTGTGGATACATCTACTGTAAGCTCCACCATTGTTCTCCTCTTCAGCTGGAGCTGTGGGCGAGAGGTGTTTTAATGTGCTCTAATGGCCATCTTCTCTGCCTGTACATGTCTGAGCTCACACATACATGTGAATGTGTGCGAACGTGTGTTTGCCCACAATGTGTAATGTCTTTCGTGAGCATGATCAGAACTTAGTGGTTGCTTCCCGGAGGCATTACGTAATGTAAAAACACAGAGTTCTGTGTACCACCAGGTCAACAGCAGCCTACACATGAGAGTCAGAGAGAGAGAGAGAGAGAGAGAGAGAATGCTGAGGTGCAGAGAAGACCATATTTAACTATAACTTTACTCTGGCAAAGCATATGATTTGGCTGTAGAAAATTAGGGGTGGCTCAATTACTTCATTTCAAATAAGTGGATCCTTGAGTTTTGTTGATGATGTAAGCACCTCCAATGACAGGCTACTATTCAAAAACTACAGCAGCTTCTGCTGAGCCTCATCTGCACTCATCTTCCACTTCTAATGGAGCACAGCACTGAATGCAATCTTTAATAGCTGTTTTTGTCACTTTGTTATAAGATTTACATGTTGTGTCAAGTGTGTAAACACTGTTAAAGCTTTAAAACAGGCCAATGATTGGAGTAATTTGTGTGGCCTGCTGGCCTGACACTGTGAAATGTTATCAGTGAAAACATTGCTTTTACTGTTATTCCCAATCATAATTCTTTTTAATTCTTCCTGTACCCTGCAACTCAAAAACAAAAATGCCAACAAAAATAAAACAATTAGAAAAGCAATTAAAATGT
>JBBPDA010000152.1:6168474-6200452 GCA_037974385.1 Arnoldichthys spilopterus | reverse complement strand
TAATTCTTCCTGTACCCTGCAACTCAAAAACAAAAATGCCAACAAAAATAAAACAATTAGAAAAGCAATTAAAATGTTAAAATTGTGTCCTGGAGATCAACTATCATGCAGAGTGTAGCTCTAACAGGTAGTAAAGGCTCCCTGGGGTGTCTGAATACAAGAGCCAGGTGTGTTGGATCTGAGGACCACCTCTACTAGAGGATCTGTTCACATTCACACATCAAGAAAAACTACATGGCTGTGAACTGTTTCACAGTGTTTAACAATGAACCTTTTACAGTTGTAAAACACAGAGTCCTGTGTACCACCAGGTCAATAGCAGAGACAGAGTGAGAGAGAGACAGAGTGAGAGAGAGACAGAGTGAGAGAGAGAGATTTCTGAGGTGCAGAGAAGACCATATTTGACTATAACAAATTTACAATGAGCATTTTTTATGTATATGTTACCTTTGTATTTTAAGCGACCTTAAGATTGTGAAAGGCACTATATAAATGTAATTTATTTTTATTTATTATTATTACTAACCTTGTACTTTCAAAACTTGAAGCAACTAGTAATTATAATAACAATAACCATCATTATTATTAGTAGTGGTAGTAAAGATAGTAGTACTGTTACTGTTATAAATGAATTAATTTTATAAATATCATTATAAAAATACCGCAAAAAGTTCGTTCTGATCACCCTAAAAATGAAAATCCTACAAAAATCACCTCTGAAAATGTTTACAAATGTAAATATTTTTTCTCATTTGTTTACTAAACACAACCATATTCACAAACATAACTTTTCATCAGATTCAGTATAAAATATCTCCTCTTCTACGTACAAAGCCAAATATGCACTGATTGAAAGTTTGGAGTCTGCGCCTTTCACAGAATTTTAATGACCTTGGAGTAAGAAATAATATAAGATTTACAACATGCTTTTATGAGCAGAATTAACCATGATAGTAAAGGCTTAACTGTAACTGGTACGCAGAGGGAAACGCAAACACCAAACACTGAATCAAGCAATAGGTAAATAAATAAGTAAAAGCCATCCTTTTACTAACTCTTTTTTTCTCACTGCTGGATTGTAGTGCTATTTCTATCCCCCGTCTTTAAGCACTCTCTTTTCCATACAGTCATGTATACTGCATGTGTATTCACTGTCAGTGTGCTGCCCTACTTAATGCATGTACTGTTCTGGGGTAAATCCTACTGACCCAAAAGCAAGTGAGCAGGAAATAGTTCAGTATTTATGAAATGTCTACAGAGAAGACAAAACAGTCTAAACTGTTAAAAAAAGGTGAAACATATATTTAGACCTACCCCCACTATAGTAAAGTCTCAAGACAGGACATGGCGATGACCTTCAATAGAAGCTTCACTGCTTTCCTCGAAACAAAGGAAAATCAGCATGAATTGCTAAAAAATCACATAAAATGACAAAGATATTTGTAGAGCCCCTTAATACATTGGCAAATTGCTAATGATTCAGATCATTTCATGAAAACATCTATCTTGTAAGCACTAAACAGAGAGATGATAAGGGTATTAATATCTCTCCTACCTATGCTTGCCTTTGGCATTGTGACCTTAGGCTCCTACCGACTGTCCCATGCTAGTGCTTTTCTATGAAGATTATAGAGGGTATGCATGGACTTTATTTTCCACCCCCCTCACTCAGACCGAGTGGCAAAATATGTTATATGGCCAGTTTGATGGCACACTGGGCACATAATAAACGGTTATCTGCTGAAGTTAAAAGCAGCTGGACTCATATCTTCTATTTATGATCCAACTAAAGATTGCACAAAGCAATCAGGGAGCAATCGGAGGAGGCAGAGAAAGCAAGCTTCTGGCTTTGGTAGAAAAGGCGGGATAAGGCATGGGGAACAAGCACTTCCCAAGAGGGTTAGCTGGAGGGGGTGTCAAGGAGACGTCCCTGTTCACTGCCCCACCACCAGGAGATATTCTGGGCTAAGGGGCAAAACATATAGAAGCGGTGGTCCCCAGCTAATGATCCTAAAGCTAACAAACAAGGCACCGGCGGAGGTGCGGCAGGCCTAGAGCGGAGCAGGAGAACATCTACCTGTATAAATAAATCCAACTACAACCAAAGAACTTGAGGTCCATGGGCATTGACATATGGCCTGGAATCAGGTTTCTTTGTACCTGATTTCAATGCCAGGGGAATACACAAAGCAAAGCCTACATGCATACAAAAGCTTTGGTCACACTTAAACTGGGGTTTGTTAGTGAAATCACAAAAGTCACAACAACACCAATGGACATTCTGGTTGTATGTGCACAGCTTTTATTGGGAAAACTGTAAGCTAGCTAGCAGAGAAGACATGGACAGTTTTGATAGCCCAATGTACATATATGGCAGGACTTGAAGAAACATTTTCGCATACATACTGTGAACTTCATCCCCATATTACAAACAAAGAAATTCTGCTGCTTTGAACTGTTTTCTTTGGCTTTTGGCAGTCTGTGAAAGTCAAAGTGACTTATTTGTCATTGTGAACACACTCAGTCACACAAACTGCACCACAATGAAATGTGACCTCTGCATTTAACCCATCACATGTGCACACGTGGAGCAGCGGGCAGCTATCAACAGCACCCAGGAAGCAGCGTATTGTGAGGGTACCTTGCTCAAGGGTACCTCAGTGGAACCTGGGCAGAGAACCTGCAACCTTCTGTTCACAAGGGCAAGGTCCTAACCACTAGGCCACCGCTGCCAATAATCAATGAAAAGCTCAGATTGCTTTGTGCAGTCAGTCATGCAACAGCTTTTTGTTGGTGTATGTTCATTTATTTCTTTATTTTTTCCTGCCACTCAGTGAATGTAACCAGAATGACCTCCTTCTACTGTGACATCATGTGAATACCCTCTGCAAACGCTGTGTGTGCACCTAAACTGGACACCTGAGTCAGCAATAGGGGCACTTTACAGTAGCTAAATTCACTAATTAGAAAGAGTGTCTGGATACTTTTGGATATACAGTGTAGGTTATGGTTCCCAACACTTATGCTGGAGCACTCTTTGTTCTGCACATTTTGGTTGAGCTGATCTAACACTAGATGATACAGCTAATTAACAGGCCTTACACGAATGGAACTGGGTTTGTTTAATAAGGAAATAAAAAAAACCACGAAAACTGTCCACATAGTGTTGTTGTGTATAATATGAGTCATACAGGACTACATGCAGTTAAGACTGAAGATGAGAGCCTTGCCAAAGAGTACTGACCTTTCCAAGAGCATGCAACATAAAATACAGCATGGAACACACATACACGTCTTTTACTAATGTCAGAAACTGAGATGGGAGGTTGACATGCAGCAAACAAGGTTTAATTCCACAATCCAAAATCACAGATCCAAAAAAACAGGCTGAAGTCAAAATACCAAAAAGGGCAAAAAACAAACACGCTCAGCACAAGGATGGGATGGTTACTTCCCACTTAAATACTCTATAAAACAGGAGACTATGAACTATGATCTAGATAAGTTAAGGTCTCTACAAGCTCCAGAGTGAAGTTCCGGAGACAGATCCCAGTTGCTTGGAGACTGGCTGTTAGAATCTCCAGAGTGGATCCTCACAACTAATGTGAAAATAGCACATCCTGCACTGTGTCATGTAATCATCACGAACATGTTGCACGTATCATTACATAACATTGTTTAATGTGAAAATCTTGATTTTATTAGTAGTCTCTGTTTTGCTGTATGGCAAAAAACACATAACCATTGTGCTAGTTGGACACACAAAGCTTGTAACAGACAAACAGGGAGTTTTGTTTTGCTTTGTATGTTCCAGATTTATAGTAATTATTTCTACCTAAAGCCTTACTCTGAGTATTACTAGGTTCACCATTTAGCCCATGAGCAATTTGCCAAATGGCTTGTTAAACAAAAGCTGGTTCTTAAGTATTGTTACAATCATTCCAAAGCGTTTACATCATACAAATCTTTCTGAAGGAGAAAAACTTGTGGATAAACATTAAGTGGAGGTTATGTAGCTTCATTATGTGTATTCGTCATGTTATAATTACTAATGTGTTTTCTCTGTGGCACAATTGCAGCTTATTTGTTGACACCCCACCCCCATCCATGAGCAGCTAATAAGTGTCCAAACCCTCCTTAACCACCAGTTCATAATACTCGCCTACACCTGTAAATTGTTGACTGCTACCGACTATTACCACGGTTCCTCAGTTAGGCCCACCTGCTTTTTTTTTTGCATATCATGGGGGACCTGTAGTGAATCCCCCTTGTGCACAACTTTAGTGATCAGTGTGTGGAAGTAGGTATGTGTTTAGAACAAAGTGGATGCTAAATCTATAAATGTTACAGAACAGACAACAAATAGTTTGACAGCATGATGTACACATAGTTGTCAAATTTTTACTGGAATGGGGAGCCACTCTGAAGAACAGTGTCACAGAACAAGTTCTTTAGTTCTTTCTTTGGTTCTTTGGTTTCTTTAGGGCAGTGGTGTACTAGAGGGCATCTTCAGTACTACAATGATGGTGTCCAGCCCAATTTGGATATTTTTATGCTCAAATACACACTCTCTCGCGCTCTGCCTCATTCTCTCGCTCTGCCTCACTTTCTCCTTCAGCATTCTTCTATTTATACATTTAATTGCATACAACCCATCTGCCATCGGTGCCTAGCCTGGAGTGGAGCTCGTCAAGTCTCATTTCGCTCAAAGTGTTTGGCCTACATAGTGTATGCATGCTCACCCAACACCATCGTCGGCACACTCACACACATTCTGTAGGCACAAACATACGTTGTATGGCATGTTGTATGGCATAGTGCAATACTCAATCTTTTGTGCTTTATCCATTTTTACACATGCCTATGCTCACAGATAAATAGTGATTGGCATGTAGCAATATACAAGACCTTTTTTTTTAATCTCCCAGATGATGATCTAGAAGTTTCTCTGGCCAGTTCTGGCCAAAAGAGAGAATAATGAATGGATCTAAATCCCAATCAGCAGCTAAAACACATGAATAGCTATAACATATTTGCTCTAAACTAATAAACACATGCCTAAACACATTACTGTCATATTTACATATATCATTGATTTCTTATGTGGATGAGAAAACTGGAGAAATATCCAGATACTTGTCAACATACCATAAGTAGAAGGTAAGAAAATTCACATTAGGAGCCATTCTAAACACGCAGGAGACAAAATAACAATTTGATCAAACTGTCACCTTTGTATGAGGAATAGCAGTTTATCATGAGTCTTCACATCAAGGTGCAAAACAAATATTAGGGCATGGTAGTTATGCACTAGTGCCCAAGTTTGAAGCACTATATCATGGCGGAAATACATTATCTCTCTCCATTCTTATCTTTCAGATGATGCTGATTTGCATTTGTCAGTTATCATAGTCCAAAAAGCTAAGAAAGCATCCAAATCCAACTTCCCACTGACAAATTCACACTGTACAAGCTGATCTGTTGAAAGAGATCCTGCTGTTCTGGTTTTTGAGTCGCACAGCTGAGGTCTAAATCTTTGTTGTTATCATGCTTCAGCATGTGAGTGATTTCAGCCATCAACTAATGCTGACAACAACTGCAGTCTTCATTTAAGTGAAAGTGACTATTTGTCATTGTTGAACACACTCGAGCACCACAATAAAATTCAACTTCTGCTTTTAACCCATCACACGTGCACATGTGGAGCAGCGGGCAGCTATCAACAATGCTCGGGGAGCAGTGTAGTAGGACGGTACCTTGCTCAAGGGTCCCGGTAGTGCCCAAACCAGGATCGGGCAGGTCCCAAGCGCAGTGTCCTAACCACTAGGCCTTCACTAGGCCACCACTGCCCTCTGCCACCACTCATTTATCCAGAGTATTTCAACAGGCCTTTCTCTGACCACTGCTGTGCATGTATGTGTGTGTGTGTGTGTGTGCGTGTGTGTGTGTGTTATTGTACATTTTTGGGACAAGCAAGTGTCCTGACTTTAAAGGAAAACCCACTAACCTGCACTATCTGTACCAACCATTGATTGTTACACCCCTACCAACAACATTGTTCTGACTTTGTATCGTGAAGCACCTTATAGACGTGGCTTGCAATTAACTCTCTCACTCATTCACTCACATTACCGAGTTCAAGAATTAACCCCGAGGAGGCACTATTAGCACTCAAGTAGCTTTGATTTGATGAAACCTTTTGTTTTTCTAAAGCTAAATGTTTTATAAAAAAAATTACAGAGCAAAACTAGTTCTTTACGGTTTCTTTAAATGATCCTGTGATGGATCATAACTGCCATTTTAACTCATTACAAAGGTGTAAGATGTAGCTCTATGCTATGGAGCACATAGTTCCATTGCCAGTGCTTTCCTACGAAGTGTGTGCGCTCAACCTGTTAGCAATAAGTACACCTTAAAGTAGCTGAAATCATGTATATCTAAGTCTATATCTTTACACCCAGAGTTTAGATTATTTTCTTATGTATGCTTATACACCCTTAGCATCACACATCACACAATCTCTAGCATTACACACAGCATGAAGACTGAAGACTGAGACCGGGTTGTGGTGAACACTGGCAGTCCATGCTTATGTTTTAGAGTAATGTCCTGCCCTTTCACGCTACCCTACTCCACAGAGCCTAATTGGGTCACTTAATGACTGCTTTAATCTAGTGAGACACTGCATCTGTACATACAGCCATGTGATATCAGCAACAGGCCCAGTTGCCAAGTGTATCAAAAACATTCAAAGCTACAAACTACACTACATCAGCACTGGATCTCAGTGAGGAGGAACGCTCCTTCATGCAGGTCTACTGGTTTCTGATCTGTCAGATTACTCATCAGAGCGGCTAAACTAGCTGATGGTCAAAAGAAAAAAGCCTGTGTTTATTTCTTAAACAGCAGAACATATACGCAACATTGGGCAAATATACAATAATACAAAAATTCTATATAAATGTTTACTATACATTTTTATTCATTTTATTGCACTTTTAACCCTTAAAATAAATGTTTTCTTTGTTATGCTAATCCAGTTTCAACAAGTGCAGTATTTTATAAAAGTGTGTGCATTGGTATGGGCAAATATACAGCTCAGGGCAAATCACACTGATGCCAAACTTTCAGTCATTTAACTTCCAGTCAAACAGCCATGATGTGCAAGCTATTCTGTTTTCATCATCAGCAACATATATTTACCAAAAAATACACAACGGCCTCATCAACAACAATATCAAATCCATCCATATTAATTTCTCCAGTACGCTTTACATTTGTGCCACTTTAACTCTTCCAGTCTTAAACACAGTGGTTTCCAAAGCTAGACATGTAACTAGACATGCAACATGTGTCTTAAACACAACTGTTCCCAAAGCTTCATTCCTATCTACAGAGAAACTAACAAGCAACTACCCAAATACACCTTAGCTACATTTTTATCTAAAATGGCTAACAGAAAGAGAAGCAAGAAGAAAAGCAAAGTAAAAATAAGTTGTTCTTATGTTCTACCCAAAACTGGACATTAAAAATAGACCAAAAGATTACATTCATGGGATTTTTTACAACTGTGCAAAACATGGTAGACCACAAAAAACTGTCACTTTCATTTTTGAAAGAAAGGAGAAAATCAAGTTCCACTCTCACTTTAGATAAGAAAAAATCCACAGGTGTTTCTGACCATTTTCCACTGTGAGATGACACCTCAACACTGAGAAGGTGTATAACTATTCGAGAAGCTGTGACAGAGCTGTGAGAACAGAAAACACACAAAATGGAGGAACAGGAAAGATGAAAGAAAGACAATTTGCACCAGAACATTGAGATGTGGTGAAAGGTCTTTTAGACTAATGAGTGTGAACTGGTAATTGACCAAAAAAATGCAACTGACTCCTAAGGCTGAACTTTAGGGCAGTTAACTTATAGTAGGAAAAATATCCCTGTAAATGTATTTGTATAAGCAAGTATCTCCAAAGAATGTAATGTAATAAACTGCTAGCCACAGTCCTGCCCTTGCAGACCCAAAGTCCTTAATGTGTACTCAAAGGAGAAGTGAATCAAACTCTAAGTGAGGAGTACAGAAATCAAGGGCAACTGGACATGCATCATTAAATCCAGAGAGACTCTGAGACAGTGACTGTCTCTTCCTGCATCTACAGAGAAAATCCCATGATCTGATTAACAAATCTTTGAATGAACGTACAGTTATGATTATGACTGGATCAGGGTTACTGGGTCAATCTTAGCAGACATGCACTCTCCTGAATATTAATTCTAAGGTTTTATAAGAAAAAATAATATGCAAGAGTGATTTAAATGTTTGTGTTAAAATAATGGATGCATTGCCTGCAGGTTTACAATTACTATGAGAAATATTTGATTATATTCTCAATTCACATTTAATACATAATCCAACAGTCACGTCTGAGGGCAATACTAAATACACCGCCTTGCCTATTCTTCTACAGAAGAATGTTGGCAGAATAATGTGACTCTGCACAGACAGATTTAGAAATCTGTACTCTGAAGACATTGCGCAACATAATTGTGCAACACATACTGTAATTGTCAAGTGATGCAGCATTCGCGTGCTACAGTCTGCATGTGTGTCATCAGGAGCCTCCAGATGAGGAGAAAATGCCACTGTGCATGATCTAGTCTTCAGGTCAAATCCCTAAACTGTGAAAGTGATCTACACATCAGGACAAATCTACTGCCCTAATGTGGAGAGCCATCCAAAAGCTCAGCTCCCTGCATAGGTTCTGAAAAAGACTTCTTAATACCACAGCATATGATGAAGAGTGGCATGGCCATGACGTTCTAGCTGACTCATCATTTCCAGGGCTTTTATTGGATAAAGAAGAGCAGAGGAATCAAATGAAACAGGGCAGCAGCGTCAAACCTGATTTGGAGGCCCAGTGAGTGCGGTGCTTTTCTCTCAGACCAATATCCATGCCAAGACTGATTCGGTTATTCTTCGCAAACCTAATCTCTCTTTAGAGTGTGTTTCGGTCAACTATCTTCAGAATGAGACTCATTGTCAAATTTAGGCTTTTGTTTAAGGTGTGCTTAACGTGCCAGGTCCTAGGGAAAAACTGTGGGGATGGAGAAAGAGGTGAAGAAATGAGCTTAAAATGACAAGAGCCTAGAGCTGGGCAGGCCAGGTCTGGATTGCCAACCGTCGTATCTGGGTCTCTAAGATCTAAATCTGTCCTTTGACTGGGAATGTTACTGACATGCGCACAGCCTTCAGAAACAACATTTGAAGTGAGCTTCAAAATTCAGAGCTTTCTGACCCCAATATGCAATCTGTTATGAATTCATAGAAGGTACACGGCTATTTATTTTGTAGGTCACACGTTTAAGTCTGAAATTCACCTTACAACCCCTAAACTGAATGTCTGGGCTTTTTCAGCCTGCCTTTAATAGAGAAATGTCTAGAAAGGGCAACAAGTACAAAATATGACATATATAACATTAGCCATAATCATGGACCTAAAACAACACAATGACCCACATCAGATATTCCATGTGTCTACACAGTAGCAAATGATTTGTTAGTTAAAATGGATTCATGTGATAACAGTGTTTTTATTTGACTCAAATGGGTCCTTCTGATGAACAAACAGAACGAGCAAAACTAACAACTCAAAGCTCAAAAACACATCAAAATCAACCTTGTTCCACTAGTTATAAGGACAGAGTGGGATTTTATTTCCTCTACTAAAAACATTTTTCCAAAAAAGAGAAGAGCCTACAACAAATGCCTTTCTTTCACTTGTGAAAATTACTAACTTTTTACTAGTTAACAGCTAACCAGACAGAGAAAAGCTCCTTCACCAGTTAAAGTTAGGCCGGTCATGATTGCAAAACCTTAGCTGATGATTAGGGCTTACAATGATATTGAGATCATATTAGTATCAGCAAATACAGAAATAAGGATAAACATTTTCTCATATGTTCCTCATATCCAAAGTACTGGATATAGGCACCAGCCCACAATTCCCATATTGGTGTACCCCTGATGAATATATTAAAAAATTATAAAAAATTGCACTTGAGAGTTTATCATTTTTGGTAATGTTATACTGATATGTAAAGACCAGGCAAGTATAAATAATAACCAAATAACTATTTTGCTTCCATAAATAAATGAATATTACTCAGTGGTGTCTTTTTATGTATTATGGCAGGGAGTTAGAAGTTTCAGTAAGATCCATGATGTGTCTCAAAAGCATATTTTATTTACATTTTTCCCTCAGCCTAAGTGATGAAAGCATACCCAATTCACATTCTGCTTCTTGCACTGTCATGTCATTATCAAATCATGGACGATGATTACAATCATCTTAAATGGTTGCAAATGAATCAAGTGAATGCAATCAAGCAATCCATTTTATCATCTTCATTTAATCTCTTATTTATTTTCAGTAATGCGTTAACCAGGCTGCTTACGATAAAATGAAGATTGAAGAAAGCTTTTAAGTTATATGTGACATAATTATGAAAGTTGATGTGCAACAAACTGATGCCTTCTAACTATATCCCTGTCGGAATTTCCTGTTCACTTGCTTTGATATATCCCATATTTTCTTCCTGAAGTGATCTTATTCTTAGTTTCTCTACACCACCTTGTTTTTTATAATTTGCCACCACCATATATATTCATATTATTCACATATGAAAACTGCTACATTGATAAACAATGCAAAAAATAATGCAAAACACTGCCTGCTGTGTCAATCAGTGCTGGATTTGGACAGACTAATCTACTCACTCTATGAGACTCATTAGCTGACCAATTACAATCAGCAAACTGGGGTTGTAACCCTTGAGCAAGGAGCCATTGATTTAAAACCCTAGAAAATACAGATTTGGCTGGAACTCAGTTTGTTTGTGCATTCTTATGGTTATCTATGTGGGTTTGTGTATGTGAGCCTCACAGCAATGGACCTAAAATGCTACCAGCCTACTAGAAATTCTCCCAACTGTTCTGATTACCCTCTCCAGCACTGGTGTAGCCTTTCATTCACAAGGTAAGAAAGTACTTTCTGCATTACAGTAAACATAAAAAGTTTTAAAAACACAAAAACAGCTCATTCAAAACTAAAGTAATCCTAACCTGAAATTACCCAGGGGTACCCAAGTATTAAAACCTGGAATTTGGAATTACTGAAATAGTGTCTACTAGCTCAGGACTAAAGCTGAGTCTACTACTAGCAGACATAATTCTCCAAAAATACCTAATTTAAGTTTTAGCTGGCATGCTGAAGTGATTCAACAACGCCAGGTGAAGCGATTTCTGGCAGGGCTTTAAATACATGAGGAGAGATTACTCAATGGCGCAGAGCTGAACAAAAGTAGACTAATTATACAGTGCAAAACCCATTTTCATGTTGCACAATGGTGTAGCTTATACACTGTTGTATTTAACCCTCTAAGTAACCATCTCCAAAAGCCATGTTGTACTCTATATGAAGATTGAGTGAAATGAACATCAGCATAAGAGCTTGGTTACATTAAAACAGTATCCATTCATGCACAACAGAAGCTCTCTGATACCTCTATGGTATCACTTTGCACTTTTGTTAAATGGGAAAAAAAAACTATGAGCAGTGAAAAGGAACATTTTGTTTAATATCCTCATTAGGTTTGAAATAACCTAATATGGCTTTATTCTGTAACTGCTCATCATAGGGATCAGGTTCGTAGCTTCAGATCTTGAAAGCCATAATTTTGTGCTATTATATAAGCACCCAGATAAGCAGGCCATCTCAAAGCTATTGCTGTATATAGACTGTAACTGTTATACAAAAGAGAATTATATCACTGTACATAGTCACTGTATCAAGTATATCATCGGCAAGGCAGTTAACTCTTAGATGGGTTATGAGAGTGCTTGAAATCGAACCCAAAGGCATGAGTGTTCATGTTCTCAAAAACTCATCCAAAGACTGAGCGCTTATAGTCAGAATATGTAGGGTTACAACAGCACTGAAGTATCTGAAGTGACATTCGTAAAAATGTGGTGTGGTGATTTAGATACTGCACTGTTATTGACATGCAGTTGGTATGATATGGTCAATCCCAAACGACAGAACACAGATGCCCAAAGGACATTTTTTTCATTGCACCAGTTCTCAAACATTTGCCACCAAAAAACAAGAAATGTTTTTTTCCATTGGCTAATGTTGTTAGCATTTACGCTATCCTCTACAAAATTATTGTGCTCATACTGTCACACAGAAAATATACGTTTTGTTTGATTCACCACATGGTTTGTGTGAGTGTGTGAGTGCACAAAAAGCAAACTATATTGTTTCTATTTTGTGTCCCATTAGCCAGTAATGGAAGCTAACTAGCAAGATAAGCCAAAGGAGACATTTTGGTATGGTGACCTTTCCAAGCAGGTGGGAAATTAAGTAGATCTAGAATTTTTATTTCCCTTAGTTCTCATTGGGTCAGTTCTTTTATTTTTGGTTGTGTGGTGGAACAACAACACAACTGACTGATCCAATCCAGGGACCAAATGTTAATTTGAAATGACAGCGATATTTTAAGGCCATGCTAAGAAAACAAAACCATCAAAGTCTTTGTGTGGTTTCTATTCCCACTTCACTGGCCATTCAAAAGGTGTCTTTGTCAGCTGTACATCTATCCACCAAGTACACAACCTATGCAGAACCCTCAGGCCTGGTCACACAGTGGCCTGACCCTCTCAACACGTCTAAACTTCCAGCCTTTCCGAGTCACGCACAGTGCTCAGTGAGCTAGTAATGTTAATCACAAAATAAACACAGCACAGTCAGTCGGCTGAAACAGATTCGCTGACCCGCCATGCCTTTCTGTCCCCGCTGCTCGTCTAATGCATGCTTCATTGTGCTGATTCCATGCCACAGCCTGCATTGTCTGCATCAGCCTCTCGCTTTATCTGGCTCTTCCACCCTCCTTTTGGGTCTTCCCTTCTCATCAACATGCCTCCGATAGCTTCTCTCTGGATCATCCTGATCGATATCTTAGAGTCTGGTCTACTTAAAATCTCCAACGAGGCCTCTAAGCGGTCTAGCATGAAGGTAGGATTAAGTGCAGAAAACAGGGGAGTTGTTTAATTGAAGTTTCCCATGCGATGAATGATCACTCCCATAGTTCATTAGCTGCTAAAACATCCCTAGAAATCTTTCATCATTTGGTTGTAGTGCTGCCAGTTTCAAGCGTAGTCTACAGCACGTGATTCACAGAACAGGACTTTAGATCATAGCAACTCATAGACAGGTGTACACAAATGGAGATCCACTACTTTGCAAATTTCACATCAGAAAGATCATGTGAACATTCCAAGGCAAACAGATATATAGATTCAGAAGATAACTTTGCAGGAGAAGGGAAAAATGTAATGTATACCTTAATAATAATTAGGTTTTAAATTTATTTTGCATTTTAGACATTTTCTGTTGGATCATTCCTCATGAAATGTTCACACAGTGTAAAGGGCAGCCGATGTTTCCAAATAATGCAATCAAAAATGGAAAATTAAAGGATTTGTAACTCAATTCAGTTTAATTTTATCCAGCACTTTTTACAACTGACAATCAGTAAAGTCCTGGTCCAAGCCCCTTATGAGCAAGCCAAAGGCAACTTAGGCAAGGAAAAACTCCCTTAAACCTTGGGAGAAACCAAGACTCACAAGGGGAACCATCCTCCTCTGGTCAACACCAGATAACAATAGAATAAAGATAACAAAGAAGACAAAAAAGACATTCTTATTCTGGGAAGGTGGCATTAGTTAAGGTCTGTAAATGTTATGGCTAGGGTGTAGGCAGCATATGCAGCACATAGAGGTGGTTCATGGCATTTAAACTAGTCTGGAGATAGATGAGAAGGAGGCTTCACTGATGGATAATCTAACAGTGATGAGATGCACTCTTTAAAGAATAAGCAGAGTCTAGGTTTAGTCTGACATTCGTCTGCTTGCTATAAAGGAGCCCTTCCCTTAATAACTGCAACCACTTCATAGAAGCTCAGTATAGAACCTGCTTTACTAAATGCAGGGACGTAACACTGAAGGCTTGCAGACGGAGGTAACAGCTCCGGTCTGCCTTTTTTCGATGGTTCTGTCAGCTGTTATGTTTTGTTCCCAGTCTAGCACACAAGCTATTGTAGGGCTGGATAAGGGAGCAGTGTTTCAGCTGGCAGCTTTTCACACCTCACTCAAGACCAGCACTGAACTTCATGTCGAAAGAGGAGACAGAAATGCTGCAAATGTAAGCCAGATGAGTCTTTTCGCAACAACCCAACACATAGCACCATAAAGAGTAAAAACCACCTAAGCCTGTTACAGAGAAACAGACATTTTACTCATTTCTTCATACTCGTATACTCACTACTATTACTGTTAGTGTTGCTGTATTATACTTGCTCAAACAGTGTCACACAAAACCATCAGACACAAGACTTGTTGCTGTTGTTGTTCCTATCAACATCATCATCATCATTATTATTATCATTATCACTGTTGTTCTTTTTGTTTTTATATCATACAGGCTCAAATGGTGTTACACAAACTTCAGATTTACTTGTTGATGTTCTTGTTGCCATTATTATTAATTTATTCTCCAAACAGCTTATCCATTTTGGGTCACAGGGAAGCTGGAGCCAATCCCAGCTGACTACGGGCCTAAAGCAGGCCCATCACAGGGCAACACAGAGGCAAACAACCACTCACACACACATTTACACCTATGGGCAATTTAGAGTCTCCATTCAACCTATCACAACTTTAGAGTTACTTATTGCTGATCTTGCTGCCATTATTATTATTATTTTTTTTTTTTTTATTATTACTACTATAAAAATTATGATTATTACTGCTGCAGCCGAATTGCTCAGTCATAAAGAAACTCTGCCTACATGTTGTTTTGCTATAAGTATTATTTATATTTCATATATATGTAATTATTTATAATAATCATTTTGTTGTTGTTGTATCATACTTGCTCAGTGTCACACAAACTTTAGACTTATTATTACTATTATTGTTATTATTTTTATTACTGCACCATAATTGCTGTCATTAAGAAACACTGTACATATTCATTATTTTTTGCTATAATCATTTTTATCACTATTATGATTATGATTATTATTATTATTGTTGTTGTTGTTGTTGTTAGTTTGTTACCGAAGCAATGTCACATTGAAAAGACTTTCTTGCTGTTGTTTTCACTATCATTGCTAATACTACTATAATACTACCTGTTGTATTGTTGTGTTTTTGTGGCTGTTGTTGTTGTTGTGAATGTCATTAACATTATCTTTTTTTCACTGTGTCCAAGCCAAACCTCCAGACCTAGAGATCATGTGTAAATGACTACTCTGCCCATAAGCAGGAAATCTCTGCTGTTATATAAGAAAAACACTCATCATCCACGCAAGGTTTCATCTCACCCTTCTCTTACCGCTGCCTGTGAGCCGCGTCCAACACGCCTGAGCACAGAAACCAGCCTCTAACACCTGCAGCTACAGCCGAGTGAAAACGGCCCGTGTTCGTGCAGCGCCCCGTCCACGCCGAACCGACAGGGCTGGAGACCGCGCTCGCCGCCCAAACAGAGCACTGGCCTTGGCTGCTGGTCTCCGCGTAGCCTGCACCGCTGTGTCTGTAGCGGTCAAACCGAGTGCGACTGCGGCGCGTGCGGAGAAGCGGAAGCCGTTTTCAACACCAAGGACAGCGGTGCGGTCCGGTCCGCTCACATGCCGCCACGGGCAAGACGTGGAGGCTGTGTTTACAGACCACTCTCGTGCAGGAAGCAGCGGCGGCGGCGACGGACCGCACTGACAGTCAGCGATCAGGCACGAGCTCCACCGTTAATGCATTTATTTATCATTTTTTTCTTTCTTTCTGTTTGTAGCGTGCAGCGCGTGCACTAAGCACCTCAATCACAGCACGGGCCCTATCCTCGGGCTACAGGCTCCTTAGACATGAATCAGTGCCCCCTACCTGTTCCCTCCGATGGCCGTGCTCACATGTCCCGTTGCCCGCGCGGCGCTGCTTTACCGAGGGCTTTATGGAGGATGGAGTGTTACGTGCTCGCGTGCGCCATGTTCCGCGTCTCTCTCTCTCTCTCTCTCTCCCGATCTGTCTTCCTCCCTCTCTCGATCTCTCTCTCCCTCCCTCTCTTCGCTCCGTTAACGGAGGCCGAAGGCGATCGGCGCGCGCTACGTTACATCCGGGCCCGTTGCGGCGCGCGAGTGCTCCGCGCTTCGGGGCGAACGGCTAAAACGCGAGCACCTGAGCCGCTGTGCACGCCGGGAGGAGAGCTTCGGGGATGTGCGTAACGCGCTCGCGCCCCCTCCCCCCTCCCCCGCCCCTCCCTGCCTCCCTTTCCTCACACCGGAACCGAGAGACGAAGGCCGGTGCGGTCTCGTCCAGCGCGCGCGCGCGGCAGGTGTGGCCGGTGAGAGTGATGCGCGCGCGAAGAGAGAGGGGGTGAGGAGGGCGGGCTTACTGGAGGTCATTTATTGGCCAACAGTGTGCGGAGTGGAGCGATATGCGCGTTCACTGATGGTCGGTCAGCGTGTCAGCCTCGCTGACCAGCACGCAGACGAGCGGCCTGTGCGTCAGAGAGCGAGCGTTAAGACAATAGCACGTGCTTGCGAAGAGACGATGGCACTGAGTGGTGGTGATGATGGACGTGCAGTTCTCGCGATGTGAATCTCTCGGTTGTGTTGAACGAGTGACGTCATCGTGCGAAATCTCACACGCAAGCTCGAGCTGCAGGGTCTCGGAGAGAGGGGACTAGGGCCACTGGAGGTTTAGAGACCCTAAGCCACATCCCCCACCCCCACCCCCTCCCATTGAACTAAATAATCTACATGAAGAAGTGAAGATAGAACAGAATAGAGCAGAATAGAATAAAACAGTAAAACAGGAGTAGAGCACAGTGGAGTAGAATAGCATATAGTGGAACAGAACAAAGCAGAATAGAGTATAATAGTGTAGAGCAGAAGGGAGTAAAATAAACTAGAATAGATTAGAGTGCAACAGATCCTTATTGTCACTGTTTGGAAACAATAAAAGACGGTTGAGCAGCTCCAGGATTGACAGTAAGATCAAAATGCCAAAAACATAAATATAAAATATTAAACGAGTATAAAAAAAACAGTATAAAAAAAAGGCTGCCAAAACCTGAAGGGAGCTGGGCCTCTGCATCTGGACAAACCGCTATCTTCACTTGATAAGTGACTCTTTGTTATTGTGAACACACTCAAGCACCACAATGAAATGCAACCTCTGCATTTAACCCATCACACGTGCACAAATGGAGCAGCGGGCAGCTATCAACAGCACCTGGGAAGCAGTGTAGCAGGATGGTACCTTGCTCAAGGGTACCTCAGTAGTGTCCAGGTTGGAACTCGAACCTGCGACCTTCAGGTCTCAAAGGCAGCGTCCTAACCACTAGGCCACCACTGCCAATGATGGTTATAAAGTGATGTCTTTAAGCTGGGGCATGTTTCATTTCTGCTCTTCTGAAGTTGTGGAACTAATGTCATCAGTAATTTCCCCAAACGATGGCTTGATGCCAATATCACGATTGACACATATAAAAAATAAAAAGCTCCTTACCCGCAGTAAGAGTGTCTCAGTGGCGCAGGCAGCCAAATGCAACACACTGAAAAGCAGAAAACTGTGCCAGAGGTGCACTTTATTAAAGAGATCAGTGCAGTTTTTGGTCCATTATCACATTCAGATTCTCTACATACAAAAAAAGTCTCCTGCTTCGATGGAGTGCATATCAATACATCCACTGAGGGGCACTAGACACTAATCTGTCAAAAGCATCTGCACTTTTGCGGTTTGCTGAGGGTGTGTGTGTTTCTGTGTAACATGTTACTGATGCCTGCTGTTTCTTTGGCATAGACCGACCAAATCCAGGTGAAAGCTTTGACCTCCAATCAGTTTTGTTTCTGTACTTCACCCCAGTCTGTGTGGATGAACTGAAGGAGGAGGTTTTTGGGGGGGGGGGGGGGGGGGGTAGAGTGGTGTGGGGTTCTGCTGGAGGTGGGGGAGTTGTCAGTAGCACTGAGGGCCTTAAAATCTTGATTGGGCCCCTCATATCGATACTGACCCAGTTGTACATACCTCACACACAGAAAAGCTTTATGACGTGTGAGGACAGAGTCACACGGGGTGAAATGACATCTATACAGCTATGATTTCTGTAGAGCTAGAGTGAGGACAGTAGAGAGCCGTCTTGGGGAGGTCAGTTTTTAAAATATTTTAGATAAATAAATTAGCCTTACATCTTGAAACAAATCTAAAAACCAACCGTGTAATTACATTGTGGTTATGACTGTAACAGCCTTGCTAAAATGGAGGAGCTCAATCTATGTTGTAGTCTTCAACAGAATAGTAATGTTGGCACCATTAAACCAGCACTTTTTTTAGACTGGAATATGTGCTGCATTGTCTGTCTTCTCTCACCTATATAACGGAGACAGTGAAGTGAAAGTGACTATTTGTCATTGTGAACACACTCAAGCACCACAACGAAATGTGACCTCTGCATTTAACCCATCACACATGCACACGCAGCAGACAGCCATCATATCCGTGCCCAATGAGCAGTGTAGCAGGAAGGTTGCTCAAGTGTGGTGCCCGGGCTGGGACTTGAACCTGCGACCTTCAGGTACCAAGGGAAAAGTCCTAACCATTAGACAGCGCTTCTTATAAAGACCGAACTGCTTGAGAACGGGGTTACAGTATCTACTACCTAACCACTGAAATGTTTGGTGTATTCTGATCTCAGTAACCTGTCAGCACTTCATAAGGGACCGTCAACAAAGTGCGCACGTGCCGAATGAAGGAAAGTGTCTAAGCATTTATCAGAGATTTATTGCTATTCTCTCTTTCAGCTGCTGGCTGGACCAAGTGGCATGCTTTATCTCAATGTGAAAGATACACACAAAAAAAAAAAATCCAATAGATCAGATTTTCTAAATCTGTTGTTTATAATATGGCTCCCGATGAAAGACTTAACCACTAACCTCTGGGACCACATTTCTCCCATAAAAAAAGGTAAACCTTTGCCATCACAGCATGACTAACCCACCTCCAAGACCCCAGACCTTCGTCACCTTTTTTAATTCCTGATGAGATCCCTGACAGTGGATGTGATAGTAATTGTGTCTACAGTACAGATATAATCATTCCATTTTCCATGTGAATCAACATCTGGTTTCTGAGTTTTAATATGTAATAATAATAAAAATTATGTTTTTAAGGAACTATTTTGCCTCACAACACCCTGCATGTAGCCCTCTGCCATGAACAAATTAAAAACATATATTTTAGGCAAAAACCTCTGAAAATTATCATAAAGGCAGCAGGCAGTATATTCATAATCAGGGCCTGTAATAACTTTCTATGAGGTGGCTTTTGAAGGCATTAAAGGCTTCAAGCGTCTGGTTCCTATCACCACTACAGCGAACAGTTTCTCTGCAACATCAAACTACTTGGAATGAATTTGTACACATCTTAACCTTTTAATCATGCAGAAACTTGGAGAAGTTCCCCCTTTGTTAGTGTGCTCTACCAGTTTGCTTCCATTAACACTACACACACAGGCCTGATGTACATTATTCATAATGAAGCTCTTCCACGCTATACTGTTTCAAACTTAACCTTCACAACCTTCATGATATATAATTATTAGTATTATTTTAAAATTCTTTAAATTTCTTATTTGGCCAGTGGTGTGTCAGACGGCTAAATAGAACATATATAATCATTGTAGTTCATGTAGGGGTTCTGAAATAATCACTAAGGTTAACATTGCAGGCTAGTGGGTGGAGTGGCCTTAGAACATACCATTTTTTGTATGGGGGGCTTATTATTTAACTTTATACTATTTATACTATCTATACTATATTTGATATACAAACATTTTATACTAAGGCCTATAAGATCCTAGTTACATGTATGATGTGAGGTTGGCCTAAGTATGCAGCCCTTGTTTTATTTGTTTTTTGATCTTTTTATATTTTCCTGTTTAGTTCCTGGTCCTTGTTTACGTTTTGGTTGCTACATGGTCATGTCTGTGTTTTCTGTTCCTTGTGCTCTTTAGCCCGGCCCCATCCTGACTGTCAGTCCTGTCACCTGTGTCTAGTCTCTGTGCTCTAACTCCTTCCAGGTGTCAGTCATCTTGTTTAGAGTATTTATGCTGCATTTCATGGTCATCAGAAGTGGGAAGTCAAAAAATGAAAGTCATGTATGGCCTACGTGTTCGATGTACAAATTGGGAGGAAATGCATGTTCTTCAACCCTGAGTTCATGTGAAACACAATCATCTGATAAAAAACAGTACCTACCTACCTACCGACCTATATCTATCTATGTAATAGCTGTAACTCATCAGAAGTGCACACAGGAACTCTGTTGTACCCTCTGATAGAGAGGAGCAGGTAAAGGTTTGCTCATCTCTGAATCTAGGAACGCATTATTTTTTGTCTGCATCAATTATAGGAGTGAATACATGGTACGCATGTCACTTTTGTCATTTGTAAGTTTTTTTTTTCAAACAGCAAAGTTTTGAGCAAATATAATGTTCAATTGTGAATATAATGACACTGACTGACAAACACCAAGCTCTGTGATCTTAAATGAGATCTTAACCACTACAGGTATCGATCACACAGCTAATAGCTTATTAGCTTATAAGCTTTAGTAGGGTTCTACATCCCATTAACCATGTACGCACCCATGTTGAAGATGATGATGTCGAATGTGGAAGTCAGTGGAACTCAGGGTTGAGAAATCATTCTCAAGTTACTGAAAATCCGCATTGAGGGTGATTTTCTTTGGTTGTTCCTAGTCGGAGATTGGGAAATCCGAGTTCCCAGTTCCTGTTGAATGCAGCATTATACATCTGTGTGTGCCCTTGTGTTTTGCCTGGTCTCTGGCACGAAACAGGCAGAAATTCCAACATAGGACCGACTGTGACAAACACCAAGTTTTTAGGTTCTATATTTGTTCCTACACATTCGTGTGCTTAGCTTTTTTTGGATTAGTTAAATAAACCTGGTCTTCCGTAAAGCTCTCACTCACTTCCTTCAAACTACAAAATCTGACATAGGTACTACATCATAGGTAATGGTTACATTACTTTCACTACAGAAGACAATTAGCTCAGCGATAAAAGACCATTCACTGAACAGTGGGTAGGCAGTGCAGAACAGGGCAAAGTCTTTGTCCAAAATAAATCAACTGATGTTTTGCCTTGGATAAAGGATGCTAGTCGGTTATTAACTCTGCAGCTGTTATAGTACATTTTCCATATACTCATCCTACACAGTTACTCTAATACTGCTCCACAGCAAACTAAATCAGTTAAAGAAGTGGATATAATTCTGTCCCCATGACAACAGCTCCTTGTCTATCCTGATTTCCTCCAAGACTGGGTTAAACCAGTGCACTCTGGGAAGGGCTTCCAGCGTTTGCCATGAAGCAGCACTTTGGACCTTTGCCAGGATCTTTTTTTCCTTCCACAGAGACAGCATGGCTTATCAGTATTGCACTAATGCAGGCGCTTTGTAGTTGGCAACCCTCCCCCTTCCCACAATTCTCTTGTGTCTGCCTGACAGCATCCCTCCTCATGCTGCCTAGCAACGGGAGCCGATTGGCTAGAAAAGGAACAGGATTAATACTCTGATAGCATTACCAGCACAGCGTTGACACCTCAGCCCCACCTTTGGTTCCTAAATGTTCTAAATTCAGCCTCAAAGCTTTTCATCTGAGACATATAAGGTTAAGAGTGTGTTAAGTGACTTTGTGTAAAAATTTCTTCTCATACCACAACAACTGCACTGCGGAGCAGATTTGTGACATCCACTGTAAAATGTGTTACATATCAACCCTGACACTTTATCTGACTTTCATCACATTTACATTTGGGGCTGTGATTGTTCAACAAATAATCCCACTGCAGACAAACAGAGACACAAGAGCATTAGTCAACATACATCAGGATGGGCCCCAGGGAGAAGTAGAGCTCATTTGATTTGTCACAAACTGGAGCGGAGAGCTATGCTCTTCTTCAGTCTGATTCATGGTTTTAGCTATAAACTCAAGTGATCTATCGATCTGTCTGTCTATCTATCTATCTATGTCTATATATTTACATATCACTAATGCTGTCATTCATCCTTCCATAGACCAGGAAACCAGAAATTCCTTTCAGAATAAGTACTAAAACATATGCTAACAAGAACTAAAACATGTATTAGACCTCTTGCATTTACTATTTTGTTCATCCTCTATTGTCAACATAATAGCAAGTAATCTTATATTGTAATGATTAATAAGACTGAAGAAGAAAGAACCACAACTCACCCCACAGGTTTTACTGCTTAACAGTTCATGGGGTTCAAAACTAGGCATGTTTATGGTGAAAAAAAAATGGCTTTCTTCTACTGGGCAGATAGGCAGCTATTGGTTGTTAAGTAATTCGGTCAGTCTGTCTAATAGTTAAATGTATGTATGTATGTATGTATGTATGTCTGTATGTCTGTCTGTCTGTCTGTCTGTCTGTCTCTCTCTGTCTCTCTCTGTCTCTCTCTGTCTCTCTAACAATATTAAGGGAGAAGGCATGACACTAAAGACTCAGGTCTCAGTCAGTCTGTCTAACATCTCTACTTTCCCTTACTTCAGCTAAAAAAAACCATTTGCTTATTTTTTGCATTTTACAACAAATAAGATTATGAGCTGTTAAGGGGTGTGGTTATAAGGGTAATTCTGTTTGGTGTAGGACTGAGCTATGTACCAGATCCTGAGTTAGTCAGTGAAACATAAATAACACTATGTAACGGAGTTCTATTTTATTTTTGTTCCTGTGTACACGGTGTGTTTACCCAATCCCTTATGCCTAAAATAAATCAAAAATGGCATTGGTTTCAAAATTTAGAATCTGTTTTCAGGAACATTCTCAACCCAGATCTCAGTCCAGAAGTTTCAGACCTGTCTGTAATTTTCTAGAACTTTCTGGACTCTTTTAGAACTTTCTAAGATTTCTGGAACTGTCCAGAAAAGATCAAATTCACTTGTTTTGTCACTATAAATATGAAACTTTTGTGGGGTATGTCATAAAATCAAAGTTTGTGATGAATGGAACCATTTGACATAGACTGTAGACATAAGCAGAAGAAATATAACAGAAGCCAGGAACAAAAATTGTTTAAGTGTGGAGCAGACAGCAGGTAGCTGGATCTCGGCTTCTGCTTGGCTCCATGATGTTGGCCCCTGTTTTCTCCTGACATTACTGCTGCCTGCTGGGAAGGCTACAGGAGACGCAAGGCCTGTCAGTCCATGTGACGTCAGCCAGCACAGATAAGACCCGAAAATAGCAGCTCCCTTTCTCCTCACAGCTGCATTCAACACAACACACACCCTCACCTCTTTGAATCATGCAGCCAGGACAACCACAGCCTACAATATCATTCGCACTAGTATTTAAGAAGTTAACTTTTAAGGGTAAGATTATAAAGGAAAATACTATGAAAAGGAATGAGAATACTCACGAACCTCCAGACCTCAGGAGGCTGTATGTGGGTCTACAGTTGAACTCCCCCTTCTCATTCCTACGGTTGGCTGACAAGCTAGAGAAAAATCCTAAATCTTTTTATTCTTCACTTTCAGCTGCTTTCTGTAACTCCATAATGGTGTTGATCTTGGGGATTTTCTTTCACCAGGATTTAGTACATTTATTTAATTTTAAGTAAAGTCAGTTTTATTTTCTGAGCAATTTGTACAACTGACATTGCTGCAAAGCAGATCAACAGAATCTGGGTTCGAGCCCCTAATGAGCAAGCGACAGAGGCAAGGAAAATACCCTTAAGCTGTAGGAAGAAACCTTGGGAGGAACCAAGACTCAGAAGGGGAAGCCATCCTCCTCTGGTCAACACAGAATAGCAATAATAGACAAAAAAAAAGAAAAATAATAATAATACATTTATTTTTATTTTTTCTGTTTGGATTTTAAGTGCTTTTTGCCAGCACATAATGCATTGCATACTGCTGTGATATCCAGTTATTCAATATACAGCAGTGAGTACATGTGGGGCAAGTTACCACTCTCCTCATTTAAGCCTAGCATGCTGACATCACCTTCTTACCCAGCATGGTGTCTATTGAGGTGAATAACTATTATATTAGACCCCAAATTCTCTAACCCAGCTCATAGATGAGGGATTACATGCATTTACACACAAACACACACACATACATACATTTAACATAGCATTGTGGGCCCACAGCTGGCACTGTGTTCTCCTGCTGCAGGGCGTCTTTGTGTGCTCATAGTGCCATGGAAGATAAGCAATCATCCACTTTCTGCTTTGTGCATAGAAAACATGGACTGTCCCACAGCTGTTAACTGATGACTCCCACATCCCCTCATGACACAAATTCCTTCCGTGAATGGGTTGACTGACAAGTTCCTGCTATGTTACCTGAGGAAGGGTTGACAGTAGTAGAAATATGGTTCTTCCAACCATTATTTAAATTTTTGTACAAGCTCAGTAACTCAAAGTTAAACTTAGTTTACATAAAATTCCCCTTCCCACATATGCATCTGAGTTTATAATGTAGTTTCAGATAGACGGTAATTTATTGCTAACTATAAAAATGCCAAAAAGGCAAAAGACGGTTTAAGCAATTAACCTTTTAAACTTTTTATAGATAGTATAACACACCCCTGTACTGACCCCAGCCTTTTATTTCATTTTCTATTTTGAAAACCTTACGTTCTGAAAAAGGTACAAATTTACCTCTTTCCTGGGTCTCCCAAGTTATAAAACTGTTTATGCATTAGCTGTACTATTTGGCAATAGCAGGTTTGATCCCTGGGGATGCCACAGCTATCTGTGGCCAGGAATCAATGAGAGAACACTTCGCCTCACTATCTAGGTGGGGATCCCTCAGTGTGATGCTAGACAATGCCAGAAGTGGAGGTTAGTTCCAGGTACATGAAGAGAAAGGCTTTAAGTTCTCAAGCAACTACCCCTTTAGCCCTAGTACCGGTTTTGACAAGGCAAGTGGCCCCCGTCTATAATGAATTTGTTTGGTTTTGTACTGATGCTAGATTAAACTAGATTTTTGATACATCTCCACCTTCCAATGATACAAATTTGATACAAATCTGCAAATTCATCCACACATACATTGGCTTTATAGTTCCAGAGTAAAACTAAAGGAGTAAACATTTCTGGGCTGGTTGTCTATATTGAATAGTTATCATGAAATTGTGGTTTTAACCATAAAACAAAGACAATCATTCAGAAATACACATATAATTTCTGGTTGGGATTATTCATAAAATGCAATACAAACAAGAATATAAGATTTATTAATTCTCTTAAACTTTTATTAAATTTATAAAAAATTTATTAAAACTTAATTAAAAAGTTTTCACCGGTCAACTTAAATTTATTCTTTAAATAAAACCAATTTAGAATTTGATCAGTGAAAACTGGAAATCTTTCCTTTGAATCTTTCAGTTAATTGAAAGTTAGAGTTAACAAAATCAAATATTCTTGTTTTTATTGCATTTTATGAACAATCCTAACAGAAAATGGGACTCAGTAAATTCACTCATTGCAGCATGTAAGATGTTTGATATAAGAAAACAGCCCTACACTTTCTTTAACCTCAAACTTAAAAACTGCATTCAAGGAAGAAGACACTGAAGTTAAGAAGGCAAGTGGTGAGTGGTGGTGTTTGTGCTGCCCACTGTTTGTTTGGTATCCGTGGTCACTGTGACTTAATTTGCTGAATGTGGGACTGTGACTTCTCCAGAGTCATGTGATGGTAATGAAATCACTAGAAATCTCTTAGGAAAAACAGTATATCAGTACACAAAGCACTGGTTTGAACTGCTGAGCTAAAATCAGTACTTTAATATGTATAGATATCAAGTTAATGCAAAAGAGCAACAATGCAAGTGCACTAGGCTCACACTAAGGTGGCTGGAGCAGATGTTTAGTGGCTTTGGGAACTTGATCCACCCTTTAGTATGTTATAGTGTGAGATCCAGCCTTATTTACATTGTGCCCAACACTAAACAGTGGATCCAAACAGTGGGCATTTACAGACGACCAGTGCTACACAGTAGCTCAGCTGAGTCATCCAGTGTAATTGCATTACTGCACTCCTGACTAAGTCAGTGCATGTTTCAACCAGTTAGCAACAGTCGTATGACTGCTGACGCTGTAATCCACAGACAGACGGGCATGGACAGTGACTGGGCTTCTGGTTTCTCCCACAAATATCAATGCAGATGTGTAAAGCAGTAATGTATACAGTAGATAATGCATAGTATACAAAATTAAGGCCAGTGCTGTGGTAACCCCCACACCCATGGTCTAGAATCGTCCTTACATGGACACAAAGCCTATGATCTGATAAATTTGATAAATCCAATATCCATGGTCTACTATCTCTCAGACTTAAACAACTCTGATCATTTTTTCTAAACCATTTTTTTTTCAACATAGTATAAAATTTCCAAAACCTTATTTAGCAGTAATGAGGTGGAATGTGACATGGCTTTTGCTGGGTGTGGTTTACCCAGAAGTTTTGAGAACTAGTAAACAGGGAGTGGTCAGTAAGAGAAGGACATATATATGAAGAAGTTTCTTTTAGACCTTTCCTGAGGCAATCTGCAGCAGTGTATCCCAGTCTGCTCTGCATCTAAACAGGTATGGTAATGCTTTGGTCATTTTGGTCCTGCATTATTTGTGCGTGCATGTTTAAAAGTAGGGCTGAACAATTTGGGGAAAATATTGGTAAAATTTTTCTTGTTCATGAAGAAAAAAACTGGTAGACATAAAAAAAAAAAAGGTAGTTCAGTTAGGTTATTGCCTGGCTTTTTAAATAAATAAATAAAATGATCTATAAGTCACAAATAATGAAGCAGAATTAAAAAAATATATTTATGTTTTTAATCAAGATACTTGAGATGCAACTTTTTGCAGAAATGTATATCTGGAGCTTAGAGTGCTGTTTGAATGTGTCATCTTATAGAGTTATAATAAAAAGTGCCTTTTGTATTCTGTATGTAATGCCTGCCCACATGGCCAAATTCTTATGCTAGATCTTCTTCCAGAAGTAATGTGGAGAAGTTAATCTAATTTAAAGAGAAATTAAGAAATGAGTCATTTTATCCCAATCAGTGTAATTACTGTAGACACAGTTTCCACTGATGAGCAATATTCTTTTATCTATCCATATATGGTCCATAAAGGGCTCAGTCACAGGCTTAATCATGTAGGTGATATTAATGGTCCATGTAAAATTTTCCGTTTTTTAATGCCACGTTAGGATTACTCCCATCTGTTTCCTAATCGTAGAACATTGGACCACCATAAAACAAGCAAAGCTGAACCAGAATGTCAAGGACAATGGCTTATGATTTATATGATGATTTGAGTGAAACATGTAGAGCCCTCATGTGGTTACACAGATAATTGCAGGCATACCCACTCTCTGAAGTGACTGCTTATAAATATGGCGATAAAAAAATATGCAAGAGTAATCATTCATTTGAAGACTGTTCCTTTGCCTCCAGCTCCCAGACAAAATGAGTTGTCCATCTGGTCAGCAGGGTAACAATATCTGGCCATGCCAGGGCACTCCGCAACCAGGAGCACCAGTGTGGCCAGGCCAACCCTATCAACCTTGCTGGCCCTCTCAGCCCAACCAGCCTAACTGGCCTGGAATGCAACCATGTGTACCTAACTGGCCACCAACCCAACCAGCACCACCTAGCCAGCCAGGCTGGCCTGTTCCTCCAACAACTCAACCTGGTCAACCCAGTCAACCCAGTGTCCCCACCCTGCCAAGCCAACCCAGTCAATCAATCCAACCAATCCAACCCAGCCAACCCATTCAACCCAGCCAACCCAGCCAACCCAGCCAACCCATCCAACCCATCCCACCCAGCTGGCCTGCACAGCTCCCTACCCCCACAGGGTACCTTCCCAACCCAACTCATCCTGGGTGGTCTGGAAACCCTGGGCAATCTGGATGGCCCGGTCAGGGACCTACTGGAAGCCAGGTGCAGCCATGGCCACCAGCTCAATCAACAAACCCTGTGGTAAGAGAGTCAACTTCAGATTGGATAGGTCATGACGTGAAACTAACACACTCCACTGCCTACCTTAAGCGCAACATTGTTGCCTTGGGAAAAATTCAGTACACTCTTTACAATAAGGGTGGAAAAAAAGCTTCTTTGCATGATTCCATAGAACAATTTTTGATTACCTAAAGAACCTTTTAAAGCATGGTTTTTAAAAGAAGCAAGTGCAAATGAGCATGTGAGGAATCTTACTTAAATCACTTACATAAATGGCGTATAGAACTAAAATGTTTCTCAAAGAACGTTTTGTGGCACATTACTGTCTAGGAGAAAATATGAATGCAAATATGAGATGATTATCACCATAAATAATGTCACAATAGGCTTCTCTGAGGACATTTTGGACATGGACAGTGCTTAAATAATGCAAATCTACAGTTTCTTTAAAAGGAGATTCAGACTGAGCTTCCATAGAGCCAAATTTTGTCTCAGATCATGAATTCATAGAACAACTTGTCTTTAAAAAAACAAAACAAGAAAAAAACTCTATAACTGTGCCTCAACTATATTGTGGGTACATTTAGTCTGTTACAACTATTTAAGTCTTTAAAAAGCAAAATATCACAATCCATACAGTTCATTGTGAAAAAAAAAATCATTTTGACCAAATCACCCAACCTTATCTGCAAGCGTGCCTCTAAAGTAAATCTAACCAAATTTTCACTTTTTTTGTCTCAGTCAGTGCCCTTCAACATGAATTTCCCCAGAGGCATCTATGACAAGCTGATGCTCACAATAAGAGGCCATGTTAAGCCTGATGCTAAAATGTGAGTAAACACAAGGCCAAAGTCATTCTCTATGGTTTAAACAATGCATTAATATTGTGTTTATGGAAGAATAAACAGTCTGTTTAACTTGCAGTAGCATTCTCAACACCATTTGATCTTTATTTCTGTACACATACCAGGTTCACAGTGAATTTCCTGCGCGGTAATGACATTGCCTTGCATATCAACCCACGCTTCAATGAAAAAGGAAAGCAGGTTCTTGTCCGCAACCACAAGCTTGGGGATAGGTGGGGGGCAGAGGAAAGGAACCTTCTAGCACCATTTCCATTTGTTGCAGGACAACATTTTGAGGTAAGAGACTAGAAACGGTTGATTTGTCTTCATATTTGGCTCAGTGAGAATGTTAAATGTGTTTAAAAAGTGGAGTCTGGAAAAAAAAAACATTTGACCCCCTGCTCATATTATTGCAGATCACAGCATTAATTCAGAAAACCCTAGCGAGCCTTGAGCTCTTAAGAGACTAAGGCAGTATGAGATAATTCCGGTTCAATGTTAAGTTGAATGTAGGGATGAGCTCTCCGTAGAACTACAGGCTTACAAGGCTCTCCTCTTCCTCTTTAGATGAAGATCCTCTGCACGGTCAGTGAATTTAAGGTGGCGGTCAATAACACGCCCATGTTTGAATTCAAGCACCGCATCAGAGAGGTTAACCAAATCGACCGTATCAACATCCTGCACGACGTCACTCTAACTTCAGTCAACGTGGATACACTGCCCTGAGACACAGATACCTTGTTCTTTAATGCCCCACAGTGCACTTGGCAACGGTCAAATACTGTACAGCTGAACAGTTAATAACTGATGTTCCAAAACAGCACATTCATTACTGGGACTGAACAAGTCGTACAATGGACAACATTCTTGGCTATAGACTAACAGATACTCCACATTCTTAGAATCCTAATGCTCTCCCGGTTTCAACTGAACATTTCTCTGGCTGGATATACACACAACCATTACAAAATATTTTCCCCTGCATATAATGTAATATTGCAATGGTTTGTTGTTTTTCCTCAAGTGTTTTATGTCCTAATCTATATAAAATTACACAAATTGTTTAATCAACATATGTATTTTCAAACGAAAATAACTAGAAGTACTAATCATGCATAACATACATGACGCAAATATTCAAAATGAGATTTTTAATTTGATTAAAACTGAATTTCTCCAGTCTTCATTTGGTTGTATTAATAAACATCAGCAGTTGAAATCTGTGGCGCACCAATCACAAGTGGAACCACATCAAACAACCACAAAAATCACCCTAAAAAAGCAGAATGGAAAGAAAAAAAAAAGGGAAAAAAAAGCCTGACCTGAATGAACAATTCAGTGAAAAATTACCTTTACACAATTTTCACACTTACCCAGTAAGTAGTTGATCAGCCAATGCAGGTTTAGAGTAAAAACTATGCATCTTTAATTTTAAACAGTAGTTACAATGCTAATATTGCTAATAGACAATCTTTCACATAAATCCCTTTTCCAAACGTCTCCCAGCCCACTCAAACTGCATCCAGCATTTTGTTATGGGTTCATATCCATAAGCCTCAGCAATGTTTTTTGTGACAATGTACATTATAAATCAATAGGAATCTGATCCAAGATCAGTCCTCCTTAGGACAACTTCATGAACATCTCTGGTATTGCCTGAAACAACTGCATGTTGTCATGAAGTTTAATTCGTTTTTCTGCTTCATCCTTGACAAGTCTGCAGCACCTTAACGAAGAGCTGAATGTAGTTTAAGTGGGGCAAAAGATGTTTTGGGGACTGCGATGCTAAACAAAAAATGCTAAATCTGGGCACCAACAGGTTATGGCTGATTGATATCTGGGGTAAGTGGGAAAATAAAAAAAAAATAGATTTTTCATTCCATCCTATGAAGTGACATTTAAAAACTTTATTAAATAAAAATACAAACCCAGCTTATATCTGGGAATAGCATACATGTACATACTGGACAACAAAACATGTAACTTTAGCAGAGGCTTATGTAAGTACATTTACTGTTATAAAACACAAACACTCAGTTCTGTATTAAAACTGAACAGAGAAATATTTCCTCCTTCTTTCTCCAATTCTTTCTTTCTGAAAATCTTTAGGAAAGAAAGAGAATGAACACTGTAAAATATTTAAAACATAAAAATTAAGAAAGGTATAACATTTACAGACCTAAAAATCTGTGCAGGGCATATCTCCAGTCACTTATCCCCTTTCAGGAAGGAGAGGGAGTGGCATAACTGAGCCCACGGTAGCACTTGTCTGGTCCAAGGTTTAGGTTAGATTTTGTGGTCAAGCCTCTTTTCCACAGATTGCAACAGAAGCTGAGAGTACTGCTCCAGCAGGGCCAAAGTCCGCTCCCCTCCTTCTGCTACTTCCGGTGCTGGTGACGGCCTGGGAATGGCCTCTAGTTCAGATCGCACAAGCAGCAGAGCCTCAGTCAGCACACACTCCATCTCCTGCTGCTCCGTACATAACTCACCATTCAAAGAGCTCACCTACAGCAATGCATGAAGAACACAACAAGACAATGCAGCCCTCTTCAAGCAGATTCAGTCAATTTAGTCTATGTCTAGTGTACACTAGGCCATCAATTCGATATATAATGCTACAGTAAACTTTTGTTCAACTATTAAGTAGGTGCACTGTGTGATGCATGTTTTTTTGACTACTTTTCTGAAATAACCATTTTGTGGTGTTTCAATCAACAACTTTTGTATTTCAAGTAGCTCAAATATGCACTGCATCTTTCACTCAACACCAATATGCTCACATTGTTACATGTAACCGATTTATCTCTGCCTTAATAAAAAGATCTAGCTTAACCTCAGTACAATGTTAGCAATCCATATATTAGTGCTTGCTGAGCAGTTTTCTTTTTAGCTCTAAAACTGTATCTTTCAGTATACAAACACTGTCAGTGGGACGTTAGCCTCAAAAGCACCAGTTCTCAAACTTTATTTTACAGTGTCCACCCCAAAAGCTTTTGATTTATAATAATAATA
>JBBPDA010000152.1:6124754-6143087 GCA_037974385.1 Arnoldichthys spilopterus | reverse complement strand
TGTATTGGACACTTGAACAAGGTAATAATGCCCATACAGATTTAATAATCATAGGGAAATATACATTTACATTAAATCAAAATTGCTACATATTCCACAGGTTGTTCCACACCCTTAAGCAAGGTACTGTCCCACTACACTGCTCCCGGGGCACTGTTGGTAGCTGCCCGCTGCTCCATGTGCGCACATGTGATGGGTTGAATGCAGAGGTCACATTTCGTTGTGGTGCTTGAGTGTGTCACTTTCACTTTATTTCTCATTATCTGTTCTACCATGTATTGGCTTCTTTTTTTGAAAGTGAGTGAGTGATTATTTGTCATTGTGAACACACCGCAGCACAGCACACAGGGCACCATAAGCAAATGTGACCTCTGCATTTAGCCCATTCTTGTAGGAGCAGTGGCCAGTGCTTTGGGACAATACCTTGCTCACATGTACCTCAGTGGTCCGGGATTTGAACCGGCAACCTTCAGGTCACAGGAGCAACTCCCTTGCCGTTACACCAAATAAGGCAGTGCTGCTGCAAATGGAAAGAGGATACCAGAATCTTGTTGAACAAAATTATAATGAGAAACAAAAGCTCTCTCGTTCTCTCTGGCTTTTGAACATTGTAGTGGGAATGTGACTAGAATCGAACACCTAAATAGATGGACTAGGTGCAAGTTCTTCACACTGTGAATGAGTATTTTAGGTTTTACTGGGACATCTTTACAGCCACCTACTTCGTCTTTTACTGCTTAATCTAACCTAACAGGAACAATGAAAAAACAAAAACAGGGACAGTGCAGATGAGATTACATCCAAATACTAGCTACATACTTATGTTACTTATAAGCCACAGAAATAATTTTTAGTGGCCATACAGTGGGTTTCATATGCAAGCATAATTTGAGATGTACATTCAAAATCTTACTAAAGGGAAGAATGTAGGGCACTCATTTTCTCACCTTGGCCCTTAATAGCTTGCTTAAAAACCCTTTTGGCTGAAATAAGCTCATTGAGACATTTCCTACAACCATCTACCAGTCTCTGACATCGAGTGGCAGAAAGTTTTCCCCATCTTTCAGTACAGAATTCTTCCACGTGGGTGGGTTTTATGTGGTGTCTTGCATGCACAGCATCTCAATAGGATTCAGATCTGAGCTTTGACTTTGCCATTCCAGAGCTCTCCATTTCTTTCTACGGAGCCATTCTTTGGAGGGTTTACTGGAATATTTTGGGTCATTTCTGGACAAATGGACCTCAGTTTGTACTAAAGCACCCTCCGATACGATGAGGAATTCGTAGAGGATTCTTTGATGGTGAGCTGGTCCTTCTATAGCAAAGCAGCCCCAATCCATGACATTTCTGTCCATGTGTTACATAATAGTTTATGTGCTCAAATGTCACCGTTGTGTCCAAATAATTCAGTTCATAATTCATCATCATTCCAAAAGTCCCGGGGGAAGCATGGTGATTTGTCATGCTCCTAGATGTGTTGGTTCTTGTCGGATGTATTGTTAAAGCACTGAAATCATAAACAAGGGTTAGCTCAGACACTTAATCAGTTTTCGTGCATGGAAATCCCCTTAGAAACAACCATACCATTGATTTTTTTTTGCCTAGAATTCCTTTAGGATTCAAAGAGTGGTGTCAATTGACTTTTGTGTTGCACCATGGTCCTGGAGGAACGTTGTTTCGTTTTTACTATGTACTGTGTATATGGTAGAAATGAAAATAAAACCTACTACTACTACTAGATGAGCAGCTGCTTGGGGTTGGTGAGCTGATAATAAGGAGAGAATGTCAACTCGAGAGAGTTTTGTGCAGCACTTATAGAAGGAGCCAAATTCTGCGAAGTTTCATTCTCATGACCACACAGACAATGTGCATTGTCATGAAATTTTCTTCAAGCAACACTTTTTGTACATGGTAAGCAATGTGGAAAATCTGTCAAAAAGTGCTGTTTTTCGGGCAGCTCGCAAAGTCTACTTAGCCCAAAAAACTTCACATTTTTATTGTTTTTCCTGGACATCTGTGTGTACAGATAATTAAAGAGGCCTTTTATGCCATTATAAGTAATATATAAGCAACTGCCTACATGTATTGAAAGAACTTTAAAATTAGACTTGTATTCTCATCACTCAGGATTTCCTAACGTGACCGGAGCATTGGACTGTACTCAGGTCCAAATCAAGGCCCCATCAGGTGCAAATGAAGTGGATTACATCAGTAGAAAAGACTTCCTCAGTGTTAAAGTACAGGTAGTCTACCCAATAACATTACAGCTAAAAGAAACACTAGTCTGTTAGTCTATTGACATACAGTGAATAACATTGTCTGACATGCATGCTATGAAAACATTCTCAGATGATCTGTGATGCATCTTGCATTATCTTAAACATGGAGGAAAAATGGCCAGGGTCATAGCAAAATGTTTAGGCCATCACATCTGTATTGGACACTTGAACAAGGTAATAATGCCCATACAGATTTAATAATCATAGGGAAATATACATTTACATTAAATTCATCAAAATTGCTACATATTCCACAGGTTGTCATGATGGGATGCTGGTTGGAGACAGGGAAAATGCCTGTAGACCATTTTTAATGACCCCATTTCCCTAACATGAACCTGGCCCACAAACCCTCTATAATGCAGCTCTGTCCAGGACAGGGGCATGAACTGAAATGAACTTTGGACCTTGATGTCTAAAGGGTTTCAGTTTCAATGGGTAAAGTTTGCACCTGACAGAGCATGTGACAATTGTTGATCACATATACAACATAGCCACCATCAGAAAAGAAAGAGCCCCTGAGGTGAATATATATATATATATATATATATACACACAACTATTTTCTTTTTCTTTAGTTCATCTACTAACATGTGCTGCTGGATTTTTCTCAGTTTTAGTTTCCTGTATGTAATTTTCTATTGAAAATATTTCTGTTATAGAGCACATATATTTTTCTGTAATTAAAAACCACTTAATTGGCCTCTGCAGTAATATGATGTACTAACCCTCTGGTTGTGTTAGGAAAAGGGTCACAGTATAGCATTTTGAACCATGCATTTTACCATTTTATGTGTTCAGTAAGGTGTGTTCTTTAGGACATCACAACTAACCTCATCTCCCTTTTTTGACGTGGACGGTGTAGCAGAAGGGGTGTGCGTTCTGCGCAACAGTTATATCACTATAAGCACAGGAATGCTCAGATTGGAGCTTGTTTGAACATTATTTTATATACTTACCCCTTCTGACAAGTGATCAAACACTGTGTCTTTATCCAACATATCGCATGGGTCAACATCTCATTGTTCAGGTACAGGTGGAAGTGTAATGACATCCCCCAGAACTGAACCATCAACAAAGGAAATACTGAAATAGATATACAGGTGAAACTCGAAAAATTAGAATAATGTGGAAAAATTCATTTACTTCAGTAATTCAACTTAAAAGGTGAAGCTAATATATGATATAGACTCAATACATGCAAAGCAAGATATTTCAAGTCTTTATTTGTTATAATTTTGATGATTATGGCTTACAGATTATGAAAACCCCAAATTCAAAAACTCAGAAAATTAGAGTATTACATGAAATCAATAAAAAAAGGATTTTAAATAGAAAAATGTCCGACATCTAAAAAGTATAATCATGCATATGTACTCAGTACTTGGTTTTGGCCCCTTTTGCATGAATTACTGCCTCAATGCGGCGTGGCATGGATGCCATCAGCCTGTGGCACTGCTGAGGTGTTATGGAAGACCAGGATGCTTCAATAGCAGCCTTCAGCTCCTCTGCATTGTTCGGTCTTATGTCTCTCATCTTTGTCTTGGCGCTGCCCCATAGATTCTCTATGGGGTTCAGGCGAGTTTGCTGGCCAATCAAGCACAGTAATCCCATGGTCATTGAAGCAGGTTTTGGTACTTTTGGCAGTGTGGGCAGGTGCCAAGTCCTGTTGGAATATGAAATCAGCACCTCTATAAAGCTTGTCTGCTGAAGGAAGCATGAAGTGCTCTCAAATGTCCTGGTAGTTGGCATGATAAGTGCACTTTTGGCCGCTCCAGCAAGCTGGGAGATGAGGTCAAGACAATCCCACACTCCTTCACGTGTCTTCCACATCTTACATGAGACCTCACAGCGAGGAAATTGGAGGAGGTGCCCGGTCCCGGCAAATGGGCGATAGAAAATCAAACGTTTTTTGTTTTTTTTTGCCGCCCTGACAAGATGCTTTTGACTCTGTTCTTAAAACATGATGCCAGTCCTTCTGAAGGGTATCTTTATCCAGACATGATCAGGACCACCCTATTCCCAGTCTCGGGCCATTTCACATTGCATTTGTTTTTGTGTTACAAATTATAGTGGCAGTACAATGTGCATGAAGCAGGGGGTTCACATTACACTCAGTCTTTATTTTGGCCAAAACACAATTGCACAAGTGCAATTAGATACAGAAACACAAAAAGTGAGTTCTGTATTGACAGAAGGTGGAGCAGCAACCACAGAGAGAGAGGGAGAGAGTTCAGTAGTTCAGGAGTAGCAGCAATGAAGGACTGGCCTCCCATAATGGAAAGCCTGGTACGATGGACGGACAGTAAATTGCTGGTGGAAGACTATAGGGAGAGCACACATTGTTGTTGGCTTTACACATCAATATTCCAAAAGGAAGCAATGCTTAGCCCTAGTCATTTAGAGGTACTGTGCAAACCACAGTTCTGACCCCAAGAGTAACTTTTACTTTCGTATTCATCAAACACTTTGTTCACATAGACTCTGGTAGAGAATTGGTTTTCCTAGAACTGATCACAATGGAATGCTAATTGGAATTAAGTCACAGTGTCTGGTTTGCACTGAATTATATTTGTGTTAATCATGGAGTGAGTTTTAGTGTTCTGACTTGTAAAGTAATGCTGTGGCCTACATAATTTTATCCTCTGCACAATGAACTTAAATTTCCAATTTATATGTAACTGATAGCCTTGGAAAGACCATTCATTGAGATGGTAGTGGTTATTTAGTTTTACAAAAATCTTACACATGGCAGTAAAAAATATTTAATTTCATGCTTGATTTTGGATAGAAGATATGCTACTAAAGTGAGGCACTACAAGTAAATGGGGTCATTAAAAAAATCACAATTAAACCAATGACTGACACTATAACAAATAATTTTGTATAAGAATTTTTTAATTTAGATGCACATAAGACATTTTCTGATAAAAATGCATACATTTGCATAGTCTTTTATAATGCACCCCATACAAATGATTTTTCAGAAGAGATTATTATCGGTTTTGCTCTTCTCTCAAGAAAACACTGTAATTATAAAACATTTTCCGTGTACATTTTAGCATTAATCAATATAACAATTTCTTAGGAAATCCTTCTGTGAAATACGTCTGAGCAAACAGGAATTAACATGTACAGTTCAATGAATGCAGGTATTCTGAAGGTGAGATCTGTGGTTCTCAATATAGAGAGAAGCTGATTTTTAGAAAAAAATGACCTTAAACATGGCCCACAGAACCACATTATGCAATGAGATTTCAGAAGATGATTACCTTTTGCGTAAGTGTTATAATTTGGACAAAGAAAACAGTCCTGTATAGATAATCTTTAGAGGAAAGCTTTTCAGTGATATAGGACATGGCCAATTGTGATAATTTTTTATACCAGTGTAAGACGTTATAAGTGCATTTGATTTAAATATCTTAAAAAAAAAAAACCTAACAGGACCAAAATCATAGTGTCTTGACTTAATTGGTATCAATACCAAAATGAAAATAATATAAATGGTATAGTAATAATCACCCTACTACTTTACATTACAGCAGTTTGTTGCACTGGAGAAAGAAGGAATTCTTTTTCAAGAATAACCTCCCCATGATAAGTCCCAATGGAATGTATTAAATATGTAAAAATGTACTGTTTTATAATGTCATTAGGAACATTTTCAGATAAATTAAAATAACACTAAATATTTTTATTATTACTAGAACAGAATTTCATATACCTAATCACAAATATGAGGGTAGCTGGGCAGTAATAAAGCTTGAAAGCTGCTGTAGCTTGTAAATCACAAAATTTAACTTTTTAAAAGTCAAAAATGCTAAGATTTCTGGCAAAAAGTGAAAGATAATAGGCACCAGTTATACCTTCATTTGCATAATGGCGATCGACCATTGTGCTCATTATTTTCATAGTTTTCATTTGTTATGCTTTATCTTTTGAAAGTGCAATTCATTTCCACAGCAGTATATTCATCAAGTTCCAGACACAAAAGTGGATTCTTACTCCAGCCTTGTCCATTCATCCCCTTGCACAAGTATTGTAGTCTCAATCTTCACCCACAAGTAATTACAGAAAGTATTAAGGGCAGTGGATTCCCAGGACTACGATAAAGGAACCAGTCTGCCTAAATGCAACTGTAAACTGTACCAGGCCAGACCAGACGACGTTTGAGAATGGAATCTAGGTCAGACAAATGCAAAACTCTGCTCACACTGTATGGCTATTTCATTGTTTTTAAACCAGCTAGTTACATTTAATGCTCAGTTTAACTCACAAGGACGACAACATTACAGGACAGGATGTGAGGTCCAGATGTAAACAGATCTGATGTGGACTGTATGTATTGTACTGTACCACATGTCATACAGCTCCTGGCTACTTTATCTTAGCAAATCAAATAAAAAAGATGAAGAGAGATTTGTTGAGGTAACTAAAGCCTTTCCCAAATGTGCTCAAGACCAGGCTACTGCCAGCATTTCGCTCACATCGAGGAGCTTCTCCCTGGGCTTTCCCGCAGCCGTTCCCCTGCGCACTTCTTCCACATTTATTTTCTCCCACTCTGAGAAGGACACTGATCTCACACCTGGGAACAGAAACATACTGTGACATTGAAAAAAATATGCAATAGGAGTGATCTGACAAAATATTTACAAATATCCCCAAAAATTATCCAGTAAAAAATGTTTATACACTAAAGAATCACTTGTGTAAGTAAGAAACAGCCCTACTGAACAGAGAGCAACTATTTATAATTCTGGATGGTCAGAATAGGAATTCTAAGCCCAATTTGTTCTCATGTATGCATTAACACATCATTACTGGGGGGTTTTTTCAGCTCAGTCTGAAAAACATCTACCCCACAGAAAGGACAATGGCAGTGCCTTCTACAGAAACTACAGAATGCCTTAGCCTATACTCCGAAACGCTCAGTTGCTCTACAACTGCTGTCACTCTGAATAAAAGTAATCTTCATTAATTAATGAGACCTCACATGACAGCCACCCACCAGGTCGACGATCTACCTCTGCCAGCGTGGTTTCTGTAAAGAAGGTACGCTACCGGTCCTGAATGGACATCTGTGTTGTGTTTTCTGTATGGCACTTCACACTTCTATTGGACTGATCTGGCAAGTCTTGCAAGCAACACTAGCTCTTGCATTACGCTTGTACTAGAGCACTACTGTCCACTTAAAATCAGTTATTAATAATAATTATTTATAGGGCACTACACATTTTCATAGAAAAAGTACTAAAACATGATAAAAAGCCAGCTGACAAGATTAAATTAGGACTCCTATATTCTGCTTAAAAAGAAAGGTTTACATCTTCGCTTAAACCAGTAGACTGTGGAGCCATCAAAGTGTCAGGGAGGTCATTCCACAGGTGAGGGGCAGTAGTACAGAAAGCCCAATCACCCATGGTGCAGAGTCCTGGGGTGTGAGGAAAGACCAACAAAAATTGCTGACTTTCAGTTTCACACTGATTTCATGGGTAGAAAAATGACATCATATGACACCTGCATGGCTAAATTTGTTCCTGGAATAGAATCCAGGACCTTCCAGATCGGCACCAGTACATATTTGATTAGATCAAACACTTTGTCACTGTTAAAATGGAGAAATAAACTTTTAATATTCAATGTAATAAGCAGCACTGAAAGCACCTTGAGTAGCTGCATCACTGTCTGGTTTGGGACTTGCACGGTCATGGGACACAAGGCCCTGCAGCGGATAGTGAGGTCAGCTGAAAAAATTATCGGAGTCTCTCTCCCCTCCATCATGGACATTTACCCCACACGCTGCATCCGCAAAGCCACCAGGATTGTGGATGACCCAACACACCCCTCACACACACTGTTCTCCCTCCTGGCTTTCACCACCAGAATGTGCAACAGTTTCATCCCTCAGCCAATAAGACTCTTAAACACTCAGGGAATATCAGCACACACTTACTTAACTAGTCCTTATCATTAAATTTACTATTTATATTTAACATTATACCATCATTCTTCTCCCTGTGCCATGTTTACATCTGCTCTTCTCTGTAACACTGCTGCATCTTCACACAACCTGATACTTTGCACCTCGTAGAACCAAAGTGAAGTGAAGTGAAACTTTGTCATTGTGAACGCACTGTGATGGGTTAAAAGCATTTTCAAGGTTGCATTTCGTTGTGGTGCTTGAGTGTGTTCACAATGACAAATAGTCACTTTCACTTTGAAATGTGACCTCTGCATTTAACACATCACACGTGCACATGTGGAGCAGCTGGCAGCTATCAACAGCGCCTGGGGAGCAGTGTAGCGGGACGGCACCTTGCTCAAGGGTACCTCAGTGGACAGGACTTGAACCTGTGACCTGCAATGATTTATAACTGTGCACTGTTTCCTTTGTAAGTTCATTTGCAGTCTTGCAGTGTCTTGCAGTCTTGCAGCATGTGCAGTTTTTTGTGGTCCTGTGTTTCATGCAGCACTATGGTCCTGGAGGAACGTTGTTTCGTTTCACTGTGTAAACTGTATATGGTTGAAATGACAATGACAACAGCCGACTTGACTTGACTAATATTTAATGTGTTCTAAGATTGGCTCCTAATGTGTAGGTGCAATGGTCTGATAGTGACCTACTGAAACCCTAACCCGCCAAAACAGCACCCTGGGTCATCCTGAATTACAAACAAACCACTGCACCTAAGTGTGCTAATTTCCCAAAGGGAAAGTGTTCTCATTAGTCTAAACTCAGTGTCTAGAATGTGTCAGCAGTGACCCGTTTGGTGTTAAAGGATTAATGATACTGTTAGTGACTACAACAAGGTGTTAATTACTGGTTATCATGATCAGCTCACCACTTCTGTGTTAATACATCACGGGTCTAGGTTTGTGTGAGTGTAATACCTCGCACTCTGAGTAATTCTGTAATCTCCTGAGCTCCGGATTTTTCCACTGACAAGTCCAGCCTTCCTAAATCCATGTCCTTCACCACCATCCGTGCTGTATCAAAACTGTCATTCATAGTGGTGGCGATCACACCAGTTGGACCACGCTTTACCCAGCCACTACAGTACAGTCCTGCATAGATGGGTACACAGTTACAAACACACAGGAGGACATGGCAAATTCATTCACACATACACTGATCTTTCTCCTACCTGCAGTATCCTGCACTCTTCCTATGTTGTTAGGTACTATGGCGTTGCGAGGGTCAAATGGCACACAGGGATCGATAGGTAGACTCTTGTAGCCAATGCTACTGATGACCATACCACACTCGAGATCTTCTGTCTGCCCTGTGGGCACAGCCTTAGCATCCTCCCCTGAACCCTGGGCAGAGAGGAAAATATAGAGTTTAACAATAAGTGTAAAATATTGACTCTTTAGATCTTTACAATGGGATTTTTATTAGAAAAATCCCAACACTGATATAAGGACAAACTGATTTAAATAGTTTGTTTGAAGGGAAAATGGGGGAAATTTCTCCTTTACAAACATTATCCATTTACTAATCAAGCTCACACGTAAACCTCATACAATTAGGGGAAATAAACAGAATTTCATTTTTAAAGCACAAATAGAAAAAATGCTAATTACATAATATGTAAAATATGTAAACTGTTATAATAATGACACTTCAAAAGAAAAAAACACCTCCCCTTCCATAACCTGACATTTAACCAAATTTTGTCATATGCATTGGGGCAGTGAAATACCCTTGAGCAAGGTACTGTCCCACTACACTGCTCCACGTGTGCACGTGTTATGGGTTTAAATGCAGAGGTCACATTTTGTTGTGATGCTTGAGTGTGTTCACAATGACAAATAGTCCCTTTCACTATGCAACAAAAGATTCAAAACAAGTTATTGCAGAAAAAATGCAAAATAAAACAAAAAGTTTCTTCTCACCTCAAGCTTGTTAACAACCAAGCGGACTCCGGAAGCTTTTTTCCCATCAGCCCCAGGAAGCACTTCCACAGGACTTCGAAGGAAACGGAAACCCCATCTCTTATTTACCTCATGTCCCCTGCCCTCGGTGTTCACGGTCTTCATCATCAGCTCTGTAAGCCTCTTCCTTGGCCTGGGGAGGTCTAGACACACCACACACACATACTGATCAATCAATATATGTAGCAAGTGAGAAGCAGTGACGCCACCTCACCGTTTCTATATTGATCATCCATGGCCAATAAATCTTTAAAACCTCCAATGCAAAAAGAGACATACATTATACTATCTTATAGGAGTTTTTCATTTAACTAGGTTTAGTAGAATCTGCAAAATATTATTAATAGCAACTCCTGGAAAAATGTAATATTTATTCCAAAAGTCACAAATCAAGTTCATTCAGTCTTTTGTTTGATTCTGAGTGCACATAAGCAGGAAAGATGGGGACTTTTCCCAACAGTGTGTAGCAAGATTTCATCTCTGTTTATAAACAGTAAGATAACATGGGCCTGCATGTGACTTTCACATTCAAAATTCCAAAACAGATTAGTCCATCAGCATAACATACGCCTACACATTAACAATTATTCCTAAAACTTTCATCCACCCACAGTATTAGCCTCACAGACACTCTCAGTGAGATCTGGGCCTAGGGCAAGAAAAGAAAGGCAGCAGAACAACATGCACACGTACTCACCTGAACAATAGTACCAATCTGCCTACATGCCTTTACAGTTAGCTTTCTCTAAACCTTAGAAACAGCTGGTAGCTTAATAAAAAACACTTACATAAAAAAACAGTAAATGAAGGACATTTTTAAATAAAGCAGATGCTTTCTTTGTTTTTAACTATTTTTAACTATCAAAGCAAGAACTTTTGGTACGACACTGTTGTTTCAAATAGAAATTTTAAACATTGTTTTTTCACCCAGAACAAAACAGCTTCTCGGAGGTATGAATTTAACTACATGAGAAAAACAAACTGAACAGTTTTCAAAATGTACATTCCAGTGTCTTTGGCAACTTCCCAGCACTCACGATTTCCTCATAGTATCTTTTTTGAAAAAATGTGTATAAATAAATGAATGCTATAATAAATATTTTACATGCACACACACGTGCATGCACACGTAAAAGCAACACAGGGTGGTTGTTTTTCTTTTGATTTTTTGCTGCGGCAGAAAACGTTTAGGCTTGAAGAGCAGCTGAAATCCTGAAAACAATGTGTCCAGCATATTATCTAACTCATAGTGTACACAGCAACTCCCTAAAGCATGAATATGTCCTATCTGTGTAACAAAGGGGTGTTACATGCAGGTGTTAAATAGTATTTATTAAAGATAGGTATGCAAAAAAGACTCTCAAAAAGATGTCCTCATACTCTTAGGTATGGGGGTTTTTGCAACTCTCTGCCATGGTGAAGGCAATTAGTGCGTATGTGTATTATCTGGGCTGAAGCCAATCCTTCACCCTTCGTCTTAAGCCCTACTTTAGCAGCGTACATTAGTAATCAGCGCGCCACTTTTATGTCCGGCATCAGTGGGCCCACCCGATTTCCATTGACCTTTTTTTTCATCTCTTTTAGAAGCAGGGCCTCTTAACTTGTCTAGTTTCGCAGAGGAAAGTATTTAGGTCCTGATCTGACACCTGGCACGTCACATAAAACCCATCAGAAGGAAAAGTAATATTTTTATTCATTTGCTAATTTTGAATGTTGCTCTTAATGTAATGTTGCTCAAATCAATGGTTTGTTTAGGGTCACTAACAGGAGACCTCTTTCCAGGGTAAGCAAAAGAAAGTTCAGCCAAAGGACAATCGTCTTGGCAGTGAAATGGAAACAAAACAAACAGTCTATCGTGTGGAATGGTTGAGGTAAGGAGCCTTGCAAAACCGGAAATTTAATTGTACCAGAGAAAGCCAGAAGTAAAAAAATTCTAAATAATCCAGAGGCACTGAAACTCGCCAGGGACTATAGAGTGTAGTTATGTGAGTGGGCTGGTTTCAGCTTTTCACGGAGGAGCACAAAGGTTTTAGCCTCTCCTGTCTTAAGAGTTACAGAGAGCGATCAATTAATGCCCTCCATGGCTTCCATCCAGACTGGGGCACACTCCTGATTAAGACCCTTGATGTTGGATTAGCAGCATACTTTTGGACATAAAGCAAATACGGAGGTGCTCGAAAGTTTCTAAAAACCCTTTTAAAATTGTTTATATTTTTATATGAATGTGACCTAAAACCATGTGATTTTCAAACAAGTCCTAAAAGAAGATGAATAGAACCTAGTTACACAAATTATTAACAAATATTATATTTGGTCATGGACTTATTAAAAAAAAGAGCCAATAACAAAACTGTGTGGCATAACTATATGAACCTTTGCTTACGGTACCCAGCATGACCCCCTTGTGCAACAATAACTGCAACTAAACTGCAGCTTTCACTTCGGCTTACATTTACATTTATTCATCTGGCTGACGCTTTTATCCAAAGCGACTTCCAAGATGTGGAGCAGAGTAGTGGGACGGTACCTTGCTCAAGGGTACCTCAGTTGTGCCTGTGCCAGGACTTGAACCTGCGACCTTCAGGTCTCCAGCGCAATGTCCTAACCACTAGGCCACCACTGCCCATTTAAAGGAATTTCAGCCCATTCCTGCATACAGAGCAGCTTCAAATCTTGGATGTTGAAGGGTTACTCATATAAACCACTTGCTTTAGGTCTGTCCACATATCAGTTGGATTAAGGTTAGGACTTTGAGTTGGCCCTCACAGAACATTCAGTTAATCCTTCTTTAACCATTTTTTGGCAGAACGACTCCTATGTTTAGTTTTGTTGTTTTGCTACATGGCCCACTGTCTTGAGATTCTGTTCACAGACAGAGAGAAATCTCTGATCTTCTCCTTTATTATTCCTAACTGGCGGAACAAGCTAACCAGCTACATTAGAACTGCAATGTCTCTCTCCATATTCAAGAAGCTCCTCAAGACTCTTCTATCTACCTTCTACTGTCTAGAGAATGTATCCCAGATAGTTATGTTCCACTTACAGTTTTTTGTAGCACTTGCCATCTGTATTCTAAGACTATATATATATTCTAGGACTGTATTGGTTTTCTTTGTAGCACTCACTTCAGTGTTGCCCTGTGCAGCTAAAATGCTGGATTGTTTCTGCATCTTGAAAGTCGCTTTGGACAAAAGCGTCAGCCAAATGAATAGATGGGGTAAATTGTAAATATAGTTAATTCATTGTTCCATTAAAGATGGCAAGGCTACCAGGCCCAGATGCAGTAAAAACAGGCCTTAACCAGAACACTACCACTGCCATGTTTCCCAGATGGAATACACTTGTATGCTGGAATGCAAGGTTTTTCTTTCTCTAAATATAACATTTCTCATTTAAGCCAAAAAAATTCTGCTTTGGCTTCATCCATCCAAACATTCTTCCAGTATCCTTCTTTAGATGGCCAGCTTTGGGGATTACAGTGGTTTCTCCTTGCTACCATGCCATACACACCACTGCTGTTCAGTGGTCTCCTGATTATGGACTCATGAACATCAACATTCACCAATGTGAGACAGGCCTTCAGTTGCTTAGAAGTTACCCTGGGTTATACGGCTTGCAGTTGGAAACATTTTTGATGGTCATCCACTTCTGGGTAGGGTAACCATGGTCATTTCCTCCATTTGCACACAATGTGTCTGACTGTTGATTGGTGAAGTCCAAACCTTTTTCAACTCTTTTCAATAAAACCCACTCTGAATTCATCTTTAAACTACATGATAATCCTAAAGATTCACTTACTTTTGCAACTCACGTTTTTTTATCAGATATTTTTTTTCAATAAATGTATCATAAAATACAATCATTTTTGTTTTTTTTTTAAACTAGGTTTTCATAATCTACTTTTAGTACATTCAGTTGATGTTATTGTGTATATGTAAGTTAAAAAATGTAAAAACCTTCAATGTATCGTTATTCACTTACAGTTGGACTATCATACACCATATTTCCAATGCAATGTTTGGTATATCTGTGTAACTCAACCAACTATTTATAAACATTCTTAACTCTCTATGAGCTGTTGTGTTTCTTATCTCTTCAGCATTCTTACCTTTCAGAGTCTCAGATACCCCTTGAAAGTCAGCCGGAAGCATGTCAGCTTTACAATCAGGAAGGCTGATCATTTCTCTCACTTCCTAAAAGGAGAAAGGTGTAAACAGGCAGTTGGCAATTTCAAGAAACATGCTAAATATGAAACAGTAAACCAAAATATTAAAAGTAGTTTCAGTGTGAGTGAGGTAACTGTCAAGCAGATGCTTTGATCAAGCAGGGAGGGAGATCTGGTTTGCCTAGGTGCATTCTTGTGCTTATGTAAGCAGAAGAAAGTGACACAAACAGTAAATAAACACTTTTTAATAAGTCCATGACCAAATATAATATTTGTTAATAATTTGTGTAACTAGGTTCTATTCATCTTCTTTTAGGACTTGTTTGAAAATCACATGGTTTTAGGTCACATTCATATAAAAATATAAACTGTAAACTGTAAATAAACACACATGAGGAATGAGGAAAATCATTTTAAAAACCAAATAGTGCAAGTGAAGGGTAGAGAGAGGAGATAAACAGTCTGGACAGATGAAAAGAACAATAAAGAGGGAGATGGAAACAGGCCTCCACTTAGTAAATAAACATGTGGAAAGAGAAAAAATTCAAAATGCAAAAAAGGTGTGAAAGGGAGAGAGAGAGAGAGAGAGAGAGAGAGAGAAAGTGACCAAAGAGAGGATAAACGAGAGACAACAAAGCATGGCTAAGCAGAGAAAAAGAAAAATAAAGAGGTAAAAGAGGTATACCTTAATTGTACATGCTATTTGTAGAGGCCCCCTTCGTCCCACCATTAGAACCCTGCGTACTCGACTGGCTGCAAGAGCATCCAGTGCATGCTGTGTAATATCGGTTTTCTATAGAGAATGAAGCAGAGTTAATTTTTTGGAGTTACACAATTTGTACACACACGCACACAGAAATGCACACACACACACACAGTACCTTTAACATATCTAGTGGTGTAAGCAGGATTCGGGCCACATCCAGTGCCACATTGCCCTGGCCCAAAATCACCACTGTCTCACAATTCAGATCTGGAAGGAGCTGCATTAGGGGAAAACAGGAAATGATTAGAGTATGGATAGGCTGCTGCAGAGCATACAAAAAGCTTTTACAGCTTTCAGTCGTGGCCCCCAGGGTATTCTGCACTACACTGTTTGTGTTTCATGAGCTTGACAATAGAGGTGGGAGATATGGCAAAAATATCTTATCACGAGATTTTAAGAGATTTCCCTGATATGCGATATGTCACAATATGTATTAAGATGGAACAAAGGAAAAAGAGCCAACAGGGCCATATTTTTTCAAAAAAATCAAAGCTTGAGTACAAATCATTTTTATTCAGTGTTTTTCACACCACGTTACATGTTCACTTAAGCAAGACTAATGATGCTTTTAGAATAAGTCCAGTTTTTTTTAAAGTACCAATGGTACTGATATGATCAGAAAAGCATATTGCAACCACAGTTTATCACGATAATGATAAATAATCGTCATATTGCCCAGATCTACTTGACAACTCTTTAAAAAGGGCAATGCAAGACTGGGAATGAAAAGTGCTGCAATACCCGGGAGGGGCTCTCTGCAGGGACATCAGCGTTACCTCTTTATTACTGGGAAGTCCGTTGTACCACCCTACAAAATCTCTGGCTGAGAACACGCCAGCCAAGTCCTCGCCTGAAACTCCCATAGTACGATTCGCTTCTGCACCATAACTCTGGGTAAACAAAGGATCAAGCAGATTAGTCTCCGACGTGTTTTAAAAAAGTAACTTTTTGTTAGTGGGTAACACTAACGTCACTCATCGTTACACTTTCTAAGATGAAACTGATGAGAATTGCCTTAATGATAAGGGCTCATTGGAACAAACTTTTATAAATTTCTATGTAGGTTAATGTCAGTTGTCATAAAAGGCTTATGTACATGTCACGTAGCCTTAGAAACACTACAGTAAAGTCTTACCATAGGGTTTTAATCAGGAATATTATTTCCATTGTATAAATGACTGAATAAATATTAGATTTCATGTTTAACTGAAAACGATTCTTTTTTTATGGTAGGCACGCTAATTGTACTGAAGTGTGTACATGTACAACTACAGAATATGTATCACTGCTTCTACATGCTTGCTCATGTGAGTCCTAAATATTTCCTCATCAGGGTTAATAAAGTATATTTGATTCAAATTATTCTGTTTAATTCAACGAGTGAAACAGGTCCTTACAAGCACAACAGCGTGGTAGGCTTTCTTTAGCTCCTCCACAGTGACATCGGTACCCACGTTCACATTGCCGTAGAAATAGCAGCGCTCGTGCTGGGCTGTCTGGGTGAAGGTGTTAATGACGTTCTAGGGAAAACAAGTGCAAAGAAGTTAATTCTCATGACTCTCAACCTTCCTCTCAAGGACAAAGGTGAAGGCTATGGGGGGGGTCTGTCAAGTCTTTGTCTGAAGGTCAGTACTACACTCTGAAGCACTGGGGAGAGGAAGACAGATCACAGACAGAGATAATTATTTTTTACTGACCACAAAGCCTTAATATTTACTATAGATTTTTCTTTTCTTAGATTTAGAATTTTTTCTAGTCTAGCATCTGTGACAGTGTAATCAAAAGAAATGGGCAAAATAACCAGTTTCTACCTTTAAAACATGGCTTCAGGTCAAGAGAATTTCATAGTCAAAGACAAAACACTGAGACAGGCTTTAGGAACTGTGATAATGTGATTCAGTGGGATGATGGAGGCATAAAAGAAATGACACTAAGGTTAGCGAGACAAGATCTTTTAGTATGAAATGGCATTAGAACCTTTAAAAAGAAGGAATTAAAGAAGAGGCGTGAAAACGAAGGACTGTTTACTTAAGCCAGAACTGTAGTACTGTGTAAGCCAACTTCTAAGGTTCTGCCTTACGAACAATAGAAGCAAAGCTCCAAAATATTAAGTTGTGTGAAGTTGAATTGAACAAGACAAGAAGAAACAAACGAAGAGAAGGCATAAAGGAAGGATTAAGGTGAAAGCAAATGTCTTAAAAGAGGTTAAAAGAAAAGTGACCTAAAAAAACAAACAAACAAAAAAAACAGTCCACTGAGGTATGTGGGGATACGTGGGATAAGTGGGCAGGAAGGCAGCTGAAAAAAATTAAAGAGTTCTAGAATCTCAAGATCTTCAAGAGTGTAAAATGGAGCAAGTGGTCCAACAAGCGAACCATGGCAGCCAAAGAGATTACACATAATAGCAGCCTAAGGAAGTTTGCTCTGCAGGGTGGATAGGGTAAAGAGCATAGACATCTAGGAACGATCTTGGATTTGGATTGATCTTCTCACTGAAAAGAAGTGACTAACCATCATTGTGAACACAACCAATTACACAAAGTGCACCACAACAAAATGTGACCTCAGCCTAATGCCAGCATAACAGGCAGAAAATGAATGAATGAATGCCAAACAAGAAAAATGTCACATTTAAAATGCTTCCAATTGGCTACAATTTAGCTGCTAGACTGTGGTTCGGGCTGCAAATCTGTCCAAATATGGACAAGCATGGCGTAACCATTTTATCTCCTTATCCAACACATGTGGCCATAGTGTAACGTATCGGGGAGACCCGACACGTGAAAGTGAGAGAGGACCCAAGTGCAGAATGAAACGAAAGGTAACAACACGTTTCGGGATTCGAACTCACAACCTTGGGTATGCTAGGCACGTGCTCTATTGCTGTGCCACTGAGCTGCTATAGCATACCCGCAAACGGGAGAGAGTAAGAGATCCGTCCTAAACGTGTTGAGTCAAAGAAAGATAATTTTCAGCCAGAGCTGGGCGCGAACCCTGGCTGTCCGCGTAGTAACGCGCTGTGCACGCAGCTAAAGGACTAAAGGATTTAAAGGAGCACGCCCAAGTGAGTGCACACACACAAATTAACACTCTCACACACAAACCCGCGCTGATGCCTAGCTTGAGCAAAGGGGAGCCGAGTTGGTGTGGAGGAACCAAGGAGGGAAAATGTTTTATTTATTTATATA
>JBBPDA010000152.1:6112576-6124654 GCA_037974385.1 Arnoldichthys spilopterus | reverse complement strand
GTTATTTTTGTGACCATTTTGAGTTTTTCTTTCATTGACTGAAGGGTACCAACAATTTTGTCCATGTGTGTACATAATGAAGTGACTGGTGTTTTCCTCCAATACCCCTTACACATTAATTATAAAGATTTAAATCAGCTCAGCCAATTTATGTAATTTTATACCTACCTTCTCAAGCCCAGTAGTGTCATCCTCCATCTCATTAGGCAGCATAATTAGCATGCTAAGATCATTCCCAGCATATGGCATTTCCAGAATCTGGCAGTTCATTTCAGGGATATAGGCCAGGGGAAACTTTGCTTTCTGACTCATCATCTGAACTGGCTTGGTGTCTTTCTGCATGTGATAATGTAAAACAATTTTGTTAATGTTCCTAACAAAACTTGGTTACATAATTTAGGAAAGTTTAACCATCTTTACCCACCCTGCAACAATAAACAATAAATTATTTATTTTTGATGGATTCAAAGATGAGTCTCAAAAAATCCTAGACCTTCATCACAGGATTAAGTCAAGGTTAACAGGTACCTCTGGTATAAACGTGCATACACCTACAATCATAAATAGACTGAACATATCTGAACTGCACTGGGGGCGTGTGAGGAAAAAAATCTCTTCAAAAAGAACATTAGAACAAGACTGCATATTGCCAAAGAACATATAGGCAAAGACTAGGCCTTCTGAAATGTGACATAACCCAAAGGCAGCTTTACCTGAAAAGAACCCGATACCAACTGTGAAGAAATTTTTTTTTGATATTTTTGTTAAATAAATGGAGAAATTAATGAAAAAATCCTACATTTTTTGTTCTTTTTCCAAAGTATATGACTGAAGTTCATTAAGTTGGCAGTTTTTTTTTTTTGTTTTTTTTTAAAAAGGTGCTTATTCCACAATTACCTTGTTCAGTTTAAATGGAACTTCTGTGGTTGCAATCCCTTGGAACTTCTTCTCCCAGTTTCCCTTAAAGTAGATGGCATTCACCAGGACAAGTCTGGTCAGTTCATCCACATCTCCTTGTGCCAGCAAGTCCTTGATCTTTTCTAGTATGAACATTAAATTCAAAACATATTGTTAAGGCTACTTTGACATTTATTATATAAGGAAATAGGTTAAAACATTTTACATGTATATTACAGTTCTCCTGACTATATTGTCATTGTGAAAACAAAATCTTGTACCTGTTTTTGATGTTTTAACTTTTAGAAGCATTTTTAAAAAGTGTTAGAATGTTGTCCCCTTTACTCATGAGTTACCATTTTAGAAATACAAGATTTGTATCTTGCTCTACATGAAGACAATACAACTGGCACATTCCTTGTCAGGTGAATCACTACAGCTGTGACAAGTTGTAGTCATTGAATGATTGTACATGCACAATAATATTTGCTATTTGAATCTGGCAGGTAAAAAAATATGGATTTCAAGAAGTCAATAGACCCCTGGATGACACCTTATTAGTCATTAATACCACCTGTCCATTATTCTGTAGGTACCCCTACTTTAGCCGAAATCCCATTGAATTGTCAAGACATGGACCCCACAAGACCTCTAAAAGTGTGTTGTGGAATCTGGCATCAAAACATAATTAGCAGATGTTTCAGCACGTTGTGATCTTTTAAGTCTTAAATTGTGAGGTTCGGCCTCCTTAGACTTGTTTGTCCAGCACATGCCACAGATGCTTGATTAGACTGAACTCTGGGGAAGTTGGAGGCCAAGTGAGCACCCTGAACTCTTTGTCATTTTCCATGAGCAGTGTTTTGTATGGAAAAGCTGCTTTTGCTTATGACTATACTGCTGCATTTGACCTTTAATAAAAAAAGTGCACATTTTAATTTGTTTGCCTGTGAGAGATCATGGAAATGTAGCAGATTGTGTGAAATTTCATCATATTTCATACTGACTGCAGATCCCAACCAAATCAACCAAATCACATGGAACCGAATTGATCGCTGCAAATTTTGAGGTATCGAAAATGTATCAGATCGTTGCCTAAAATAATCAGATTGGAATACATTTTTGAATATTATTTTATATATTTTAAAGCACTCCTGATTTGTGATTGCACAAATTTATGTTTTTATAAAGTGAAAAAGAGGCAAGGTGTAATTACTTTTTTCCATAACCTTCTCAAGTACATCTTTTCAATCCTGCCCCATTCTGCTATCTGGACCAGCCTCACCAACCCTGATACCCTCTTAATTGCTAACATTTTTGCAGCTTTTAACCCACTCACTCCTGCTTGAGCAGTTGTAAAAAGTGCTATATAAATAAACTTGACTTGACTTTAATAATTACAAAAGAAGTATAAATTATAAATACAAAAATAAAATACAATTGAGTAAAGTACTAACCTTGTGTATGTTTCTCCACCCATGTATTAATTTTTACACGTGCTGCCTCTGCATTTGACTTAAAGTCAACAGCCTCTAACTCAGCATGGTAGTGGGTTTTCGTATCACCTAGAAATTTCTATACCAAGAGAACACATGAAATGATAACTGTGTTATGCTTTGACTAATAACTGCTAAATAATAAACTTGTACTGCGAAACTTTAACACAAAGAACTATAGGTTTAATTTTTTAAACCTAAGGATGTAGTAAGTAGAAGTAGAAGTAAGGATGTGTAAAGCAGAAGCTGGAACTATGGGTTCCACATTGCCTGGCCTCAATAGTAATCCACTGTTTAGTTATATGTCAGATAAAACAAAAGACAATGTCATATTCACAGTTCTTTTTTTTAACATGCTTGGTTTAGCATGTGTTAGTCATTAGTCAACACTTTAAAGGAGGATTTAAAAAAGCATTTACACAAGAACACTGCAGTTTTACTTGAGAATAATGTGATCACAGTTACAGTATTAAGCTAAGTGGTTTATGTCTTTGTAAATAAGATAGAGAGAAAAAGAAACAACTTACCTCCACAAACTGGTAGGAGTGCTCTCCATAAAGCCGATTGGCCAAACTGAGGGCATATTTAGCTCCTGGTTTGTTCAATTGACTTATGAGCTTGTTGAAGCCAATGTGTACGTCATCCTTGGCTTTGTGGAAGTGTAAGGACTAGGTGATAGTATATAAATCAATAAAGGAAATAAATACAAGAGAATAAAGTGACATTATTTACAACACAAAATGTTTTTTTTATAAAAACAGACAGTAAAGAGCAGCTGTCTCCTTAGATAGATAATTACTTCTTTTAGCTCCACCACTGCACATTGCATAAAAGCATTATTTAATCAAATTGATATGCAAAGGTTTGAATATCCCCAAGCAAAGTGTACATTTTGATTTTTACATTTAAAACAAACTTATACATGGCACTTTTCTAAAAACATCAGAGTTTAGTGCACAATCTCTATATATTTGCTCAACATATTAAAAAAATATATGCAAACTTTAAAGTTTTATTTTTCCCAAATATAGTTAATTAAGCACAATATTTGTACATTAAATCATGCAGAAATATGTTCTCTGTAGAGTTATTTTTACTTGAAAATCAACCAAAGTTTAATTTGACCAGGGGTGTCCCAACTTTTGCATACAACTTTAAATGTGTGTTCTTCATAAATATGTCATTTGTGTAGTAATCGGATTTAAAATGTAAACTACATTAAAATTCTCAGTTAGCCGCCACCAAAAATAAAGCACTGGTGTACATATGAACTCTTGCCATCACCAATGGCATTGCCCCAATAAGCCCCTTTCACCATATCTGTTAGTGCTTCTTTTGAGGACTCATATTTAAAAACCTTTATTTGAAGACCTTCTGGTAAGTGAACTTTTTGGACCATCTGGACTTTTTGGGCCAGTGGGACTGTTGCTGCTTGTGCTCTTACTGCTTTGTTGAAGCATAAGACCTATAGACAATATTGAGTAATAGAATTGGGCAACCACTTAATTTCCACTCCTTATGAGTAACCATTACATACTGCATTATAAAAATGCAAACTCACTTACACACGCACATACAGACACACACGAACACACACACACACACGCACATAGACACACACTAACACACACACACACACAGAGAAATTATACATTACATGCAAAACATGCACATTCATGAACTACAGTTCCAAGGCATATATAAAATGACTAAAAGACTGATCAAACGAGAATAAGGCATGCCACACCCTACTCTGCTTACTTTACTTTACCTTACTCACATGAGAACAGTTTTACAACATGTAAATAATACTTCCTTAACCAGTGTTTCCCAACCTAATGTTATGGCTGATCAGTGTATGTAGTAAGAATTAAAAATAATTTAGCTTTAAGTTAAATTACTGTATTCTGGATTAGTTAGGCCTCAATGTCTCCAAATGACAATGATTGCAATTGTTTTTTAATGTACATCACCGATCTTCATCCAGTCATATCAGAGAATTCCAGTATGTAGTGTACAGTACAACATACATTCTAGACGATGAATTATTTGGTGGGTAAAGCAAGTTTTACCAATGCAGAACAGTTGTTATTTGAGCAAGCCTTGCCAAGGTAAACCATGGTAATAAATTGTCAGTGACAAACCCTAATTCTAGGTTGAAGAGACAGATAAGACATTTCATGGTTGTGAGAGAAATACAAGTTACATAGGTGGAGTTGCTATAGGAACACAACAGAGCTAAATGACAGCAAAGGTCAAATTCCTTTCGAGATCTCCAGTCTGTCTACTCAGGGGTTTTGTAACAACATGAACGTTATCACTTTCAGCTAAAGACAGTGTGATGAAATGCAAAAGAGTTAAGAAAACATAGGTGTGTCAATTTAACTATGTTGACTCATCATAAGGCCTCTGGGGAGTAAAAAAATGGGACATGATTTTTAAATTAAAGATGCCAAAATGAGATCACTGGAGAAATTAATAAAACTATTTTTTTTAAAGTCCTTTTATTTTTCGTTTTTATTGATTTTTATTGTGTAGAATTTTGGTTGACACTTCTCTTTCAAATGTGCTATATGCTCTGCATGTGATGCTGTGCAGTCTGTAAGGCAGATTAAACATTTTAAAACCCCTAAAGAGTTTGGAATTGTTATATATTAAAGTAAGCTAGATATAAATGTGCAGTAAAGAGGAATGTTCCTGACTATTTGTTCTAGATAAAACAGATGTTGATACCAATATCTGAAAGTAGGCCTTAACTTATCTCAGACAAGGAAAATGATGTCTCTGTATAAACGTAAGAGATTCACATTTTAAACTCAAAGCATGATGTTTAACCTCAGACATCTGGGCTTCAGTGTTGCCTGCAGCTCCTAGAGAAACCATGGCCAGTGCAGAGGAGATGCTGAGAGGAGAGTAGAACACATTGCCCGTTTTGTTGCCCTCTCTGATCTTCTTGAACAGGTCAAGAGCAAAATGTGTGCTTGCATCAGACAAAGTCTCCATTTTTCCAAAGTCTGAATGAGAAACAGAATTACTGCATAAAAATACAACTAGAGAATTTTCATAGCAAAAATCAACCACATTTTGTATTTAACAGAATATTCTAATGAAGACCAGTAAGACACAAACCATATTAATACAATGCGTATTTGGAAGTTACGTTTTTCTACTGTTTGGAGGAAAAACCGCTAGGCTGACAATAAAGCAAGTTCGACTGTTTCCAATCACGAGCCTTCGATAGCCACTTAACTATGGATTAAGATCGAGATGACCCCGTTTCACGAGTTTCAACAGGTTTCACGACTGCTTCGAAAGGACACAAGGTTGACACCCCTCCGCAGCTCCTCAACCTGGTTAACTAGGAAGTCTCCGCACCACGTCCTATCCACAAAATTCAGAGTACCTGACTGCGCCTGAATAAAAATAAACCAAAAGCACTATACACCGAATTAACTCAACGTCAATGCCATGAGGTAGCAAAGGACTTTCTTTTGGATTCTCATATCTTAGCCACGCTACTGTTAGCGCGCATGATGTCGTTCTAAATCGATATAATATAGTGTTGTTTCTCTGTAAAAGTCCTCGAAATACAACAGGACACTCACCCCACCGTCAGCGGTTTCGTTTAAACGTCTTCAGATCCAGTTTGGTCTTCCAGTAAATATCGTGATGAATACCTGCATAAGTGTCAGTGAGGCGGAGCCTAAACCATGACTCATGAAACTGGAAGCTTCCGTCTTTTCCCAGAGTGGGGTGTGGCAAAGGCGGCAGATGACTAAGTAGGGTGGAACCACACGGCAAAAGGCCACGCTAATGCCTTACAGCTCTGACAAAGACACATTTTACCGTAGATAAAGGGGCCATCAGAAAGGCAAGTGCATACTTCTAAAGATAACTTGAGAAAATGACAATAAAACAGCAACACTACAAGTTATTGTGCTGTTCAGCCATCCTGTACTCCGTCATACTGTACAAGCTGGTAGCAGAGCTGTGCCTTGTATTTTGTTTTTAAAATCGAGGTGATCACAAAATGACCTGCAACCACTGCAGAATCTGATCGCAGGCACCTTAATGGGTAATACCATGAGATAGGAGAAAACTCTGAAAAAGCTGACTCCTTTAACAGTGACTGGAAATATTGAGATGAACCACCTGGCACAAATACCAGAATAATGCATATGTTTAGAATTATTAATTGCAGCATCTCAGGGGTTACTTATCTCTTCTTTGTACTGAGGTCAAATTTAAAAATGGTAGCCTTTACATAGATTCAACATTTCTGGAACTGTGCTAGAGAGATGGAACATTGTTAGACTCATTACATGCAAAACGAGACCTCTGAAAAGTATAATCATGCATTTGTACTCAGTACTTGGTTTGGGCCCCTTTTGCATGAATTACTGCCTCAATGTGGGGTGGCATGGATGCTATCAGCCTGTGGAAGACCAGGATGCTTCAATAGCAGCCTTCAGCTCTTTTACATTGTTTGGTCTCATGCCTCTCATCTTTCTCTTGGCAATGCCAATAGATTCTTTATGGGGTTCAGGTCAGGCAATTTTGCTGGCCAATCAGGCAGTGATCCCATGGTCACTGAACCAGGTTTTGGTACTTTTGGCAATGTGGGCAGGTGCCAAGTCCTGCTGGAAAATGCATCTCCATAAAGCTTGCAGAAGGAATCCTGAAGTGCTCTAAAATGTCCTGGTAGACGGCTGCGTTGATTCTGAACTTAATGAAGCACAGTGGACCAACACCAGCAGATGACATGGCTCCCCAAATCAACACAGACTGTGGAAACGTTACACTGGACTTAAAGCATTGTGGATTGTGTGCCTCTCCATTCTTCTTCCAGACTCTGGAACCTTGGTTTCCAAATGAGATGCAAAATTTGCTCTCATCAGAAAAGACGACTTTGGTCCACTGTGCAGATTGAAGCGCACAGTGAGGACAGCTGAAAGAAACATTAGTGCCCCCCTGCCTACCCTACTAGAACTGTACACCACTAGAACCAGGAACCAGGCAGGGAATATCAGACTCCTCGCACCCTGGTCACATCCTCTTTCAACTCCTCCCTTCAGGCAAACACTCCAGGTCCCAAACAGGTCCCAGCTCACTAAGACTCAGACACAGGGGCACTTTCGTCCCTCAGGCCATCACCCTCATGAACAGCTGATAGTGCAGCTCACATCACTCCATATTTAAACTTTACACCAATGTAACATATACTGTATATTTTGTATAATAACTGCACTGCCCACTGTATAGCTCACTATACAACTCACTGTACAGCCTATTGCATGTAATACAATGTATAATATATACTTACTCTGTATATTGTACACATACTGTGTATTGCTCTATTTATTGTATACTGTATAAGCACATGTAAAAACGACTACAAGCTGCATACAACTGCACCCACATGGCACATTGTACCACATGTACTGGACTACACAAGAATAATGTATATTGTGTATAAAGCATCTTGTGTACAATATAGTATATCATATTGTGTCAAGTGTACCTTAAGTTTGTATATTGCCCACTGGTTCGTATTCTAGTTTGTTTGATTGTTTAAATACTGGAGAAACACTATCGGAAACAAATTCCTTGCGTGTGCAAACATACTTGGCCAAATAATCTGATTCTGCTTTATTAATTTCAGAGTCAAAGCAGACAACTACCAGGACATTTTAGAGCACTTCATGCTTTTTGTTTGCAGACAAGCTTTATGGAGATGCTGGCTTAATTTTCCATCAGGACATGGCACCTGCCCACACTGCCAAAAGAACTAAAACCTGGTTCAATGACCTTGGGATCACTGTGCCTGATTGGCCAGCAAACTAACCTGACCTGAACCCCATAGGGAACTTATGGGGCATTGCAAAGAGGAAGATGAGAGAGATGAGTCTGAACAATGCAGAAGAGCTGAAGGCTGCTATTGAAGCCTCCCGGTCTTCCACAACACCTCAGCAGTGCCACAGGCATCCATGCAACGTCGCATTGTAGTAATTCATGCAGAAGCAGCCCAAACCAAGTACTAAGTACATATGCATGATTATACTTATCAGAGGTCTCGTTTTGCATGTAATGATATATCTATATCTTATATTAGTTTCACCTTAAAATAAATTACTGAAATAAACCTTTGCAAAATATTCTATTTTTTCAAGTTTCACCTGTATGTACAAATTACATTTCCAGAAAATCCAAGAATTTACAATTTAACCGTGTTAACTTTTTATCTGACAAATATTCAAAGAAAATGTTTCTAATGTCTAACTTTTTTTGTAATTTTTGTAATTATAAACAAATTTTGAATTTGATGCCAGTAGCATACTCTAAAAAGGTTGGACAGAGGCATGTTTATCACTGTATTACATCATGTTCCCCTTTAATTACACTGTTTAATCATTTAGGAACTAAGGAGACTAACCGTTGCAGTTCTGCAAGATAAATTGGCTTAAGAGCAGTTTAAACATTTTTGTACCGATGAACTCATGCAAAAATAATAAACAAAACCACCAATGAAAACATCTTACTAAATCTGAAAATAAAAAAACAAAAATACACGGGCTACCCTAGCTTCCTAACAAAACCATGAGAAAACAACACACAAAAAAAGTTGCTCGTCCCTCAGGTGTTGCTTCTGGGCTCCTTTCTCCTGGAGAGCTACCCTAAATTGCACACACGATCACACACACTACACAAAACAAATGCAACAAAAAAGCAGACATACTATGGCATATTTTACATAAACTTAAATACATTTAAGTTAATCAGTGAAAACATTGGGAATATTTTCTTAGAATTTATCAGTTAAAAAATGAGAGTTTTTACTGCATTTTTATAAAATATTCCAACCTTTCCAGAAATTGGGTTTGTAATACATTGTTTTATATACTCCATACTGAAGAATATTTTAATATTTATTTAATATCTTTCCCAAAAAGCCTTTATTAAACCCTTGACGATCACTAAATCACCACATACAAATAATGTGAAACATACGCAATTTATTTTTCCACCAAGGTATACTCATATAGCTCCATACTACATTTAGAGTAAAACTGGGCAATAACACTGGAACTTGTTTAATTTATTATTATTTTACAATTCCAGAAAAAAAAATAAGTTTGCATAGGATTCCAATTTTACACAAATATTGAAAAATATTTGACCTTTTGATACTTAATATTTAGGTAGGTGACCATAAACAACTGAAGGTATCAGCATACCTTTAATGATACAGCACAGTATTTTTCAAACTGCAAGTGTAACAAGTGTAAGTGGCAAGTTATTATGTCCTTATGTACATAATTCTCATATCATTGTGTTTCCATTTTCCTCAGGAGGTAATAAAATGGCAGTTGTGTGTGTGTGTGTGTGTGTGCTAGCGGGCACGGTGTGAAGAACATTATTTGGCGTGTTCTTGCTATGCAAAACTATATATTTGGAGCCACAATCCTCTTCACTGAAACTACGCCATGCTGGGTCAGCATTAACAGACAATAAATGGCGTTTTCATATTTTTTAGGCTTGCATTGATTACTTTCATGTACATCTCGGTCATTGTTACAAACAAGTAGGATTTTCAAAGCTGTTTTTTAATCATTGTATTAAATGATTATATATACAGATATGTTGAAAAAGTCTTTCACACACAGTGATTGCTAGGTCTCCTGGCCAATAAGAAACACTCAACTGAATGTCTGCAGTTATAGAATGGTAAAGCAGGAGAAGAGCTTCATCCACTTTGGCTGCTTAAGCATAACCAAACACTCTACAGCAGTAGTCCTAAATAATGTTTAAGAAATTAGTCCTGCCACTGATTATAAAATTGAACAATACAGCAGAACAGGTGTGGTGATTCACATACTATGTTTAAGCTAATGTGGAGCAGGATATTCACCAAACTACAGGTATCTGGCCCTTCAAGACTAGAGTTCCCGACTCACAGATGCATGAAGTTCTTACTGGCACCACCTTGTGGCTGTACAGTACAATGGATTATAAGCATTACTGTAGCAAAACAGTACAAACAACTTTAATATTGCAGAGAATGGGTTAACTACTCATTATATTAAGGCTTCAAGGATTTCTGGTTGGTGTAGTGCACATTACCATAAAAAAATGAAAAATAAAAAACAGCAGCATTTACCTTAGACATAAATATGATACTAATCAGCACTTTGATATGCATTTCACATTATATGAACTGGAAAATGCTTAAAAGATTAATTATTTTTATATTAGCATTACTCAATATGTTCATAGTATTAACAACATATACATTCAGTGCAGCAGATGAAATGTCTTGCTGAACCTTCCTTTAACAGTTTATAAAAATATAATAATAATAATAATAATAATAATAATAATAACTTAGTTTTTGTAGTTATTGTAAAATGTATAGAAACCATTTACTTTGATCCTTGGGATAGCAATTAATTTGTTTCTAAACTGTACACATCACTAAAAGTTAATAACTGGGCTAAAAGCCGAGACAAAGATTTGCTATAACCTCTCAAAATTTTGCACACTTCTGCCATGACCCCAATATCTTGCTAACATAGCCCCTGACTAAAAGGGCCCTGAAATACATCCCATATGAAGGATCTGATGTTAACCGGAGATAAAAACAGAATGGTCTTTCAGGGAAATTAATCCAAGAACTCTTTAAAACATCTTTCTTTAAAACAATCAACATCAGGAGTTCCTGATTTGTCTACATTTTGTAATGGGAAAAGGCTACAATATTGGCTTTTAATTGACAACCCTAGCAATTAAAAGATATCCACCACTCTGATCTGTAGCACACGCTTAGCATGATTACAGTACATCATACCACCATTGCTATATGGGCAGTGTTGGCCTAGTGGTTAGGACACTGCCTTTGGGACCTGAAGACCCTTCAAGTCCCGGCCCGTGCACTACTGAGGTACCCTTGAGCAAGGAACCGTCCCGCTACACTGCTCCCCGGGCGCTGTTGGTAGCTGCCCACTGCTCCACGTGTGCACGTGTAAGGGGTAAATGCAGAGGTCACATTTCGTTGTGGTGCTTGAGTGTGTTCACAATGACAAAGAGTCACTTTCACTATATGTTTATCTTACTATGGGATGGAAGAAAGACATTCTATTCTCACCTAATTAAAATGGGTTCCACCTCAAAAAGCGCTCCTGCTTTGCTCCGAGTTGACCCAGTCAATGCATTAAGACCCAAACCTTTCCAGCTATAGAGACCTCATCTTTACCTACAATCTTCAATTATAATTTTAAAATAGTCTAGATCAGTAAACATGAGGTGTGGTCCTTTGTCAATCCTCAGTGCAAGTTACTTCAGCAAATTATTACTCTGGTAGCATAATAGTGCCTCTCTTAATTCTATCAATGTGAGGAGCCCACAGGTACAATTACCTAGACTCATCAAGACATCAAAGAATATTTCAGAAAAAAATAATGTCTATATACAGGACACCACACCCATACTTCAAGACTTTCAGTGGAAAGACCTCTATAGTAGGCCCAGGATTACTGATGAAGAAATGAAGCATTGTGGCTCTCATTCAGGATTGCTGTCTAGTACTTCAGAATGGGGTGCATACCTCAGCCGGTAACCACCTATACGAGAAAAAAAAAAAAAAAAAAAAAAAAAAGTTCTAAGTGCACTTTTGTGAGTGAGTGAGGGAGTG
>JBBPDA010000152.1:6078988-6095683 GCA_037974385.1 Arnoldichthys spilopterus | reverse complement strand
CAGTATCAGCCATTACCAGTACATTAACACCACTGTCAGTTACAAGTGAGTAACAATGATTATGGCATAAATACATACATATATATATATATATATATATATATATATATATATATAACCCCTCTGAATGTACAGTACATGTTTATGTAGACACCTCCACATCCGTTGTTCTGAAAGTTCTGGAGTTTATCCTGCAGAAACGTCTTCTGCTCTTCTGGGAAACCTTCACACTAGATGATGAATGATTGCTGAGTGAGTTTGAGGGTGTGCATTCAGCCACAAAAGCACTAAAACATCCAGTAAAATGAAAGCTCTTGACAAATATACTATCCATGTTCCATATGAGTGTCAGAACATAACCTTGTATCTTCATTGTTGTCTCTGAAGCTGATCCTTACACTGAATGAGCATTTTATGAAGAATTTCATGGTGCAAACTGACAAAGGAAAAACATTTTTGCATTGAGTTCAAAAAGATTTTGCTTCCCTGTAAAGTTTTGCGCAATACAAGGTTTGGTTCTGACAGCATCGATATGCAAATGCAGTCTTACACTTTTTTTGTGACAAAGCCACAGTTTTCCACATGTCCCAGTCAATGGTTGACTTAATAACTGATAATGACAAGATTCATTCCACACATAGCAAATCTATCAATCTTCTACTCAGTGCTGAATAAGGGGTGCCAAGCTTTGTGGAAAAATAAAGACATCTAGTTTCTTGCTTAAGTTATGATGACAAAGCTCTAAGGCATCAATTACATGGCTCCCAGTTCTCCAGGTTCTTCAGTTTGTCCTTAAGCTCCAATTAACCAGTGAGCAGCCAGTAAGGTTTTGAAAGTCTCCTGACATCAGAGATGCTTTAATTCATTGAGGCAGAAAGACAAGTAGAGGAGGCAAAAGAACTAATTGCACAGCTTCACACTGTTGTTACGGAGGGCAGATTGACAGGGACTGCAGCCGAGTCGTTTTTGCAGAGTAAAAGGATGGAGCGGCTTGTCTTCGGTCTATTGGTGCTGAGGATCATCATGTCTATCACTGGTGTAGTGGGAAATGCAGTCTTGATCATTTCAATCCTCCACATGACTCGACTGAAGACATTTGAGGTGTTTCTGCTCGGACTGGCTGTGTCAAACCTTGAAGACATTGTGATCGTGGACGTCTATGATATTATTGTGTATCGCTCTGTACATAGCATCAGTATCTGGTCCTGCAGTACACTGAAATTCATCACCGTCTCTGGAGAAGCCGCCAGCATCCTTTTCACGGTGCTTATCAGCATTTACCGCTATCAGAAGCTGCACAATGCTGCCATTCATGTGATCACACCCATATTTATGGACAGCATGAAAGCGGCCATCGGACTCAGTTTCGGGTGTGTTTTGGTAGCTTTTCTCTTAAATGTGCCAACCTACATCATAAACCAGGAGACCTGGCAACCCATGGACAACTTCACTACCATCAACTGCCCAGTAGATTTTTTCCAGTGTTCAAAAGGCCATTGTCCTACTTTCAACAACGTTTACAAGCAGCTGTTTATTCTTCTTTTTCACGTTTTGCCTCTGGTCATCATTACAGGGACAAGTGCTCTTATTCTCAGGATTCTGGCGGTTCAGCAAAAGGTGGCGGAATTACACCATGAATCAGAACCCCCTACCATCACTGCCCACCATCATCATGAGCACTCCGTGTTCCATCGGAGCACCATTGGCATCCTGGCTGCAATGGCAGTCTTCCAGGTATACTGCATTTTAAATCTGATTCTTCACCTGACGTTCAGTCCGTATGATTTTCCTGCCTGGTCAGAGCTGGAGTTCTTCATTATGACATTTTATACAGCCATCATCCCCTATATCTATGGTATGGGACATAACTTTTTCTCTCTAAAACATTTCATGAGGCAATAGAACTTCCTAAAAGCCACTTCTGAACTTATATGTTCATTGGTCAATTTTTCACATATAAAATGAACAACGTTTGATTGAAAATTGATTGTTGTTGCTTCAATGACTGTTATTACCATGACATTACATTTAAACTGAACATGTTTAGATAGTTATGAATTGTTCTTAAATTTGTTTTCAAATACTTAAGGTTGTATAATTTATAGCAAATAAAACCTATGTCCATGTCATCCAAATACGTAATAAGCTGTCTTACTCTGCTTCTTTAAGAATGCTGGTCAAGCCTACAACAAAGTAAAAGGTGATGAAGAAGCATAGTACTATCTATCTTATTGTCACTGTTCAGAGAAAACCTCATATCTCCATTTTTTTCTCTCTTTTTTTTATTTGTATTTTTTTTTTTTCTGCATCAACATGGCAGCAGGATTTTACATTGTGTGGACCTTTAGGATGAACAGACCAGTAGGAGCAGACAAACATCCCTTGTTTTAAAATGTTCTTCCATTAACTTACATTAGAAATAACAAATGTTTTTATTTTCTCCTGTAAAGTTCCATTTTGGACATAATTGAGAATTTTTACTTTGTTACATGTAATATATTTAAATAGGCACTGGTGGCCTATTGGTTAGGACATTGCCCTTGTGAACTGAAGGTCGCAATTTGAAGTCCCAGCCCAGGTACTACTAAAGGTACCATCTCACTACACAGAGTGACAATATGTACATCCTCTTTTTTGCGACTACAGATGTATCCTTGTCTGAGCTCTGTACCATGTGCAGGGTACTGTGACTCACCGAAAACATCTCTCTGAATTCAGCTCCTGGCTCTGTACTTGGTATTTTTTCATCCCAACATGAGAAAAGAGCTTCCCGTCTCACAGCCATGCAGTCAATGCTAAGATCTTGTTGACATGTGCAAAATCACATAGATGTTTTCATACAGCTTTTATCAATCATGCCTGCACAGCTTCTTAACATAATTACAACCATTTACAGTCACACTCCACTCATGATGAGCAGATACTGTAATACAGCTGTTTTCTCATGTAAAGGCGGTTAAGACTGCAGGCTTGTACGTTAGGTTGGCTTTCACAAACTATTCATATACACCAGCACTAAACAAGGGTAGGCTTTAGGCCCAGTTTCAATATATTATGCGATGGGCACCACTTGCAAGCAAAATTAGTGACACATAACCAGCAAAATCCCACACAGTGGTGTGCCCACGGTGGTATATTTTCAGTCCAAGGCCTCTGATGCACACACTCAGCTCTGCTGTGCAGTGCAACCTACAACACACAAGCTGATTAATTGTCCCAGCTGATATCCAAGCAGTTTAGGTCAGTCTTTCTACTAAATGACAGTACTGTGCCCATCCAAACAGAATATAAGTAGTGAAAATCAAAATTTCCATTGTTTCGTTTTGTACATATTTTTTTGCACCTTTTGAAAACCACATGCCCAAAGGCCGAGCTGAAAAGAGACATACAATATATATATTTATTTATACAGAGAAAGGAAGGCCAGACATCTAAAGACACATCATTAAAGGCATAGGTAATCCTGGTCAAAGGGTGTTTAAGAAAAGGAAAAAATAAATAAACAAACACACATAAAATAATGAGAGAGATACACCTAAATCATCAAGTTCTGGTCTCACAATCATATTTTTAATTAGGATAGAGATTAATCATGCAATAGTGCTAAATTCGCAGTTCCAGACATTTTGTATATTAAATTAATTCATGCAAATGTACAGGCCACAAGCTAATAATATGATGGTCTAGAGCAATGTTTCCCAGCCCTGGTCCTGGAGGCACACCACCCTGCATATCTTAGTGTTTTTACTGCTCCTAACACACATGATCCAACTAATACCCCAATCAACATCACATCACTGAGTTAAAGTAGGTGTGGAGAGGCAGGGGAAGCAGTAAAATGTGTAGGGCATCGTACCTCCAGGACCAGGGTTGGGAAACACTGGTCTAGAGGACAGCAGCCCTGAAGACAAAGCCTGAAAACATGGCAAAGAAAAGAGCAAACAGTGGAGCCAGATCCATCTAATGACTATGACTGCACAAATATTTATATATTCATATGTGTGTGTGTGTGTGTGTGTAATTTCCTTTTATAAACAGTCATTCATCATTATTGGAGTTATGTGTGTGTTGTGCATTGGAGATGATATTCTTTCTTTTTTCTTAAAGCAAAACAATAAATACAGAATTGAACATTTCGGTCTATTAATCAAAACCCAACATAAACGTGTTAATTTCGGTCTATTAAGTCGAGTCACACCCACTCACGTAACTGCACACTCATGAAAATGTTCCTGAAAAGCTTGTTTCCTGTAGAATCTACCTGCACTACACTAACGTCTGTTTCCTTTTCACTATGACAACATTCACACCAGTGGTGATCTCACTGAGTAGCCTCAGCTTTTCTCCACTCACTTTAGGATATCTAACATGTTCATTCCCAGCCCCATTCTGAGGGATCTAACAAGAGTTCCTAACATTTATTTCATAGCTGCATTGATGGTGGATGGTTGCTTGGCTTCCACCTGAATATTTTATAACAAGATTACATGGTGTGTTTTTTTTACCAGCCGTCAGGGCGATGGGATTTCAGTAATCTGTGGTGTAAAATGTGTCTTCAAAAGGAAATAAACATTTTTTCTAACATCATCTAATGGTTGTTTTTTCTTTTTAATTGAAAATAAACACCTAAAGTGTCTCATTTACACATAATACTGATCAGCCATAGCCTTAACACTACTGACAGGCAAAGTGATTAACACTAACTAGTCATTTCATTACAATAGAACCTGTTGGGGGGGTGGGGGAGTGGGATACATTAGGCAGCAAGTGAACAGTCAGTTCTTGAAGTCGATGTGCTTGGAACCAGGAAAAATGGGTGAGGGTAAGGATCTGAGCCACTTTGACAAGGGCTTTGTTGTGAATGTTATACAACTGGGGTCAGAACACACAGTGCACCACAGTCAGAGCTGTTTCAGCAGCAGGAGGGACCCCTTCAATATTAGGCAAGTGGTGTTAATGTTATGGCTGCTCGGTGTATATGAGGTTGTTTGTTTGTTGTTGTTTTTTATATTTAAATAAGTATTAAGATTGGTTTTTAAATTATCCAGTAAGCCTCTGGGAGGGCTGGGCTCTGCCGTGTCCCTTTAAGGAACCATATTTCCCACATGTGATCGTGTGGAACTGGGGATGATGCCGTTATGTAAAGTACGGGGCAGAACGCGAGCTCTGGTTCCGGTGTTCTCGAAGCAGATTGTACCGTGTGTGTCCCTGCGAGGAGAGAGCGAGCTGTGGCCTGGCCGCGACACTGTAACTGCAGGGAGGAAACGTTTAGCGTCGTTCCTGCGCGAAGGTGTCGCCTGCTGAGCACGTATCGTAACGGACCGCACGAGGTAGCGAATTTCGGAGGTGTAGTGTGGTGTAAAACGCGCAGTCGATGTTGTGAATCTGCGAGCACGCCGCTGCTGTGGGGTTGCGGATCGCTGCTCGGCTCCACGCGGAAGACAGCAGAGAGCAAACCGCCCGACAGGGAGCTGCATGCTAGCCGACTAGCACCACGCGTACTGGGAACATGCAGTCGCTCCGGATTTGTGGGATTTGAAGGCACTCGTGGGTGAGTGAGCGTCACTTTCTGGAGGATTTACTCTGTGTCCCCGCTGCTGTGGCCCTTTCTTCAGTGCGTGCTGCCTGGATCTGGCACCACCACAGTTAAAGCCCTGCTGTAAGTTTACCTGCACCGCAGGGCGCTGATTAAGGCTAACACTCATCTCGTGGATGGTCCAGCACATGTTCATGGATCATAACGTCAATAGCACTTAGCATCTTGTGTGTTTGCACATGTTTTGTAACTCTTTGTGAGAACCAAACGTCCTCATAATGATAAGAATACTGGATAAAATCTGTAGAAGCGAGGACATGTAGCTGGTCATCACAAGGTTGCATGCTTTCTCTACAAATTCAAAATCAGCTATTTTAGGAAAAACAGAAGAGCAGAAAGACTGTATTATGTTTTTTGAGGTTAGGGTTAGGTATCTGTGTACTGATGATTAAAATACAGTATTACAGAAGTCAGCGGAATGTGCTCACAAATATAGCAAAACCAACGTGCGTGTGTGTGTGCATGTATTATTTAATTATGAGAATCAAATGTCCTCGTAATGATAGGAGTACTAGACAATCTGTAGAAGTAATGACATTTTGCTAATCCTCACCAGGAGCCATGCTGTTTTCAACTTTTTATGAAAAATGTAAAGAGCATAAGGATTGTTTTTTTGTTTACTGGGGTTAAGGTTAGATGTAGGTGTCGGTCTAGTATTACTGAAACACAGTAGTACTGAATTCAATTGAATGTGCTCACAAAGATAGTAATACCGACGTCTGTGTGTGAGTGAGTGAACTCGGGAATGCCAGACCTGTCGCAAAGCTTTCAGCGCCGTCTGGCAGTGACCCGCGTTCTCATCGCTTTAGAAGTTTCCGCGCTTCTCCAGGCATCGACTTGGCAGAAATCACACAGGACGCGTGTGCAGTGCACCCAGCACGTCAAGGGGGCACCCAGCTGGCGCTCGAGGAGGTCGGGGATCGCCCTAAAGTCAACAACACAACGTTAAAAAAAATAAAATCGTGTGTGCGTTGAGGCGAAGCTCTGACGTCATTACTGGTCAACAACTTGTGGTTTCAAAGGTGCAAAGCATGTAATAAACAATCGCCTTGCGCACATGTCCCCAGTCCCATTTTTAGGTGTTGACAGATCTATGAGTTATCTGACGTCCCGAGCCCGTCATCCACATCTGCCCAGATGTAGAAGTGCTTAATGATCTCATTTACTTTACATTTATTCATTTGGCTGACGCTTTCATCCAAAGCGACTTCCAAGCCGTGGAGCAGAGTAGTGGGACGGTACCTTGCTCAAGGGTACCTCAGTAGTGCCTGAGCCGGGACTTGAACCTGCAACCTTCAGGTCCCCTGCACAGTGCCCTAACCACTAGGCCACCACTGCCCAAAGAAACATTCACAACAGACCTTGGAGTTTCTTATGACAGCATGGACAGGCAATAGCCAACTCGGTTCATGACCAATATCACTCAGCACTGCCGAAAAGATTACAACCTACTACTGAACTGTGAGGAAAGAACCCAGATCTCCATTCAGCATCAGCTGAAGATCCCTACAGATTATTTCAATCTGGAAAAACAGCAGTTCTTTAAAAAAATGCACTAAACCATGAGTCAGAAAGCACCTTTCCATTACGTGTTTTTTTTTAGTGTTCTTAAGCAGAAAAATAGATGAAAACCGAGTTTCTATGACTAAAGTTCAGTAAAATATTTAAAGGGCACTCTCTATGATCGTAAAAGACCTGACAGACCTTTGAGAGATAGGAGAAGATGAAGCTTTGCCCTTGATTCAGATTTGTAAAATCCGCCTTTAAAGGATAACAAGCCAGTTATGGTGGATTCGAAAAAGTTAAACATATTACAAGGTTTTGCATCATTTGCTGGTGTTAAAGGGTAAGACAGGGTGCCAGGACAGGACAAGGCAGTCATTATCTGCCAGTAGATAGCTCATGCTTACTTTCTTTTATACTTCTTTTAGAATTATAGAAATTGTTTAATGCAAAAAATCCCACAAAAAGTCAGATAATGTGGCCAATCGCACTGACAGGCCGACTAATAGGCGAAGGTGAAATGTCATTGGTGGATTGGTCAATACTGAAATGATCGCGTTAATGGTTTTGGAGTAATTTTGCTTTTTTGTTTTTAACAAAACCAGCGCTGGACCCTGGAGAGATATTTACTGCAAAATTGTGTTTTTAGTCTTTTTAAGCTTTTTAGCCCATTATATGAATAGTGGTAATCTTTGAGCACAGCCAGTGCTGCTGCCGTCATAACAGATTAAACTAATACTTTACTGTTGTACCACATAAAGGTACTGACTTATCCCAGTGGTTTTGAATCGTTTTGCTGATTTGTTCTGTCGTGTAAAAGAGCTCTCTGTAGAATTACTGCTTCTTCTGTTGGCTTAAGATGAGTGAGCCCAGCTCAGTAAAAGAGTGGAATCTAGCCCAGTTTGATGCTTTCCCTGAAGCACAATTAATTCAGTTAATCACCAGGATTAGGAGATGTGTTATGGAAATCCAGCCGTGCTGGGCTCTAGGACCGGACTGTGGGATTGGTCACTCTTGCTGAAAAGAACATCCCTCTATAGCCTAAATTATAACATTTAGTTTCTGTGCTCCTTGCTCCCTCACATACACTCAAAATCTGGAGAGACTGAGTGCAGTTGAGTTTGCCCGATGATGATTTATCATCACTTACTTCAGGCTCACTTTTACTGCTCGTGCTTTCATTTGTGTGCTTCACCTAGGTGACTGGAGTGATGTGGATTAATACATGGATTTGGAATTAAAGCTAAATGGATACATGCATACACTGATCAGAGAATAGATCATATATTGCAGGTGATAAATCCCCCTTAAGTTAATAAAATGTTCCACTTGAGTGACATGGGATATTTGAACATTGTGGCTGTGTCTGAATACGAAGCAAAAAAACATTTTGTTGCTAACGCAAAACATTTTTTAAGAATTAAATTCACTAGACATAAAATACAAACAGCCATTTATTGTATGTTTAAATAATTTTTAAGATTAGACTATTAACTAACTACTGCATAAGAAAAAAGGGCATGAAATTCGAATGTCCAAATGTGAAGCCTCATCAAATAGCGACACATGTAGATGAGATGAAAATGAAAGAGCAGCAATGTGACTGTACAGCAATGCTTGCAAATATATTAGATATAGGAGCTAGGGGGCGGAGTTAGGAGTAGGTGGTCCATCCCCAAAACCTGAAATAAAATCCATTATATTTCAGTTGCATATGACACTAAATCCACTGAGTTAGAAATGTGTAAAATGTCCCCTTTTGCCCATGATTGCCTAGTTTCTAACTTATGACTTGTCTATCTGTGTTTCAGGGCAGACTGCTGCTAAAATTTCCAAAAGTGTGTTATGTTTAATTTCATTACTTAATCTGCTTTGGCCTTTGCTGATTCCTGAGTAAAAGTCTTAAATGGTAAACATAATTTTTTGCCAACCAATCAGAATTCACAGTCATCCAGTTCCCAATTAATGAGTTATCTGTATTGTTGTAGAACAGTTCCTTAGTAGACAATGGCACTTATTACCCACAAAGGGGGCCTTAGATAAAAAAAACAAAAGTTTGAGAACTGCTGTGTCAGACACAGAGAGCTTAGTAAAATGATGTGCTCTGTAAACAAGTTCCTCACAGATGAGAATTTGGTAGGTTTTGCTGCCCTATGCATGATTGCCTAGTTCACTTATACGGACATGTAAACCCTTCCCAGTGTCATTTATAATGGCAAATTCATGCAGTGTCCTTCCTACGTATATTCCATACAAAAGTGGATGCACCATGGCTAATTACCTGGGTGCAAAGCTAGTTCCCAAAAATCAGGCACTGTATGAACGTCAGTGTCCTGGTGAAAATCAAGTTGTGCATTTTGGGGTGGGAGGTCTTTCTAACTGATGTGATGCAGTACAGAGACATCTGGGTCTGCTCAAGGATAAATTCACTTAATGTTTGGTCTTGCTGGGCTACTAGTTACAACTAGTGACAACTTGTGACAACTTGTGTAGTTCTCAATCAACCAAGGCACTGAACAAGTGCGAGTTTCAACCAGTAGACTGTAGCAGATAATTACCACTGTAGAGATTTCTTATGTAAGGGGTAATGTCTCATTATTATCGAAAAATAAATCCAAATAAATCCACCAACATGGTGACAGGACCCGAGGCACAGCTCCTGATGCACAGCATTAGAATGGGGTTACATGCCAATCTAATATAATATTTAATATTTTATTTTATTTGAGAAAACAAGTCCTTCTAGCAAGTAGAACTTCAAAGCTGCTGGTGTTGTGGGCACTGTGATCTGTGCTTGTATTGCAACACGTCACACCACATGCTGGAGCCGTTACACACTGATGTGTAAAGCACATGCTTATTCATTATTCGATCCTGCATCAATTATTTTAGCAAACGATCCGATTCACTTCCAGTACCTGCAAATTTGCAGCTATGCAATTCTTTTCTGTACTGGGGTCTGCAGTCAGTATGAAATTTGGTGAAATTTCACACAATCTGCTATATTTCCATGAACTCACACATGCAAACAAGTTATAATGTGAACATTGTATTATTAAAGGACAAATGCAGCAGTGTCCACATAGGCTAAAGCAGCTTTTTTAGTACAAAAGAATGCACACAGTAAAATAAAGTCAAATAAATTATAGAGAGTAAACGCACATCGATTTGTATGTATCGATGCTTTAAAACGGCTCGATTCATGTGGCGGTAAAAAGCTTACAGCTTGGAGCAACATTTCTAGCATATTTATATGCAGCATATAGTGATGGGTCATGGTAGTTGAACCAGTCTGGGACAGGTGAGCGGGAAGCCCCAATGATGGGTGATCACTGAAAGGTACAAGAGTGGCAGCAGTTCCTAGTGTATAGGTGGGCCAAGATGACTGTTCATTAAGTGAACCTCCACCTTGAGTGGCTTGACTCGACTTGACTCTTGAATGGCACAGTGAGGGCACAGTAAGGGTTAGTAATGTTTAATCCATTATGTTTCTTTATACAGTGTTAAATGTCCTTAGAATTATAGAGCACAGTGAACTCCAGTGGTTTAAAATCTGCACTGGCGCCATTCGTTTTGCTCATGCTTTTACTGCCAGCATGGCCTTGTAAACAGAATGAATCACATGAAGTCTGGAGCCCCGTACTGCCCAAAAGTCTAAACAATGTACAAACACCTGCTAATCCAGTGTTTCTTCTGAAATAAAGGAACCCCTTTAATGTGCCACTATTTTGGAAAGACTCACACTAAGTGTCTGAATATTGCTATAAGGATTTGGTTGAATTCAGCCACAGGAACATTAGTGAGGTCATGTAGCGATAATTAGTTCTGGATCACAAACACCTCTCCAACTCATCCCAAAGATATAAACATATATCCCACCTCTGGCAGATTTTTTAAATAATGAAATAATTAGACAGTCAGTGTAATTCATTTGGTGTTAATGTTAAGGCTGATCTGTGTTTAGTCTAGTACATCCAGTACACCCACTGGTATATGAACAATTTCAAGTGTGATGTTGCTTTACAGCACTTTAATACTCCAAAGACCATTTTTTCTGTTAGTGGTCCAATTATGCTAAATGGTGTTGGTAAATGAATGTAGCATTTTTGATTTCTCTTAGGATGTTTTACTCACAGTCTAATTTCTTTGGTTGACTGCTCACCAAAGCAAAAGTTTGACTGTTCTCTTGCCTATTGTTATTTAGCATATTTCAGCATAAACAGTGAAATCAGCAAGGGTATCAATTTATGTTAAGAAAAAAAAAATATTTTTTTAGCGAGAGGCATGTTCACAACCACATTTTTCTTTCTTCTGCATTCATGTATCAGTCCACTGTTACAATAGATGAAAGTAGTTGTAGGCCTTCACTTTTAATTGTGTCCTATATTAGCCAATAGTGATAAGTTTTGATTGGGGGGGGTAATAATATTGAAACATGATCATGCAGAGCTTGAGAATTGGTGCTCTGGCACCTTATATATAGCACTCATGACTCAAATCCAAAAATAATGGACTTTTGGACTAATGGAATAATGGACGTTGTGGTATTAAAAGTGCCTGGATGAAAAACGATCAGTAATCACATTTAAATTGCAATTAGACGTTTTTTCGCAGGTCATTCATTCAAGTGGACAACCTGCAGTATGCAAAGCCCATCAAACATAGGAAGAGTTATTCTTAAATAGTTTTACATGTAGCAGTTTGAACAGTTGGATTGTGCTGTTCACTTTACAGTGAATTAAATATCAGTGATTTAATATACAGAACAGGTGCACTGGGCATGTTCAACCACGTGAATTGACTATGTTCAATTTAATGTTTAATGTTGTTGAATAAATCTTTCTCAGTGTTGAAAAATTGTTTAACGTTATTTTGTGCCTTTTGACGTCAAACAAAAATGTGTCACTTATCTATGTCCTTTTCTGCAAAAACACCTGTTGGTGCTTAGGTTTCAGTTTATCAATTAAAAAACTTTTGATATGTTTCTACCTCTGCTTGTATGTATGCTTGACTTATTTATAACTCCCTCGAAAGGAATCTTTTATTTCATTAAGTGTAGATACATTTTGTTTTTAAATGTAAAAAACATTAAATATACAATAAAATGACTCTACTGTAGCTGTTCTAGAATAAATATGATGTGATTTTTGATCATTAACGTCTTGTTGACATGAAAAACACATGAGTACACAAGTTTTAAAAAAAGCAAAATTCTTTAAAAACCATACTATCAGAAACAGTTTACCTTTTTTGACATTTCAGAATGACACTGCTTCATTTGCTGAGGCTTGTGAAGATCAATCACACAGTTCACCTCATTACTGTTTTCGAGCAGCACAAATCCCACACAGCACTGACTTGCACAGACAATATAACATTACACTTAATGTTTTTTGTGAAGCTGTCAGTGGCTGCTTGCTTTCTGGCTTATATATAGGTGCAACAGATTAAAGAAATCAATCAAGTGACAAAGGCAAAGATAGACTCTTAAGCTTGTTAATAATGTGTGTTCAGAACTTTCAGAAAGCGGTAGACAGAAAACAAGCTTTAGTGTCTCTTCAGTACATGTTTGAAGGCTATATACAGAAGCCTAATAGAGCTAAAAAAAAAAAAGTAAAGCTAGAGGCTTAAGCCTACACAACACACTCAGACAGAAAAAAACATTGAATAGCAATACATATATATATAACATGAAAATAAAAGACCAGTGTTTTTGTACAGCATTGTAGGCAAATGTAAGATTTTATGAACCTTGGAATTTCAGGAGTAGGCAGACATTCGCAGATGAACTCTTTTGTATGATTTTTGTCATGTTTAACTGGTAATCCAGCCTCCACGCTGTTAAATGTACTTCCTACCCTTCTCCTGTTTTGTGTTTTCAGATTAGTAAATGGGTGAAAAATAACTCCCCCTCCGAACTCTTACAACATCAGATTTAAAAATACCTCATGCAAGGGTATGGCATAAATTCTGAACACTTTTTAAAGCAGCATGGGCCTAGTTAACATTGCTAAGTGGTAGGGTTTAAGGAAAAGTACACTATGCATAGCCTAATGTAAAGCTCAATTATGGTCATTAATCAAATCTAAACTTATAATTAAAGGGAAATATGTCTCCGGATCAGTTGTAGTACAGCGGCAAACCAAACCTCAATCCCAAATGCTTGTGCAACTGCTTTCTCACATAAGACTTTTGGACCAACAATCCAGAGTGGTGCAGGTCTCCATAAGGGAAAGTGAAAGCGCAGTGTTGAACACATTCTGGTCTTGAGCCACAGTGTGTTTCATTTTCACATTAATTTCAAATGATTTTCTTGTTAGCGCTTGGCAGTGTAACTTGGTACTGAAAGCTGCCTTTATTAGAAGCATTAAATAAGAAATTGAAAACTTTAGGATGAGCCTTTGAATGAGCCATTATAATCTGAGGGACTATGCAGACTGGGTTTTGATGTCTTTGGCTATTGTTTTGTTATTTATTTAATGGTATTTTTATTTTTGCAGATACCAGTGTAAGTGAACTATACCTCAGTGTGTGGTTTCACAATAATTTTTGCATGCAATTCTCAGATGATACTGTAAAATCTGGAACTAGGGCACATTCTGGCATTCTGGGACATCAGGTACTGGGCTTATGAGGTAGTGTGTCAGACCCCGAATGACAGGATCAGTTAATCTCTGAAAGTACAGTGCTTTTTTGCTCATTTAGAAAGAGTAGTGAACATTCTTTGAAGAGCAAGATTTCTCAGTTGAACAGATATTGAAGGTCTTTGTAGATCACCAAAACTGTCATCAGCACCCAACAACTTTCATCTTTTAGAGACAGGGAAAATCAGGCTACACTGACTTCAGATCTGAAAAAATCCACAGGTGTTTCTGTCTATCCTTAAAATGTGAGAAGGCAACTCAACACTGTTGGTCTGAAAGGGTGTAGCTCTTCAGGAAGCCGGTATTGAGAAAAGAAAAATTGCACTAGAACAATGAACTGCGCATGTGAGATATGGAGGAAGGTTTCATGGACTGATAAGTGTAAATTTGAATTGGGATTACTTGGATCATGAACAATTTGGAAGTGTTTACTAAGAGTGGAATCCTGCAGATTTCTTTTTCTTTTGGGAGAGCAAGCCTCCCAAAAGAAGTGATGTTTGCTAATTAAAAGCAAACAATGGACACTAAATACTGATAACTTTCATATACTAAGGGTTGGAGGCTCTGTATATACAGTCATGTAAAAAAAATAGATATTGTTGATTTTTATAAAACACTTTTTGAACAGACACTTCACCATCTTTAATACACTGCCTATCAATAAACGTTATATGCCTGAACTAAACTAGAAATAAAAATATATTTTCAATGCAACTTAGTTTGCAAAAACATCAACGTATATAATATTCTGTAGTGTAACGTAAGTACACCCTTGGAAGCCAGATGCTAGTATTGCCCCATTTAACAGAAATAACCTTTTTGGCGTAATTGTCCACCAGTCCCTGACGTTGGCTTGATGAAATTTTTTTACCACACTTTCATGCAAAATTCCATTAGTTGAGTTAAAAGTGTTGGGTTTCTTGCACAAATTGCCCTTTTTAAAACTCACACAACTTTTCAATGGAGTTAAAAAAAACTTTCTTTTCTCAGCCATTCCCTGGTCAGTTTGCTAATGAGCTTAAAAGTATTATCCTGTTGAAAGGTCCAACAATGGTTCAGCTTTAACTTTTGGGCAAATGGCCTCACATTATCTTCGAACACTGTTTGATTTAATGCAGAGTTTATAGCTGAATCAATGACTTTGCCCAGTCCCTGAGGCAGTAAGCAACCCCAAACCACAACATCACTCCAACAGGCCTTTTCTTTGCTTATATGTTCTTTGGCAAACTGTAGTCTTACTCTAATGTTTTTTTTAGAGAGGAAAGGTTTTCTGACATGCCTCCCAAGCAGATCATAATTGTCCATTCTCTCTCTGATTATAGATTAAATGCACTTTTACATCAATAGTTCCAAGAAACATCTGCTCATGCCATGATGGACGTTTGGGGTTCTTAGAGACTTCATTTCACATCAAATGGTCTGTTCTCGAGCTGAATTTGCAGGGACCTCTGGTCCTGGGAGTCATTTGAAATCTACTCCACATTCTATACAGTAGAATTATTTATTTACAGTAATTCAGGGATGTTTTTAAGTGCCACATTCTATACAGTAGAATTATTTATTTACAGTAATTCAGGGATGTTTTTAAGTGCCTTGCCTGACTCAGAAATTTTTTTTTCTTTTAGGCACTGTATTAAAGTGTTTGTTCAAATATATTGAAAAAATTGACAGTTTGATGGGATGTACTTGTTATTTGCACAAGACTATATAAAGGCAGTTTTTTAATGTATATACAGTGGTGCTTGAAAGTTTGTGAACCCTTTAGAATTTAATATATTTCACCATAAATAAAACCCTAAGATATCATCAGATTTTCACACAATCATAAAAGTAGATAAAGACAACCCAGTTAAACAAATTAAACAAAAAGATTAAAGACTGTAATTGGCCATTTATTTAGTGAGGAAAATTATCCAATATAACATATGTGTGAGTTGCAAACGTATCTGAACCCTTGCTTTTCAGTATCTTCCCTAAACGTTGCAGTGTTCTGAGGCTTGAGAATGTAACCCGTTTGATTGGACAATCAATTAAGAGGCAGGGGAAAACAGCACCAACAAGAAAGAAAAGTTTAAATCTGAAACCAAGGTGGTCATATTTCTGCTGGACAGAAAATTTACATACATTTACATTTATTCATTTGGCTGACGCTTTTATCCAAAGCGACTTCCAGGCCAGAGGAAACAATCAAGCATTCGAATTGCATAGATCAACACTGAGAGTGGTGCCACACGGAGACCAGCGCATTGCTCGTGGTTGTAAAATAAATAACAGATGCAATTGCTTTAGTACATATATACGTCAAGTGCTTATACAACATTATACAACAAATTATCTGTCATTTTTGTTTAGTTTTAGGGAACTTGAAGGAATTTGTTTTTACTGAACTGTATTGTGAACTAACTTTTACGTATCCATGAGCCATGATAGTGTGCTTCCCATTAATTAGGCTGTGTGCATTTGTGCATTTTGGAGAAGTGCCTTTGGGAAGAGGTCTGTGGGGGTGGGGGTGGAGGGGGGATCTGTTGCTCTTTTACTTTTTCAAAATCTGCTGACTTCTCCAGAATCTCATACTTTAATTTTAATTTTATTATTTTTAAATCAGTTTCTAAGATTGCTGCTTGAGTATTTAGGGTCACTAAATGCCCTGACAATTTCCTTTGTATTTTGCTAGCATAATTCAGAATGCATTGCTCCATTATTAATGACAGACTGTCCTGGTCCAGATGCAGTGAAACTTGCCTGGACCATTATATTATCACTGCCACGCTTCACAAAAACAGATCAAATTTGAGTGATCTTTTTTTCCAAGCACTCCAGGAGAGGTTAAAATGGTCTTGAATTTTGTACACAGTCTGACTAAGGACTTTCACATTCAAATTAAATGCAAAATTAAATGTTCACACTTTTTTGACACTCAAAGATATGTAATACTGGATCATTTTCCTCTGT
>JBBPDA010000152.1:6055736-6078888 GCA_037974385.1 Arnoldichthys spilopterus | reverse complement strand
ATATATGTGTATGTATGTATGTATGTATGTATGTATGTATATATGTATATATGTATGTATGTGTATATATATATATATATGTATGTATGTGTGTGTATATATATGTGTGTGTGTGTATATATGTATGTGTGTGTGTGTATTAAGGGCATTTAAGGACTCAGTTTCCTTCAGATATTAAGGTTAGCAGGCTAAGCTAACGTGTTGTTCAGGAGTGGCTGTGTGAAGTTATAAAGGCTGGCGTGCATTATTTACAAACAGCCACCGCTTGGAAACAACAACTGGCCCTTTTCTTATTGGACGGCGGCTGTGTCGAGCTTGGCGTGCACGCCTCGTGATTGGTGTAGATGAAGTTATGTGCAAATCGGCAAAGCAGGAAGAGGAGAGCGCCCCCCCCCATACGCACACACACTCACACACCTCAGCGCGACCATAGGCTTTGCCATTTAACTAATAAATCCACCTCTTTCGACGGCTGTCCGGATTATGTCTCCGAGTGTGAGTATGGCTGGGCTGTGCATTTTAAAATGCGCTTTAAATCCGTGCGTGTGTTTCTCTAGCAGCTGTGTGCGACCCTCTCCAGGACGAATTCGTTTTCTCTTTGGGCAAAACACTCGCGGTGAGGGCGGATTTAGCTGCATCGCAGGCTGCTCGTAGTTGCGGAGTGCGAGGAGGCGAAGGACTTGTTTTACGCTGTGTGTGTGGGAGAGAGAGTGTTGGGCTGTGTCTTGGCCATGGCTAAAGTGCTGTTTTTCCTGCAGCAGCCTTACTGCACCGACCACATCGCAGGCTGTTATTTCTCCCTCTGATGTAGGCTGACGTCAAGCCAACTGTGTCAGCCCGAGGTGTCGAGGAGGAGGACGGTGCAGGAGAGCACACGAGCGCCTGCTCTTCATCAATTAGCGGAAACTTAGTTTTCGGGCCGAAGCAGCGAGGTTAAGTGAAGCTGTCCGATGCTTTGTAACCGCTCAGTCGGGCTGGAAGCCTGCCCTTGTCGTGTGCTGCGTGCCCAGCGCTCCGCGTCGTCGCTCGGCTCTTCTGAACTTCCCGAGTCTCCCGCGTTCTCGGTGGTATTTGATGGGTTGCGACCGCGTTAGCTAGCGAGTGAACGGAGCCCGTGTGTCCGCGGCTTGGGTCAGGTGCAGCGGGACTGGAGGCTGAACCGCAGCGCCTGGAGGAACGGCCATTGCAGCTTAGCACACTGTCTCAGGCTAAAAACACATAGGATAGTCATGATTCACATAAAATAGCATGCGCTTTCATTCAAAAAGCGTGGAATCAGAGAAGATAAGGAGATGTGGGGATTTATGAGTGAACGAATGTGTAATTAATGGTGTTTTAAAGCTGTTCTGTGAGGAAGCAGGAGTTTGTAAGTGCAGTGCCCTGTAGGAGCAGCTGGTTAAAGCAGAGCAGTGGTCTTTCTGTTGTTCTGGATCTGGAGGTCTTTCCTCCACTGAGTTGGCATGAAATGGCAGTTTCTTAACTTTCAGATTTAATTTAGTAACTGAAAAGTAATCTTGGAGTGATTTGATGGACAACGCTAGCGAAACATCTGTTACTGGACAATACAAATAATAAATAATAAATGCAGTAAATATTCTGCCCCCTCAGGGTTGGCTGTACTGTAAAAAAAATGCACAATTTGATGTTGTGTGAGAAAATTATATGGATGTTGTTTACCTGATCTTTATGTCATTGGTGTCACTTGTATAATGTGTGATCATCAGTACAGTGGCCTTGCACATCCGTGGAGTGCAAGTCAATATGATTAAGTATGTTAAAAATATTTTGACTTCACAATCAGGAATGTTATTATAACAATTATGAAATACAGACCTGAACTTTAGAAAGAAAACGATAGGAGCACTAGTGGTATAATGGTTGAGTAGTTGCCTCTGTGATCCGAAGGTTGCTGGTACCACTAAAGTGTCTGTGAGCAAAGTGCTGTCCCCAAGCCCTGCTCCCTGGGCACTGCCTACATCAGCTGCATTTCATTGTAGTGCACTGTGTGCTGTGCTGTGCTGTGTTCACAATGACAAATAATTACTCACTCATTCTGTATTGCTTTAGTGACACAAGTTCATAAACTCACATACAAGTTAACCAACTCACTAAAGTTAAGATGGCGTGTTGTATAAAATGCTGGTAATGAGGCCTGATGATCTGCAACAAAAAGAGTAAATAGCTTGATGCATCATTCAGTCACTGCGAGATAATACTGTAGCGATTCGATGCACAGCTGTAGTGAAACATCTGTTTCATTTACACTGATTGTGATCAGAACCAGAAGTCATGACTACAACACTAATATAAACTTTTATCTGCAATTCAAATGACCAGTGAACCTGCACGTGTGTTTTGTGAGTATTCAGATGTTAATAATGTTGAAATGGAGGTAAGTCAGGTAAGTCGGTATTGGCTTTATGTCCGGCAGCGTTTAGGGGCATTCAAGGACTCGGACGTCTTGTGCTTAACCCCACCGCTGTGAGCAGTTCTGACGTTTCTCAGAAATTGACCATTTCACATCAGGTCACCATGAATTACTTTTATTTCCTTATCAACAATTGTATAAAGCAGAAATTTTCTTCAAATATCGTGAAACTTCCAGTTAAGTCTGTGCCGTTAATGGAGTAATTGAACGTTAAATAGTTAATGTTGCATTGGAACACAGATATTCAGTTGGAAGGGAAAAATAGATTCATAAAAAATCTTTCATAAATCTTTCAACTAGGGATGCACTGATCTGACTTTTCCAGTCTCGATACCAATACCAATACGTGAGCTTTGGGTATGTGCCAATACTGAGTACAGATCTGATACCTGTATTTAATTATAAGCTGTGTGTCTCACTGTGTGGAAGAGACTGGGATGTGTAAGGCAACACCATTCTTGACTTAAATAAAGACTTTTCTAACTTTTAAAAACAAAATGTAACAAATATGTGTTGAAGTTAATAACATTGACTGTCAGATATATTAGGCATCAAGTGAACAGTCAGTTCTTGAAGTTGTGCTGGAAGCTGGAAATATGGACATGGAAAACATCTGAACCACTTTGACAAGGGTCTTATTGTAAGTCAGAGTGTCTTCAAAACAGCAGGTCTTGTGGGGTGTTCCAGGTAGTTAGTACCTACCAAAAGTGATCCAAGGAGGACAACTGTTGATGGCCACGATCACCTAAGTCTCATTGATGCACGTGGGGAGTGAATGCTAGCCTGTCTGGTCTGATCCCAAAGAGGAGCTCCTGTTGCCCAAAATGGTAATGGTGACTCTGATAGAAAGGGGTTAGAACAATTATTGCTCTACAGTCAGAGCTGTTTCTGCAGCATGAGGGACCTACTCAGTATTACGCAGGTGGTGTTAATGTCATGGCTGATCGATGTCTGTGAGTGTAAAATAATCAAACACTCACACAAAGTTAAAAATGAGCAGTGTAGTGTCAATAATAAAATAATGGTTAGGAAAGAGGGCTTGGCTTGGAACCAGCAGGAAAAATGTAGGACGGGATGAGTGAGGAAGCAACACTTTACCCCTCCCACATGGCGGGAGTGCTCTTGGGCGGGGTACCTAACCCCTTAGCTGCTCCCCGGGTGCCGTAGGTGTGCAGCCCACTTCTCTTGTGCCTACTGTATGTAAACTGATGTCATAGATGTGTTAAATGCAGAGTACTGCTGACTGTTTACAGTGTGTAAGTGCCACATAATCAGTCATAGAGCCAGGCCCCTGTCAGGATGGTCAGATTTGTGCACTAGCGATTAATACATGAAAAGTCAGCAAGATGCGAACAGAAAGATGCCATTATCTGTGTAATAATCTGTGTAAACTAAAGAAGCATCGGTAGGACAACAGTGACCCTGAACAGCTTGTAAGTAGGTCTGGGACAATAACAAACCACAGGTATGTTGTAAATACATATTCTGCGTATCCAGGACAGTTTTCATTTGCATCAGAGCAGGCAACGATGCTAATGCTAGTGCAGGTTTTCACATCAGAGCTCTTGGCTCAGTTGGTTGACTTATGTCACTGAAGAAATACAGAAAAGCCATGAACCTCTCATTTCTGTCTTCTTCTTCTAAAAACAGTTTAGTATATTTAGGTCTTACATATATTTTTGCATAGCAAAAATTTTTGACATACTTAATTGCATCGACCTAGGGATGGACCAATCTGACGTTTACTTGTGGTTTTATCACTTTGTGCTGCTGCAGCTATTGGGAGTGAGAGGATCCCCTTGTGCTGTTTGTTTGGCTTTCTCAGCAGATTCTTAGCTAAATAACCCATTGGTTTCTTCCTCTGCTGTGTTTTCCTTCTGCATTCTCAGTGTGGAAGTGTGGACCTCAGGATGACTAAACGTTAAATGTTGACCTCAGGACAATTAAGCATCATACTATAATTAAGCCCCCAAAATCCTGTCTCTGATGTCATTTTCCCTCTGTGCAGTAAAACAGGAGTTTCAGATAGCAGATCAGATCACAGATCATCAGGTACAATGATAAATTGTACTTATGACGGCAGAGCAGTTAGCTTCGTGGTTAAGGACTTGGCCTTGTGATCTGAAGGTTGCAGGTTCAAGTTATGGCCCAGGTACCACTTAGGTGCCATGAGCAAAGTACTGTCCCACTAGACGGCTCCCTGGATGCTTTTAATAGCTGCTCACTGCTCCATGTGTGGATGGGCTTAATGCAGAGGTCACATTTCATTGTGGTGCACTTTATGTGATGGGGTGTGTTCACAATGACAGATTTTCACTTCGTTTATCAATTTCATAGTCCTTTAAAGGTAATAATTGATCAGTTGTTATTGGGTCGCGGCTGTATTTCTGTGGCTTGTTGCGAGATTTCTCAAATGCATTTAATGCCTTTGTCTCCTTCAGATTTCTCCGGGAAGCATGTGATGACCCAAGCTCAGAAAAAGCGTTCCCTCAGCCAGTGCCGTGGCGAGGGCCGTGACTATGTAGACGGCTGGTCCCATGGTAAGACCATGGGTAGAGCTTGGCCAGAGCGTTGTTTGAAAGAGGGCAAGACTCTGAAAGGTGTTTCCAAGAGAGGCAAGCAAAAGAAACAAGAGCATATGGAGAGATGGATGCAAGATGGATTTAAGAGCAAGTCCAGGCTAGTAAACTTCCTGAACAAGGACAGGACTAAGAAGGATGTGGCTAAGAAAGGCAAGGCAAAAGTATCCAAGAAATTGAGGGAAGAGCGGAACAGAAAGCTTTACCCTCTGCGAGGACGGGGTGGCACATCAGAGGCTGAGGCCTTAAGTTGCCATGTCCTACTCACGCGCCTAGAGGAGGACGGTTTGGAGCAGGGAAATGACGATGAAGATTCGAGCGTAATTCGAGGAGGAAATTCGCAAAAAAAGAGCTTGAGACCTAACAAAAAGCTAGGAAAAGCCAAGAAATCATTGCATATGCCATCTAAAACTAAGTCAGAACCAACTATTAATAAAATCCTTGCTCAGGAGCCTCGTAAGCGTCGACTTGCCTCTCTCAACGCAGAGGCAGTGAATAGCCTACTGCTGGAAAAAACAGATGCGCCACAAGGCAAACACTCTGGCAAACTGACTAAGAAACAGCAGCATGAGGTACCACCTGTTGCTGTTGCTAAAGACGATGCAAAGATTTGCTCCCTTTCAAAAAGGTCTGCTCAGGCCCACAAGACTGAATCGTGCCAAAGCCATAAGCAGGCCAAGAAAAGCAAGTCCGAGCAGAAAGATGACAGCGAGCTGAGTCTGTACACTCCCACTCCTAGACGCCTTGCTGGACTAAATGCTGCTGCCCTGTTGAAGCTCACAAGCTCCTCTACAGGAAACAAGCAGCGAGGGAAGACGGACAGTAAGGACGTTCGCGTGGCAGGAAAGCAGACCGTACGGTCTAAAACCAGGGTGCGACAGCCTAAGAAGCAAGGCTTTAAACAGGCTTCACCACAAGGTGGCTGTGCAGTGTGTAAGAGCAAGGGAAGTTTTGACTCCAAACTGAAGTGGGAAAGGGTGACTAGCCATCACCGCCTAACCAAACCAGGGTACCAGTCTCGCAGTATGATGGGATATCCACTTAAGGTGGTGAAAGAAGAGCAAGTGGAGACCGATCTTAGCTCTTCATACTTCTGCTGTCCTCCAGATGGCTCGGTTGAATACTGCCACAGGTTGGCACTGTTCCTGGGCCAGAAGGCCTACGGTGAGACAGAGGAGCACCCTGTAACTCCGGTGAAGCAAGAATGCCTGGTTCCTCCATCTTCACTGGCACACCCAGCCCTCACCCTCAGTGCCCACCCATGCCTGTGTACAGACCCCTGCTACTCAAGTTACTACGTTCACATTACTCATCCTGGGCCTCCTTCAGCCAGCCTGAGTACACAGCCTCTACCTTGTGCACACAGCTCCCTGTGTGCCCGTAGGGTCCCCGGGTCCAAGCTGCTGTCCTCTTCTGTCTCCCATGCCTCAGGAATCCCGCACCCTGCCTTCTGCAATTCGGTGGGGTCACCCTGCTACAGCGAGGGCTGCAGGGTCGGCAGCTACGCATTCAGTGCTATGCAGCCAGTCACCAGCAGGGCGTGCACTTATGCCACAGGCTGCTCCAACTGTAGCCATCAAATCAAAACAGGTAAGAGATGATAACACAGAGCTGATATTCTTGATAGTTACATTTTTTTTGTTAATTAAGAGTTAGTATCTGTGTACAGTGATCAGTTAGTAATACGTATTTGATCTACACTACTGCGGAAAAGTTGCACAGAAGCCTGGGGCAGTGGTGGTGTAACAGTTAAAGAGTTGACCCTGTGACCTAAAGGTCGCCGATTCAAATCCCAGAGTTGTACAAGTACCGCTTAGGTACCTGTCAGCAAGGTACCACCCCCAAGCACTGCTCCCCGGGCGTGGCCCACATCAGCTGCCCACTGTTTCTACATGGATGGGTTAAATGCAGAGGTCACATTTTGTTGTGGTGCACTGTTTACTGTATTCACATTGACAAATAATCACACACTGACTTTGAACAGCTAAATAAGTTTTCAGTATTTAGCGTGTCCACCTCCCAGCTTCCTTTCTTATTGGGAGACTTACTATCATTTACTTTCTGTAGATTTTAAAAGCCGTATTTTCCATGCTTCTTGTAAACATCTCCAAGGTTCAGTCTTAGAAGTCGGCTGCATTTTCTCGTACCCACAAAGTACTTCTACGGCCCATTAAAACAGACTGCACATCTCAGAAGTCCAGTTCTGAGTGTTTTATTGAAACATTTATTCCTTTTTGTCTTTCCTTTTGTGTTTTACTCCGTTTACTCCAATTTTTTCACTTTGACTTCATGCCGCCTTCTATCCAATCTCCTCAGACGTGTCTCCTTTAGCCGTTTTAGAAGCACAGGAGAAGGAGATGTGCAAGGCTATGATGTGTTTGGGTAGTTCCTCATGTGAATGTTCGAGTCTTTTTGAAGGAAACCTAAAGTGAGTGCGAGCTATAGGAAGAGTTTCTGATCGCTGTAACTGGTTTTGTTTGGAAGGATATAAGCATTAAAGTGGCACTGGTTGGTAAAACAGGAAGGAGTGGACATTATAACCCTTTAGTGTTCTGGTCAGTTATTTGGTCAAGTGCATTTTGAGTCCCTGTTGTTTTTATTGAAACTTTAGCTTAACTCAGCCTGATTATTCCATCTCTGCCACTTGGCTTAGGTCAGTTATGGTAAAACAAATCCACTGGATTTCACTGTCTTTAATTAATAGACTTTTCAGTGAGCTTTCTCATGAGAGGTTAGACAAAGGCTGCTAACTGCAGTTGATTCTGTTGCACTAACACAAATTTGAGGACGTAAGGATTTCTCAGAGACATTTTAAGAAGTTTATTAGATTTTTACTAATTTATGGATTCAGAGTTTACGATAAAGAGAACTTGACTGTTTGATACCTACATTTAAAAAAACAACAACAATGAAGTTAAATAAAAAGTTATTGTTAATATTGCCCCAACGTAATTTAAATAAATTAATATAAATGGCAAAACATTTTGGTGTGGCCATTCAAGGGTTAAACACTAGCAAATTTAATATTATACCTAGTGTTGGAAATTTTGTGAACTTTTCTGTTAAATGAGTTTTTTCTGACCTAATTTGTTCTTAATGGCTGTTTTGACTGAAAACTTTAAAAAGTTTGACCTGATTTCTGCACAGTATTTGGTAGATTTGTTGTTATTAAGGCATTGTAGACAATTAATATAAAATCTTAATATCTTTATGAATCCGCTAGTCACACTAAACGTTGTTGATTATGTCTGCAGAAGGCTACTCTTCACCTCAAGGGGATCACAAGTCATCGTTGCTTGTGCCACCGGCCTTGCCCCTTTCTGGCTGCTCATTGCCCAGGGTAAACCCATCCACCACAGTTCTACCACGTCTTCTTTCCACACTCTCCAACAGCAGACAGACAGAGGCCAGACTTCAAGGGCCTAAAGAATGCCCTCAAAGCACCAAACCATCCAATGGCTCCTTTGCCAGGGGCCGCTCAAAACTATCTCAGAAACAGCCAGTGCCCAGCTCAGTAAGTGCCAAACAACATAAAAAGGCAAATCGCCATCGAACAACAAACGGCTGGCGCCCTTTCGGAGAACCCACTGAGAGAGAAGTCTTTATTGCGGTGAGCCTCATTCTGCCACCTGTTATCATGGCATGCCATACAAGAGCTTTCTCAACATCAGTGTGTTATTTTACAGGGAGAAGAAGAGACCGCGCTGCGACAGTGTTATGAAGGAGTAGAGAGAGACGGAGAAGTTATTCGGGTCAGAGACACTGTGCTGTTACGCTCTGGACCGAGGAAGAAATCTCTACCATATGTGGCCAAGATATCAGCTTTGTGGGATGACCCTAAAACAGGTGAGGCCATATGTAGCATGGTTATCGGAGTTCTTCTGCAGTCATTCTCACGCAAGGTTCACAATAGCTTGTTACTGTAACAATTTTGAGGTTTTTAGGAAGCATATGCAGCATTCGATGATCTTTAAGGGGTTTTATTAAATGAAACATAAACTGAGAAACCAAACGAGAACTAAGAAACATGAACTAGAAGACATAGACGAGGCTAGGACAGAATGAACACGAATATCACACGAAGACTGCACGAAGACTACAACTACACATAACCGACGACCACAGAGGGAAACACACCAGGTATATACAGGGATGACAAATGAGAGACAGCTGACACGGGGAGTGACCGTAAACGAGGAACAGCTGATAAGGCGTGGCTATACACAACTCGTGACACGAACACATGGAAATAAACAACACTGACAGGAACACGTGTGACAAGGACCGTTACAGTTACTTTCTTTTTATTTGAAAATAATCACTTTTAGAGATGTTTCACATACAGTTATGGTCTTACGTATATTTATGCTATTTTATTGCACTAAAATTGACATAGAATAGTATGTTTTGTTTCTAGTACTAAAGGTCTGTTTCTTGTACTGGATGTGTTCATTTATTTTCACTTCGAAACCAACAAAAAGTCTCATTTTGACAAACCTTTGCATACGACTGTAAAGAATACAACACATACAGAACTGTGCGAAAGTCAAAGGCACCCCGTTAGTGTAAAGCCATTTATCAGAGCAGTGAGTTTCTTTCTGCAGCAAAAACACAAGTGAACAATAGAATAAATGCAAACAAACAGTGCAGCAGTGAAAAGACTGAAGGTTTGTTTTTAAAAAGTAGTTGATGGTGTGTGAGCTGGTTAGAAGACACAGGTTTGGGTCCAGATTTCTCCTCCAAGCCTCCAGTCACTGCAAGGATGTGTGTGAAGTTCAATCAGTGCCTGATTTAATCTAATGAAGGACTGATTGAGCCCAAACCAGCGATTTGATGGGAACTACAGTAACACTGGGCGTCCACGAGGAGAGAGCTCTGGGAACGGTCGAGCCAACAGAGTGACACACAAAATCTCTGTTTACTAGTTCACTGTTTTTAGTCATTTTCTTATATTAGTGTTTTTTGAGTAAACGAGAACACTTACTGCCCAGATAAACAGCTTTTAATGATTAATAATCTATAATATCATTATAATATAATATTAATGTAATTTTAAATCCTTTTCTCAGGTGCTCAAGACTTGCACAGTGCTGTAGCTTTTTGTTTGCTCTCAGCATTTGGTAGAGAAAAAAATAAGATAAGACTGCGGTGCCCAAAAGCTCAATGTGCCAGTTAAATTGTTGGATTTGAGAAAGATTAGTGGACTGCTGATGTGTTTTTTTTGTATTCAAGTCTTATATGAATTGTCTTTAAAGGCCGTGAATTGAAGAACAACAGTAACTCAGTGTTTCATTTGTTAGCTGATTAGTAGGGCAGTGGGGCGTTTTACTAGACATGTCTATAAATTGCTGCTTTTGTCTCATTCCCACTGTGGTTATATGGTCCCATTGTTTTCAGCTGTGATTCACTTGCTGTATCTGTGGTTAATTTATGCCTCTGCCACTGGTGTTCTGCTGTATTTGACACTGATTGAATATTGCTCTGTTTGATTTTTGCCTAGTGTGAGTTTATTTGTGTACGCTACGTCCACTTTACTGTCACTGTTCATTGTTACTTGTTAATTCTGTGTTCCCATACATCTGTTTTTGTTTAGGAAAGTTATCCTTTAATTCATTTGGATCCTTAATATTTTAAACCACATTCCTCTTTTTCATTTCTACAATTTAGATTTTTTTTACAGTCTTCTCAGTGGTTGTCTCTGACCTTTTTGTTTTCTTCTTTCAGGAGAGCTGATGATGAGTCTGTTCTGGTACTATCGACCTGAACACACACAGGGAGGCAGGGATCCCAGCATGCACTGTGAGGTAAGATATTTTCTCATACCAGACAGGCCTAATGGGCAGCTCACAAATGCACCACAGTAAATGCACGTTGTGTATGTACTTATAAGTGTGTGTGTGTGTGTGTGTGTTGGGGGGGGGGCATACATGGATCAGCCATAACATTAACACCACCTGCCTAATATTGTTTAGTTCCCCCTAATGCTACCGAAACAGCTCTGACTGTGGTGCACTGTGTGTTCTGAGCTCTTTCTATCAGTCAGCTCTCACTTTTCTTTTCTTTTTCGGACCAGGCAAGCTCGCCTTCACTTCCCACATGAATCAGTAAGCTTTGGGTGCCCATGACCCTTTTATCAATTTATCAACTTGTCAAAGTGGCTCAGATCCTTACTCTCATCCATTTTTCCAGCTACTACAGCAGGAATACTATAGTGGGAATACATGTTCCTCATTTGCAATAGGAATGATAGCCATGTTCCTAGTGCTGCCTTACAAATGTTGGAACGTATCAACACTTAAGTCAAACATTAAAATACATTTCAAATCTTAATTCACATAACATTTTGAAAGAGCTTAATTGTTTCTTGACTTCCGTTTGATATTTTGTCTACATTGATCATTGTTTTCTTTTCTAGAATGAAATATTTGCTTCTCGGCATCAAGATGAAAACAGTGTGGCCTGTATTGAGGACAGATGCTATGTTTTGCCGTTAGCACAGTACTGTAGGTAAGATGTTCCACTTCTGAACTGGGTAAACTGATTTGAGAATGGGATGCGCATATATACAAAGTAGACATAAAAAACGACCTAATGACTTCATGACACTTCTGGATAATTACTCATTAATCAGTTGTTGGTCCCCGCCCTAGTGAGGCCTGTATCTCCTGTACCCACAGTCAGGTGATCTGCTGCAGGTGTGTGAATCAGTTCCAGCGAATGCTGTGTGTGGTTAGTGACCAGTCTACTGTCTTTTTTTTTAGATTTTGTGCCTTGGTAAAGCGCCGATCAGAGGGCGTGCCCAACAGCACCCCAGTGGTGCCCCACCCCTCCGACAGTGCCATCCCCTCTCACCGACTTGTGCCCGATGATGTTGACCCCGAGCTGGTTTACCTGTGTCGCCACGTCTACGACTTCCGTTACGGCCGCATACTGAAGAACCTGCAGTAAAGTGTGCAAGCCTGCTCATAGAAAACACACACTTGCACCTCACCTCACGCATGATGGAAAGCCTCCGTACGAGGAGGATCCCTGTGAAACCTACAGGCCTGTTTTTGTTTGTTTGTTTGTTTTTGTTGGTTGTTTATTTTTAATAATGATAAGTTATTGGTGGAGAGAGGATTTACTTTGCTTTAAAACAAAATCAAGCTTAGGAGGGTGGTGAACCACTGAAGGAACGTTCCCTATATCATTAAATACAGTGCTGGGGTTGTTTTGAGACATTAACTTACCTCCACATTCCCCAGAGTGGCAGCATCTACAGCGAGTTCTATAGGAGAACGACAGTGACAGCTTTTACTTTTCTCACCTTCAGTCTTGTAAGGAAGGTGAGTTGTTTTGATGTATATTGCTTCAGTGATTTGTCTTGTACACTGGACTGTGACACTGGCAAAGGGAGTAAGAGTACGATTCCGAGCAAAACTACAAATCATTTTGTTCACAGTTTGACAAATCTAGACTCCGCTGGAGTCAGCAAAATGTGGTTGACTCTAGATTTGGTGATTTGGGTGTGAGGGACAAGAGGAAGTGGACAAATCATGGTCTGGCTTGTGGGGCAGATATCTTCTGTTCTTTTTCTGGTTTGAGAGTGGAGTATCACCATCTCACCACTTCATTTAGTGGTAAAGGAAGTGAAGTTCAAATCCACAATGAAATGTTAGTTAGTGGAGTTGTCCACCCTGTTCATTCTTCTCCATGTCTTGCCTTATTACTTGCAGGTAGCTCCGTAGGCAGCTAGCTTGACCCAATCCTCTAAGAACGCCACTCCTGTAATAAAACAAACCAAAGGTCGGAACAGCGTTAATCACCATTCATACTGGTTAAACCCCCACTTCTCTGCCTGTGCTCTCTAATGCCAGTAGGTTGGATGAAGCGATTCGAATGATGTTTGTTGTTTATTTGTAGGAGAAGTTTTTAAATGTATTGAATTCAGACTCACGACATTTAATGAAATATATTTTGAATATTTATTTGACAAAATCTTGCCTGTGCCCATTTCCCCTGGCTTTTAGTAACCCTAGTGAAATTGCACTAATCCATTCCCTCGCTTTGTTGTTTTTACTTTATTCATGTCTCCTGCTATGCTGCTTGTTTTACTTTACATATTCGCCCGTGGCTCTGATTCTATCAACACCATTCACACCAAGAAAACTTGTAGGCACACTTTTTTTTGTTGTTGAGCGAAATAAAAGCAAACAAAAGACAAACTAGCAGGACACAAATTAGTCATGCTGTTTGGCTAGGCAACAAGATTGGTCATGCAATAGCCTGAAGTTACCTGCACAAAATGTTTGTGCTGAACTGTTATGATGCTAAGTGGCTAATTCTGAGTACTTTTACATTTTCAGGTTGTTCTGATCACTTCCAATTAGTGATGAGGTTCTTTAGGCCGTCTACTCCTTTTATGGTGTCACATGCGAATCTTTATCTAAAAAAACTCAAAAGACGTATTGGTGACACTTCTCTGAAGGTCAGTATTTATAAGGAATTCATGACACATACATAAACCTGTCATAACAACTGACATAACCTAGCTATGCATGTCATATAGCCTTATGTATAATGGCCTTCAGTGAAATGTTACCCTAAATTTTATGAACAACTTCACGTGGAGGATCTGCAATACAGCTCCTTTTCAAGTCTATGCATTTAAATGTCTTGTGGCATTGGTTTGTGCTATAGATGTGCTGTTTACTTCGATATTTACACTCTAAACGTCCTCCTTTATGGTATAATTTGAAAATTGATCCTTCAGTTCAAGTGGATATATACATGTTTTGAATTGTGTTGATTGAATCAGGACCTGTGCTCCGAGAGAAATCCTTTTTATGACAAATATCAGCCCCGAAGCACCGACTGAAATAATAATAATCAGCTCTCCTCTAGACTATATTGCACCTTCTGTATGTGTGTGTAACCTACAATCAGAACAAAGCTCCCAGCAATTTGAAATGATGTCTGAAATCTTTACAAGAAGAGGAGTGCTCTTGAACAGGATTTTTCTTTTTTAAACCATTACCCATAAACCATAGCCATGCCCATATATGAATTATTCAGATGTTCAAATGGTGTACAGTGGTACTAGAATTTCTTAAAGGTAGTTTAGATGGCTTTCCATGGTTACTATATATATATAGTATATATAAGTGTATGTTTTAATGTATGCAGATGCCCAGAACTTGTTTCATTCCTTTGCATCACTGGCACAGATGTTGCTGCAATTCTACTTTGATCAGCAGGTCTTCTCTAAAAAGCTTCTAATAATAACATGGTTTAAATGAAAAGGAACGTTTTTGATCCCATATTTGTAAACAAAATATTTCTCTGTTTTTCGAATTTGTCCTGGAAACATGAGATATTTTATTAAGTCTATTTCTAAAGGTAGAATATGCAATGTATTTTTGGGACTATTTTTAAGGAGTCTATTTAAATCAAAGTCCTTTTATTGTTTTCAATAATTACAAATGGTTTTGATGTGGATCATAAATTGAAAATAATAACCAAATAGACATAAGATGAAAAATGGACAGTGTTTAATTTTATAATTTTCTTAGGTTTAGAATCCAAAGGTGCGGAGTACTTGAGAGCCATCAATGGAAAAAAAAATATGTACATATATTGATTATTGAGGAATGAATAGACCATCCTTCAAAGGAGATAAAATGTTGCACAATATGTTTTAGTACTTACCAGACATGTAACTCTATATTTAAAGAAGTTATTTAACATTTGAGTATACAAACTATATAGATGATCTATCTATATTTCAAGTAACAAGTCATCTTAGTTGAGAAGTGTTTTGAAGTGCTGTTGCAATATTTGTGATCAACAAGCGCAGTAGTTGGTTTTTTTAATTGTATAATTTTTTTTAATTTAAGCTATGAAGTCTTCAGTAAAAAAAAAAAAAAAAAAAAAAACACAAAAAAAACCCTAAAAGTTAAAGTTGTTGTATTTCTGGAGACTTGGAGTTGGCATCGCGGGGTAAAGACCAAAGCACACTCTTCTACTGGTGGCCCTTTATGCATATATTGCGTATGTGGGGCAGCCTCAGCAACTAGTAACCTTACAGTACTGCTGCTGTCATTGCAGAACGACTTCTGTCACCAGACCTTAGTCAAATAGGTACTTGAATTATCAGTTGCTGTGAATCACTTGTGTAGTAACCTATAATGTGCATTTACATGTGGCCTTTTCCCATTCACTGTAAGCTGTTTTTGTTTGGTTTGCAGGAAACAAGCCAAATTACTCTTCTACATGGTAGGGAAACTATGTAAACTGTATTCCTAATACATATTTGACCAAGAAGAGCAGGTGACGAGAAAAGTCACTCTACTACACTGGTTATTTGATCGTAGAGGGACGCCAAGTCTGCTGTTATGCTTTGATTTTGTCTTTAATTTTCATTTTTCAAAAAACTTTAGCATCTGTCAAACATTGTTTTATATGATACTGCTTGATTGCTACAGTATGATTCCTGTGGTTTTTGAGGCTTTTTGAACACTAGACTACCAGCATGTGCTAGGAGGACCTTCAGAGCTTCATGGGAGGTCTACATGTCGAACATTTCTAGAGAGTGGTTAACTCTCAGGATTGTGAGGGAGGTTGATCTAAATTCTTTTCAAATCTCATATAATCTTTAGACAAGGGATACCAGACTTTGGTCCTGGAGGTCTGATGTCCAGCACACTTTTGTAGCTCACCTCCTCCAACACACCAACTTAACCTGGCAATTAACAGGTGAGTTGAAACAGGTGTGATTGTGCTGGGAAATCCCATCACTGTGATGGATACCAGCCCTCCAGGACTAGAGTTGGGCACCCCTGCTTAAGACAGATTGTTCCTTTAAGGAGACTGGATGTGGGAAATCAAATTCCAGGTGTTTATTGGTAGCCATAGAGGCTAGTTACATGTTGCATGGCTGTATAAATGCTTAAAGGCATGGATTCCCTCTGTATCATGGAGTTTGACCACTTCTCTGCAATGAAAAAGTGTTGATGTGATTTTGTATGATTCAGAATTCCTTAAACCACAACAACCAAAATCAAGAGGTGTTTTGGTTTTTTTGGATCCCCCAATTCTGACCAATACTATGATTCGATTGTCTCTGCTTTCTGTGTAACTAGGTTAGTGCTTATAGCTAACATATATTTTGATAGAGTGGGAGAATGAATAAAAAGTTATTTTTGAATGGGGCCTTGGGGGGGGGGGGGTAATGTTTTAATTAGATCATTTGTGTTGCTTTGTCATGCACTCTTTTTTTTTAATGACTACAAGAATCCCTGCTGATTATTGTTGAAATGAAAGAGTATTTATAAAAACTTTCTTTTGTTAAAACTGGTCTGGAGTTTTTTGTTTTTTTTTGTGCTGCTTTTCTGTTCCCTGACCTGCACAAATTTTCTAATGTGACCCTCACAGTGAGGCTGCAGGTTCAAAGTCTTCTACATTGTGTACAATAAACTTTAATATGTTGCAGGATAGGCAGGAAATTGTCTATCTTTTCTGTTTTTTTTCTTCGATTAATTTTGAGTTCCAAAGAAATCAATGAAAAGGAAATCTTAGAATCATAAAAATGTTGTTTACCATTTTCAACCAGCAGAGGTCATAATTTACCATCTCGCTGTTTGTAAACACTTTTTTACATACAATGGCGAGAGCACAATTCATTTACTTTTGCCACACATAGATATATTATTGGATCATTTTTCCCAATAAATACATGACCAAATATGATAATTTTTTGGTTTACCTAGGTATTCTTCATCTAACTTTAGGAATTTTAAAAATCTAAAAAAAAAAAGAAAATCAGGTAATGTTTAAGGTCGCAATTCATATGAAAATATAAAACATTTTAAAAGGTTCACAAACTTTCAAGCACCACTGTACAAGTCTCAAAACTTACCATGTACTCAGTCCATGCAATCCACATTTGGATGTTAAGCTGTAAAAATAGTCTGTAAAAAAAAGTTTTGAACGAACTTTTTATGACGTCAAAAAACCAACACCTTTACCCATATCCACAGTAATTTAGCTCTGACTGTCCACGTAGAAGTTCTAGTGATTTAACCTGCACTCTTTTCTCAATGAAGTAAAATTATGGGTGGGCAATATGGTAAGAATATATTATGGTTCCTTATGAAAAATTCTACAATCCATGATACAGTCATGAAAAAATTTGTGAAAAAAAAATAAGTACACCCCATAGAAATTCTTAATTTTTTTCACACATGTGAACAAGCAAACATTAAAAAAATGCCTTTAGATAAAGATGATATACTTGAACTAAATCATGAGGAACTGTATCTTTTTCAATCATTAATTCAATATTTTTCTGTGGAGAAAGTAAGTGCACCCTTTGCATTACCTTCTTTAGCAAAAATATCTTCATGTAAGTGTTTTGCATAACTGTCCACCAATCTCACACTGGCTTGCTGAAATTGTTGACCACTCTTCTATGAAATATTCCTTCGGCTGAAGAAAACAGGAGACATCAAATACGACTATAGGAAATGGGTCCATTAAGAAAATGTGGATCTTTCCCTTGGAGTCCTGGCCAGGATCTGCTGAGGCACCTTTGAACAAGGTACTGTCCTGCTGCACTGCAACTTATGTGTAATGGATTAAATGCAGAGGACACCTTTCATTGTGGTGTACTTTGTGTGTGATTGAGTGTGTTCACAATGACAAAATAGTAACTTTCACTAATTAAATTAGTTAACAATGTCCAGTCCGATCCTCAATGGTCTGATGTGGATTTTATTTCATCAGAGAGAAAAGCACACTAAGACAAACTGACTGAAGTAAATCAGATGTGCTCCTGCTTCTTTTAAATGAAAAGCTGAAGCCACACGTGTGGACGCTGTAATACACAGGTCCTGAAGTGATTATTGACTGGTGTTTTCTCTTTGTTCAGCTATGGTTTATGGTTATTCTGGGTCTGTGTGTACACATTTTGCTTAACTGTGAGTTACTTGGTTTGGGTCTGCTTTTCAGTGTGTGTGGGATGTTTTTCTAGCATTTTTGCTATGTTCTACTGTTTTGCTTTTCACTTGCTGTGATTGTGAACTGTGTGTTCCTTTCGCCAGTCTGAAAGCAGCACTGGACATTTGTCTTGCTCTTCAGCCACCCCTGTCGTCCTTGTCCGTATCCCTTGCCCCTCTAGGTGGATTCAGCTTTGGACTCTCTGATCCTCTTTAAAGTTATTAGCTGTGTGGAGCTGTGACCAGACAGCAGTGTTGACTCCCTCATGGTGGGAGGTCCTCAGCAGGGAAGTGTGTCAAGACACATGGACAAAATGGCATCACTTCGGACAAGTATTAATCAGAAGAGCATGGGAATGAACCAAAAGTCAAAAAAGTCCAAAGTGTCTTTCTGTCGTAAAACATCATGATTTCAGAAGCTAGTTTGGAATGAGGACAGTTACATCACTGACCTGAACATAATTATCTCAAGAACTGATATCACAGTGTCCTCCGGCATATGGAGCTTTGCCTGAGTGTGAATTTATTCCATAGGGGAGTGATGGCATAGGGCGCACATGGCCTAATGGCTGGAGAAGAGGCCTTATGACTAGAGGGCTGACAGTTCAGGCCCTGGGACTGGCAGGGAACATGTGGGTAGCATGAGTTAGTAAACATTGCTTTCCCCCTCCTCCTCCCACATCCACTCTTGGGCAAGACTCTTAACCCCAAGATACACCCAGGTGCAGGTGTGCAGTCTGATGCTCCTGCTCCTGGTGTACGTTCATAGGTGTCATGAATGGGTTAAATACAGAGGACTATTTCACTGCTTTCTGTTCACAGTGTGAGTGTCACATAATCTGACTTTCACTTAGATAGGGAGAGTTTTTTTTTATTTGTGCACTGAAAATAAATTTATGCACATTCACATTTTACTTGACACCTTCACCTAGGGCACCATAAGAGATAGAAGTGCAGCTGATGAAAACAATACTTTTAAGCATGCAAATATTTTTAAAATATATATATATATTTCTATTTTTGGGGTGGAAAGTAATGGAAACATTCTTTCAAGCAAACATTTGACCCTTTTTTGACTCTTTTGACTTGGGGGTGGGCATTATTGATCAGGGCTGCCACCTTTTTGTATACCTCCTTACATAGAGCTGTGTGTAACATCTGTTTTTAGGAACCAATCCATAATATGCAAGATAAACAGAATGAGAGCTTACTGGTGGTATCATTATTTCATCACTCTCTCATCTATCCTGCCCCCATGCCGTCAGGCTGGAGGCAATTAACTTACAGCTTACTGGGATTTTAATGAATTCTCTTAAGCAGGTTTGCTACCTAATCATGTCTTGGTTTGCATAAGCAGAATGTTCATTACAGGGTCTTGTTGAGCAATTTCGGGTAACAGAAGTTTATAGCAGCAGCAGAAATGGCTGGGGGGAAGCTCATATTGTTAGTTAATTGCTGCAATTATAATCCCAAACATGTACATTTTAATACAACTACAGTCATGTGAAAAAAAAATATGTGCCATGAAAATCGTTGACTGTTTTCAACATATTTGAACAAGCAAACATTTCACCCTCTTAGATACAGTGCCTACAGTTAATATAATTCATTGTATGATTAAACTAGCCATCCATTTTTTAAACCGCTTCTTCCGTTTTCAGGTCGCAGGGAAGCTGTAGCCAATCTCAGCTGACTGCGGGTCTAAGCCGTGGTACACCCAGGACAGGAGGCCAACCCATCACAAGGCAACACATAGACAGACAACCATTCATACACACAATCACAAGAGTATTCAGTATTCATAACTTACTGCAAGCCTTTGGATAGTAGGAGGAAACCGGAGCACCTGCAGGAAAGCCACACGAACATTTGGAGAACTTGCATATTCCGCACTGAAAGACACCCAAGGCCGACCCGGGGATCAAACCCAGGACCTTCTCATTGTGAGGTGACAGCGCTAACCACTGCACCACCGTGTCACCTATAATTCAACTAATGATACAAATTGAATGTTTGTTGTCATTTTTAAGTTAAAAAAAAAAGAAGCAGATTAGCCACGTACAAATGCAGGTGGAACCTGTTTTATTTAAACCTGACATCTAGGGCCTGGTGTTGTCTTTGTGTGGTGTCATTATGCCAAGATCTAAAGAACTCTCTAAGGCCCTCAGAAAAAAAGATTGTGAATGCCAATGCTACTGGTAAGGAATTTAAAAAGATCTCTAAGTTCTTAAAAAGAAAATAATCTCTAATGGTGTAGATTTCAAACAACTGGCAATATGTCCAGGACTGGTCTCCCTAGCAAATTCAGCCTAAGAGCAGACTGATGTTAAAAGGAGTCTCCAAGAACCCCCAAAATGTATTAATGGGATCTGTAGGTAACTGTTGGTGTGAAAGTGCATACACCTTCAATCAGAAAGATATTGGACAAATGTGTCCCACATAGGAGGCATGTCAGGAAAAAAACATCTCCAAAACGAGTATTAATGCAAGACTACAGTTTGCCAAAGAACATGCGGACAAAGATCATTTGCTTTGGAATTATAATCTCTGTCCATATGAATAAAAAAAAAGTCTGGCCACAGTAAGAATACACAATGGTACACATAGGGTCAACCAAAAGACTTTTCGGGAGAAGAACCTCATACCGACTGTGAAGCATGGCGGCGGAGATGCTATGATTTGGGGATGCTTTGCTGCCTCAGGGACCTGGCCAACTTGTAATCGTGGATTCAGTGATGAATTCTGCATCAAATTAAAGAGTGCTTGAAGACAATGTTAGGCCATCTGTCCAAAAGCTGACGTGGAACTGGAGCTGAACCTTTTAATGGGATAATGATCACAAGCACACCAAATCCACAAAATCACCAAAGAATGGCTAAAAAAAAAGAAGTAGAGGATTATGGAATGTCCTAAAGCAGATTTAAATCCTATTTAAATGTTGTGGGGAATTTAAAAAGACAATAAATGTAAAAAAAAAAAAACCCTGAAACATTTTGTAACTGGGGGATTTTGCATGGATGAGTGGTCAAAAATTTCTAAAAGCCAATGTTAGACACTTGTGAACAATTATCCAAAACTCCTACAAGACGTTATTTCTCCTAAATAGGGCAAAACTAGCATATGAGGGTATCGTTACTTTATCCACAGAAAAATATTACATTTATTGATATTTTTGTTGAATAAATAACTAAAAATGATCATTTTCCTTGTGGTTTTGTTCAAGTTCATTTTCCATGGGGTAAACTTTTTTGCACATAACTGCTCTCAGAGTTAAAATATTTATATTATTTATTATATTTAGTATTATTCACAAAGTAAAAAGTGTCCCTTGCCAGAGTAGATTGAGAATAGGCTCAGAATTACACTGATGCGATTTTAGGGAGTTCTTTGTTGAAGGGTATCATGCCCAGCCTTTTCTAGTGCTTAGACTAAACCTCTACTAATGAGCAAATTTTTCAGTCAAATTCTTTGTTAAACATACTTTCCCAACTCTACGGCATATGGATGTACACCACCGTACTCTTGGCTGAGCACTTGAGATGGCTTACTAGAGCCAGTAATCTGGGAGCAATGACATCACCCATCTCAAGTTGTGTGTGTGTATGTGTGTGTGTGTCTAAGGATTATGAAGGTCACACAGGAGAAGAGTGCACTTGTATGGCCCGTTTTACTGTCCCCAGCACTTACACTTACATACACACTCTCACACAGGACACTCGCACACACGCCAAGGAGACATTCTCTCATATGGAGGAAGGCATGGCAGTGGCTTTGGCAGACACACACATGGAGGAACTAATAGAGCACTCCGAATCCATGGCTGCTGAAGCTGTTGGAGCGCGGCTGAGAGAGCCGTACCATGGAGATGCCCTTCTAGCACCTGATGCAGACTTCATAATAGGTCAGTGTGTGCTTCTTCCATCCCTTCTGTGAATTATTTCAAGTGTGTGAAAGCATATTTTCACAATGACACTGAAATAGCTTTTCACTAAATGAAGTGGATCCTGTAGCTGGTAATAACCAGAATGACTGTTGCTTAAACCAGTGGTCCTCAGGGTCCCCAGACCCTCCTTGACTTCAACTCTCAACACCTCCGATTAGAGGGAAAATGCAGACTGTACAAGGGGCCCTGAGTACTGGTCTGAGAAGCAATGGTTTAAACTGTTAAAGGCATTTTGGAAGATGGTGGAATATAATTGTGAGAAGCTCAGTTTTATTATTTCTTAAGCCTTCAACTGCATATAATCAAGTCTGTCTGAAACTGTTAACATTTATAACTACAGAATACAACAACAAAATACTAATGCAGAGATACGAAAATAATGTAAAATTAGAGCTGTACTGAAACTGAAGAGGTAAGCTGACATTGCTTGTGGAATCCCTTAGTTAGTAAATATTTGCTTTTTTATAAATTTGATTGAATGTTTTTTTCAAGATCTGCAAAAATAACAATTAGAAACAAAATAATGCAAAAAAAGAAAAAAAATGCAAAATTCAATCTGAGGGAAAATATGTCATTAAAAAAAATAAAAAGTAGAGAAAAATATATTTATCATATTATAACAATTGTTTACTCAAGTCATATTTCACCTGTCACACAAGATTTTGTTATGATATAGTTTTTAAGGTTTTTTTTATTGAACTCAATTATCACACATCACATAGAAGAGAATTCCACCTTATTGCCAAAACTATAAATATGTGCTTTGTGTTTTGAAAGAAAGCATAAGTTGAGTTGTTTGTACCTGATAACATATAGATATAATGTTAACTGCTGATGAAGTTTAGTTATTTACGTGTATTATGTGAGTTCTGTCAGATGGAAAAGAAACTGCTTGTTAATTTTCTTTGTTTTCCTATCTGATGACAAGCAAAACAGGTACTTCTTGAAGAGACCATCAACTTCCACTCCAGCACATTTGCTCTGCTGTTGTTCTGTCACCTTTTCTTGGTCTGTGAATGTTGCGTAAGTGATGTGAACGCACAGAGAAGTCAGTGCTGTTTGTATTTCTGCTCCAACAGGATGCAGTCCTTCTAATTCCCCTTTACTGTCCTGGGATTAAGCTCTATTTTAATCTCAATCTCCATATGGGTCTTCTCGAAGTAGCATGGCCCTGCTGCTGGATTTACAGTAGGAGGAGGGAATGAAGAAAGCAGCTCAAATCTCATCT